>ML795287.1:390928-410104 GCA_009831015.1 Picea engelmannii
ATCTACCCTTATATAGAAGGGGCCAACTCTGATACCAATTGTTTCACAACTGAGAGGGGGGTGAATCAGTTGTTCCTGTGCTTAAACAATTATGCTTATTTTAAATTCTTTACAAGGCACTCAATGATGACCACAATAATGTAGGGAAATAAGCAATGGCACATTCATCATCAACCACATATATGAGAAACACAGAGAAAGATATTTTCCCGAGGAAACCCATACAGGGTAAAACCCTCTTCTTCTTTATATGATAAGTATTATTTACATTCTTTACATTATCATACATATGAGCACCAACTCATTGTGAGGCTACAACCTCTGTTTTGCAAGCTCCAACTTGATGAGAGCAAAAACTCTCTGTTTTTCTCTAGCACCCACTAGAAGGAAGCACCAACTCCCTGGATTCTCTAGCACCAACTAGAAGGAAGCACCAACTCCCTGGTTTCTCTAGCACTAACTATAAGGAAGCACTAACTCCCTAGTTTCTTTAGCACCAACTAGAAGGAAGCACCAACTCCCTGTGTTCAAGCTCCCAATTGAACCTCTGAGGACACCAGTCCTCCCTTGCACCTCCCTACCACCCAGAAATATAAATCTTTGCTAATGAAACTTATCAYAGTGATACAATATTTATCATTGGCTTACCAGACTTATCATTGTTCTGCTATACTGCGTTGCTCTGTCTGCATCAGTGTCTTCTGCACACTCCTCTACGCTTTATGTTCTTCTCACGTTACACACTGTGTGCCATCTCCATTTGATACACCATTCTTCTTCTCTTCATTTCAGATGTTGTACTCTCCTCCTTCTACCCTCTCGAATCCCTCATCACAAACACAACAACATCTCTTCTCTGTACCATGTACTTATAGCTTCTGTACACCTTGTGCATGCAATGTGCGCAATTACTCTACATGCTCACACCGCGTCGATCTCCTCCACATCTCAAGTGCTCTTCCTGATCATCGCAACTCTTCATCTTCTCTGGTGGTTCCCACTACGCGTCCAACATCACTGGGTGTTCAACTGAGATTCCTCAGCCTCTCTGGCAGTTAAGACTTCTCGTCTTCTCTGGCACAATCAAGGTTATCCTTTCTATTTCAGTTACAGACTTCAACACTCATCCATCTGTCCATCCCCTCTAAGAATAGTCTTCATTCACTGGAAGATGCTTGGAGACTCTTCAGCTCCTCTGGCAATCACATAGAAGTCTCTTTGAATCTTCTGGTAGAAACCATCAATGGTTTCTAGCAGTTACACTGTGAAGAGCAACATTATCCCTCTGATCATACTCAAATTCACCTGCACCGTTGGATTGGCTCCATGGGATCTTTCATTCATTTCAACATTTCAGCATTCGGAAATTCGACATTCGTGTGACCAAATGTCTCGACACTCCTAGTCGTGATCCCTGAAACTCCGAAAAGGAGCTTGTATGCACTAGCTCCTTCCCCCATCTTCCACTGATGTGACCACAGGCTACATTCATTTCACCTTTTCAGTATTTTCGTGAACTTATGACCTTCATCGACCCTAATCGATGGTCCAAGATCTCGATGAATTGATGGTCCATATCTCATCGTGAATTCACATCTCATTGTTCTTTAGATGAAGGTTCTCGTCACTCCAAGTCGCGATAGGTGAGACTCTGAGATGGAGCTTAGATCAATGGTCCAGAATCTTGGTGTATTGATGGTCCATATCTCATCGTGAATTCGCATCTCACAATTCCTTAGATGGAGGTTCTCGTCACTCCAAGTCGTGATAGGTGAAACTCCGAGATGGAGCTCAGATCAACGGTCCACGTTCTTGGTGATCCGACGGTCCTGATATTTTCACAATCTCACATCTCGTTGTTCCTTAGATGGAGGTTCTCATCACTCCAAGTCGCGATAGATGAGACTCTGAGATGGAGTTTGATCAATGGTCCAGATCAAACCACGATCTGATGGTTAAGATTGTTTCGCGATTTCGCATATCGCAAATTTGAGAGGTTAGGGAACCCCGTTCCTTTGACTTTCCAGTCAGTGACATGACGATCTTTTGCCATGTGTCCTATGGAACCAACAGTCCATATCTTGTCGTGATTTTGACACTTCACAGACCTTCTTTATTCTTGATCAATGGTCCACAATTCTTGGTGATCTAACGGTCCAAATATTTTCGTGAATCCGCATGTCACGAGTTTGAACCTTTTTCCTTTGAATTTCACGACCTGCGAAACTCCGAAATGGAGTCTTTGTGGTGCTCTGATCTTTTTCCACACGTCCTCTTGATCCAATGGTCCACGACTTTCCTCGATGGATGGCCAGGATTCCTTCACAGTTTTGGAGATTTGGATGACTCTTGGACTTATCCGCCTTGCAGCTTCACCATATCTAACGGCTATTGATCCTTCGTAGATACCCCAGATCCTACATCCCAAGTCTTCTCGTAATTTTTCCACTTCATGATGGTTCTCCCTGATCCAATGATGGTCGGATATTACACTCATATCTGACGCCTCAGATCTGTCCTCCTCTTATGTGCTTTCTTCTTGTTTACAATCAGATCTGATGGTCCTCCTTCTTTTGGGAATTTAACTGGGATCCAATGATCACTGACGCTTCTCCTCCCGATCTTAGGCACTGCGATCGACTCTGCGCTAATTACTCCTGAGCTTACTTTGTTCCTATTTTTCATCGATGCTTACTCTGATCTTGTCATCAATGACCTACCTACAATCCTTTGCACATTTGTTGCCATCTCTGTTGCTGTACTTGCCATCAATGACAAGCATACACTGTCTGTAAAACATGCCAACACTCTTAAACCTGTGCATCTATTTCGGGATCTCATATGTCAGAATTTTGCGGGTCGGGGATTCGGGACTTGCGAGTACAAGGAACTCGCCTCTAGATATCCCAGGTATCGAAACTCCAAGATCTCATAACTTATCCATACTATTATCATTTTGTGATTTCGCAAGTCGGGGTTTCGGGACTTGCGAGTACAAGGAAATACTCCCTTGGGTATTCCGGGTTCCGAAACACCGAAAATTCCTAACGCATCCACATGTCGTCATTTCAGGTTTTCATGAATTGGGGTTTCGGGTCTTGCGAGTACAGGAGAACTCGCACTTAAGTACCTCGGGTGCCAAAACTATGAAACTCATAAGTTACCCACATGCTAGCATTTTGGGATTTCGCGAGTTGTGAGGACAAGGGTTCTTACCTCTTGATCTCCCAAGTGTCGAAAAGCCAAAACACTTACTAGCCGCCACGTGTACTCTACAGCTGGACAGTCCAGGTACTCCCATGGGTCTTGGAATTGACGGTCCAGATTTCTTCACTACTTACGAAGGTTAAAAATGGGTCGAGGCATTAACGCCTACGTTCCTTCATCCAATTTAACGATCGTGACAAACCTTAGATCCTATGAAAGGATCTCATTCGTGCATTTAGTGAGAGGAAGGGTATCCTGGGTACCGAACCACTGAAAGGTCCTTAACTCATCCACATGCTATCATTTCGGGATTTCGCGGGTTGGGGTTTTGGAACTTGCGAGTACAAAAGGACTCGCACCTAGATACCCTGGGTGCCGAAACTCTGAAATATCGAAGTCTAAGAATACCATTCTCTCCCGTGCAGGATTCTAGAAACTACGCCATTAATTCCTTCTTCAGGCCCTTGGGTAAATTTCACCAAGTTTGAAGACCCGACTGGAAGGTCCTCTTAAAATATCTGAGCCATTAGCTTCTGTGAAGGCAGTCCTTTCTAGGCACTTACCCTAGCTTTATAGGGTGAGGGAACTTTCTTGAAAGGGTGTCCTTGTGAGGAAATCTATCCAGAGCAGCACGAGAGACAATTAAGGGAAACAACCTCCCGAGAACAGACTTAAAAACTGGATTCGTTCAAACACATATATCTATATATATATATATATATATAATCCGAATGTGGTCATTCCAACATAAGCATGCAGCCACCATTCCGATCAAAACACCATGCATACATTTCTACACAGAAGCCATTTATAAGTGTTCAAACCATGATCATACATTTCAATATATTTAAATTCAAGATACAAGATATAACACTTATCATAAAAACACCAGGTGATGCCACTGCTGAGAGGGGTGCTCGTTTCCACCAAACCGTAGGCTTAGCGAATCCGAATGGATTTACCACTAGCCACCCCTGAGCTAGACCACGATGCTTGAGACTCTCTGTCTCGGTTCTTTAGCGATCCAGAACGAAGGTTACTCTCCTTCTTCTATGCTATCGCTCACTCTGTATTTTGTTCCAGAGTTCTTCCGATCTCTTTCCTGCGATCTCCCCCTCGCGTCCATCCCCCTCCCACACCTTTTACCTACCTTTTCTTTTCTGGCGAGTTTGTGTGTGGCACAAATTTCCCCGCGGTGGTCAGGTCTAAGGCCTCTATGGATGGACGGTTCACCCCCATCCCTCATTAACTCATGAGGAGCCTCTTCACCTGCCAACCTGGCGAGTAATTCATTTCGGGGCCAGCGAGCCGCTCTTGGTTCTCTGGGCCAGTGAAGACCAAATACGGTATTATTTTCAGTGGAAGTTAACGCCACCATTCCATGTGCCTTCCACCACCTTTCTTTGACCATCGTGGTCTCTTTTTCATCACATCCCCCTCCCAGCAGTCCTGCAATAAATAAATAAATAAATAAATAAATATATATATATATATATATATATATATATATATATATATATATATATTCATAATGTTAATTTACATTCCTCGACCTTGTATACTAAGGTCCATTCAGAATCACACATTCACATCTTTGATTTTGCCACAGTTCTTGGCCAGCATAATTATTTTTACAGATTGGGGGAAACAGGGTGTTACAACCCCACTGCCAGCAAGTCTGTTCAGTACTTCGACAGGTTTACCTATTCATACCACAGGCCAGTACTCGCTGCCAGTAGACCTGTTCAGTATCTCGACGGGTTAGCCTCTTACACCCTCAGAGACTGGCCCTCCATCTTTTAAGATTTTAATATAAGATTGTTTTATGCAATAAGATGGGGAGACAGCTTTGAAAACAACTTTTTTTTTTTTTTTAATTGGGATGGTATTTATGTTAGAGGATGAATTTCCATTATATTACTTAGTGATTGTCCTGATGTAAGGGGTACTTAAGCAGACATGGCCTATCTAAAGATATGATATAACCAAGCTATTTAGTGTGTAGTGGATGGTTCCATTGAGAAAGAACAAAAATGTATCTCTAGGCTCAACTCACTTTCTTCTTTTCTAGTTATTCCATGACTAACCGCTAATTAGACCTCCTTGTTACTCTTTAATAAAGACGCTTTACTCACTTACTCAGGTTTCTTGGAAAAAAATGTACGAGAGACCTCTAAGCTTGATGGTTATGTTATCACTTCCTTATACAACGGTGAAGAGTTTCAAGAGCAACTGCTTTGGAATGCCTTAAGAAAATGAAATTTTTTGCAAGAATATGGCTAATTACAGTAAGTCAATATTCATTTGATGCTTAGAAGAAAACAAAATTCAAGTGTAACAATGTTTTGAATAAAAATCCTTTACATTAACAATGTTGTGAAATAACTACTTAAAGAAATCTCCAGAATTGCTTTATTAACAAAATTCAAAAACTATTTACATATGTACAGTAGAAAATTTAGAAAAAATTTCAAGAACAAGGGGGAACTTCCCATCTACTAAGGCTAATGTCTTTTTAGTTGACATGACCTATAGAAAATCCTCTTTGGAAATGGGCTTATGATAAAATTTGAGTTGGTGTCCATTTACTACAAAGGAGACTTGTCCATCGTCAATTTTTTTGATTTTTACATCTCCATTGTCATATACAGTGTCTACCTCGTAAGGGCCCAACCATTGGGTGGTGAGTTTTCCTTTGAAGGTTTTTAATCGAGATTCAAACAACAAATCCCAATCACTAGGTTGGAAGTGTTTCTTCTTAATAAACATGTCATGCCACTTGCTCCTCTGGTTTTGGACTAATATTGTTCGTTGGATGGCATCTTGCTTGATCTCATCCAACTCATTCAATTGTAGGGCTCGTTTCTTCTGAGCCTCATCCAAGTTTAATCCCAATTCTGTGGCAATACAGAAGGTCCTTACTTGGAATTCTATTGGTAGAAGTACTTGTTTCCCATACACTAGCTCATGAGGGGTATGCCCAATGGTGTTTCTCCAAGTGGTCCGGTATGCCCACAAAGCCTCTGGAAGCCTATCAGCCCAATCTCGGTGATGTAATTGAACAGTATTGGTCAAGATATCTTCCAGAACTTTGTTTGTAGACTCTACCCAACCATTAGCTTGCGGGTGGTATGGAGAAGATTTACAGTGTTTAATCCCATATTTCTCTGTTAGCTCTCTCATCAGCTTGGAAGTGAATCGAGTGCCTTGTTCTGTAACAATTTCAAGAGGGACACTAAAGTGGGTAAAGATGTCTTCATAGATGAATTCGACAATAGAATTTTTTGTATCCCTAAATAGGTCATTTCCCTCTACCCACTTGGTGACATAGTCTGTACAAACCAAAATATATCTCTTTTTACGGGACATGGGTGAAATTGGTCCTACAAAGTCAAGGGCCCATTTTTCAAAAGGTTCTATCATAACTTGGGCACGCAACGACATTTTTTCAGCTGACGTAGGTCTTCCTATCCTTTGGAAGCGATCACAACTTCTCACATACTTGGCAGCATATTTGAAAATGTTAGGCCAATAGTAACCCAAATGTAACACCTTATATGCTGTGCGTTTGTCAGAAAAATGACCACCACATGGTACATCATGAAAACTTCATAGTATTTCTGGTACTTCATCCTCTCGAACACATCTACGAATAATCAAATTAGGGCCCATGTGAAAAAGTTCATGGCCAACCCAGGAGTAGCTAGCACTTTGTGTAATAATTTTAAACTTTTCATGAGGTGACAAATGAGATGGTAACTTCCTAGTAGCCAGATAGTTTTCCATATTCGAAAACCATGGGGTATTTACAGAGAGGGAAAAAAGGTGTTCGCCTGGGAAACTATCATATACAGGGATATCATCATACTCATTTTTTATTCGTGAAATAAAATCAACTACCATATTATCCTTTCCAGGTCGGTCAAGCACAATGATATTAAATTCTTGAAATAACAGGAGCCACCTAGTCACTCGGCCATTAGTTATGGGTTTATTCATGAGAAATATAATGGCAGAATGATCTATATGTATGAATACTTCGTAACCTATAATGTGATGACAAAACTTGTTGATAGCATGAAAAATTGCCAAGAATTCCTTCTCGGTAACTGTGTATTTTAACTCGGCAGGGGACAAGTTCTTGATCACAAGATAAATGGCATA
Source organism: Picea engelmannii (assembly GCA_009831015.1). Lineage (NCBI taxonomy): Eukaryota > Viridiplantae > Streptophyta > Pinopsida > Pinales > Pinaceae > Picea > Picea engelmannii. The sequence continues at coordinate 398,300 of ML795287.1, forward strand.
GGAATGTTGGTCCTCTTTGTCCCCTAATACTCCTCCTATTGTAGTGTCAGAGGCATTAGCAGATATGTGAAATGGGAGAGTCCAATTGGGCCCTCTAAGAACTGGTGCCACAGACAACTTAGATTTCAGGGTTTCAAAGGCAGTTTGACACTACTGAGTCCAAACAAAATCAACATCTTTTATTAACAATCCAAACATAGGTGCAACAATCTTTGTATAATTTTCAATAAATGAATGGTAGTATCCAACATGTCCAAGAAATCTTCTCACCTCTTTCTGAGTCTTGGGGGGTGGAAGTCTAACGATGACCTCAATCTTTGCAGGATCGACTTTTATCCCTTCAGATGAAACATGATGTCCTAGAACCACTTCTTCAGTTAACAACATTTTTCATTTTTCATGACTTAGAGAGAGGTTCATTTCTTGGCATCTGATAAGGACTTTTTCTAATTTATCTAAGGATTCCTGGTAAGTATTTCCATAAACTGTGAATTCATCCATGTATACCTCCACACAATCATGAATAAGATCAAAAAATATCCCTAGTACTGCTCATTGAAATGTGGCAGGATCATTGCACAATCCAAATGGTAATACCCTATAGGCATAGGTTCTCCAAGGACAAGTAAAGGTGGTCTTGTCCTGGTCCTTGGGTGCTATGAGAATTTGATTGTACCCGCTGTACCCATATAAAAAGGAGAAATACTTCTTTCCATAAAAGGTATCCAGAACTTGGTCAACGAAAGGAGGAGGAAAGTAATATTTCAGAGTGGCTTTGTTGAGTTCCCAAAAATCAACACAAATTATCCATTTCTCGGTCACTCTCTTTGGAACCACTACAAGCGGGGACACCCACTTACTATCAGAGATGAGATAAATAAATCTGACATTTAATAACTTTTGGATCTCCTCCTTTACTATATCTTTGAGTGTTGGGTTCATCCTTCTCTGGGGTTGCCTAACAAGTATTACTTCCCCTTGGGTATATATGTGATGGATGCATGTGTCAGGGTGCATACCCTTCATGTCAGTGTATTCCCAGGCGAATGTTCTTGATTGTTCTTTAAGGATACTTACTAATTGTTTCTGTTGGTCTGCATCTAGCCCGGAGTTTATATATAGATTTTTTCCTGGACTAATATCATAGGGCATAGTATAAGACATGGTAGACTCATCTATCTCAAAGATAAAAGATGTTGCAGAAAGAATGGATGGGCCCAATTGTTCCTAAAATTATTCCCCAAACATGTACTCAAATTGGGGAAAATATTGTGGAAAATCCACACATGTGATAGCAGAAATAAACTGGTTTAGCACATTTTCCATTGTGTGCTCCTGAAGTGCCTGGGCATGGTCACTTGGAAATACGGGTTCTTCTCAGTCCTCATTCTCATATGGACATTCAAGCCACCATAGATTCTCCATGATAGGTTGAGCTGGAGGGTAAATATTGAGCTTCTAGATAGAAATTCCATTCGAGATGGTCATTTCTCCCTCTCTATAGCCAATAAATGCATTAGTTGTGGCTAACCAAGGTTTTCCCAAAATGACAGGATGGCCTTTGGTAGGATCCTTTGAGTGAATGAAAATAAAATCTATTGGGTACTCCCATCAGGCTAAAGTAACTGTGATATCATCTAAAATTCCTTCAGGTATAACTCTGGTCTTATCTGCTAATTCCAAAATGGTTGGGGTAGGCATAAGAAGAGGTTGTAACTGTAATTGTTCCAAGGTAGTAGCGGTCATAAGATTGATGGCTTCCCCTAGGTCTATGAGAGTTTTTCCAATGGAGACCTCATTAATGGTTATGGTCACTACGGGGTTTCCTGGGTTCCCATATTTTGCTAGTTTTGGCTGCTCTAATATGTACTCAAAAATTCCTCCTACCAAATGTATTGTAGGAACGACCTTTTGCTTCCTACCTGGATTCTTAATACACAATTATTTGAATACCTTATTGTAGATTGGAATGTATTTAATGGCTTGAAGCAGGGGAATATTGACACAAATATTCTTCAATTCATTCAAGATGTCAAATTCTGGTCGGGTGGTATGTTTCTCGATTACTAATCTATCTGGATAAGGAGGGTCTTTCATAATTTGAGAAGGTTCATTTTGGGGAAGCTTGGGTTATTGGTTCTTAGTAATAATAACATCTTCCCACCTAGTGTCATCCATGGGTTGTTTGGTGGTTTCTTCTTCTTCTTCTTCCTGGATGACTACTGAAGGTCTCTTCCTATCCAGAAATTTTCTCAATCTTAGTTGAATTTCCTGTAATGGAACAGGAGTAATAACATATGTTGAGAAGGCCTGCATCTCAACATTATGAAGAGGTTGAGGGGGCTTATTATTGGGATTCGACACTAGTTGTGTTGGTAATAGTGCCGGTCTCTGGGAGCTTGCATTCTGGTATTGTAGCGGTTGTTGTTGTGGAATATGAGGTAAGGGTGGTGGAACAAAACCTAGAAGAAACTGTGGAGTGTTCGGCGGAAACTAAGGATAAGGATGGTTGGACATAGGGATAGGTGGAGCTTGAGGGTTTCCTTGGTTATGTCGTCCTCTCCATCCTTGAAGCCAAGGATGTTGGTACTGATTAGACCATTTTTTCCAACTTGGTGGTTTCCACTGTTGTTGTTGATAATAGGGTGGAACTTGGGATTGTAGACCTGGGTATGTGGGCTGGTTTCTAGGCTTCCATGGCCTCCTAGGTGCATAAGAGGACACCCTAGGATCACCACTTCTATATATGGCTAATAAACTGGGAAATGATGGACATTTTTCAATTGAGTGGTATTCCGTGCATAAGCCACAAATTGAAATGTTATCTAATGGTCATTCCCTTGAGGAATGCTTCCTCCTGCATCTTGGGCAATATATGCTCATTGCGACATTTTATTCCTCCTATTTATTTTTAATTTTGAGGGTGTCCAAATCGGAACCTATTGTGCTTAAGATATCTATCTTGAAGTTCTCTAAAAGGTTCCCTATCTCTGCTCTCGTGATACCACTTGAACTAACTGGTTTTAAGTTTCTATTAGAAGGGTCCCAAACATTCTTTTCATGTTTTGGATCTACTCCTTGAGTAATTTTTACACATTTCACATATTTCAGAAAATGGTTTATGGGAGATGTCACCTGATGCCATCAGGTTAAGCATCTCTAGATATTCTTCTGAAATTCCCTTAAGTAAAATATCCCTAACTGCATCCTTTGGGAGGTCATGGTATTTTGACTTTTGGGAGATATAACTAAATCGTTCCATATAATCTTCGAGGGTCTTGTCTTATAACTGTTGGATTTTAAAGATGTCATTACGAGACTCCTTGTTCTTGCAGTAGTCTTGGTACTTTTTAAGAAATATATCTTTCATGGCTTCCCAAGACCTAATACTGGATTCTCCCAACCCCATGAACCATCTTAGTGCAGAGTCTTTGAGGGTGGCAGGAAAGAGTTTTAGTTTATGGGAATCTTGTACATAGTTGTAGCTCCTACACAAGATGTCGAATTCAAATAGGATGGTGTCTGGATCTTCACTTTTTTTACCGTAAAAGGTAGGCAATGTTGAGAGAGGAATATTCTTCATGTTGACATTTGGAGTGGTGTCCAAAATTGGAAACCCGAAGGTAGTTTCTGTTTGATTTCTAGTTTCTTCTTCCTCCCCATGTCTTACATTGTTATGGTCCTCCTAATAATCCATATTGGTTTGGTTTCCAAAAAGAGAGTACCTAGGTGGTTTTATCTTTGAAGAGAACAAGGTTTCAATTTGATGGAAAGGTCTTCCTACTAATTGGATGTCTCGGACTCTACTCGAGCCGGTTGCGATTATTGGTGCCAAAGTTTCTGTGCAATCTGAGAGATAATTACGTTGGCTGAACTACCAAACAAAATATTCACTTGTTCAGGGTCTATGATGTCCTCAAATTTAGGATCTCCTAGTGGTGGTGTAAAAGAAAAGGTTGTATTGTTTGGTTCTACGGAAGGCTCTAGTGGTCTTGCCTCCTGTCCCAATATGAATGATACTTCAATTTATTGTTCTATAGTGCTCCCTGTGTTAGTCTCTCCAGAGACTATTTTATCTCTTTGAGTTGAGATAGCTCATGTTTTTCGGTATCGGTTTGTGGAGCTTATGAGTGGAACGTTCCTTCCCCCAAAAAGATTGGAAGTAACCTTGGTTGAAAGGTCTGATTTAAATTTAATGTATCTACCTTTTGGTTCTCTAGGTCTATTCATGAAAGTAAACAAAAATAAAAATAAAAACTACCATTGGGTTTGGGGGAGCCTGCATTAGCATATGTGTAGGGTCTTACCTCTTGTCTTAAAGTTCCCCCACCAACAATCTAATGCTAAGGTCTAGAAATGATCTATTTCCTAACTATTTCATACCTTGAGACTACTCCTCGACAACGGCGCCAAAAATGATGGGTGTTCTATACGCACTAAAAACACACTAAAAACCCTCAATTAAATTGTCAACCCAGGGTAAGTAAACTTATAGTTGTAGAAAAATATATGCCAAGGTAGAAGGGTTGGTAGTAGTATAGTCTAACTAAGGAAGTGGCTATCTAAAGGCTAATCTACTCAAGCAAGGACTACTAATGATCAAACTCTACTAAGAAACTCAAACTATGTACCCTAAGTAACCTTTGAATGAAGGATCGATGGAAAGTTCTAAGAAAGCAAATGGAAACCCTACTTAAAGAAAACTAGTTCATTCATAACAATAAGAAAAAGAAAACTATTCATCTAATAAGCAAATAGCAACAACAAACTACTTGTAATTAACCTACTTAAATTCAATAAGCAACTATCCTGTGAAAGCAAGTAAATAAACAAGCAACTACACTATCAAAGCAAGAATAKACAAGTAAGCAACTAGCCTATTAAAGCAAGTAAACAACTAASTAACCTAAGATAACTTCTACAACAAGTAAACTAATTAAGATTACTCAATAAGAAACTAACTAAGCTAAGAGGCAAATGAACTCTATTCTTAAATCAAACTTCACAACTATCTATAATTTGCAAAAGGAAATCTACTAAATTGGAAGAAGCATTATGATAATAGAAGCAATTAACAACTAATCTCTATGATAAGAAAAAATACTCTTTGACCTACCAAAGAAAAACACCATCTATCCTACAAAAGCAAGAAAACTATCTTCTAGTCTATGAAAACTCAAATATAGTGTTGATGGTTGTGTGAATGTGGCGCAACACCCCTACCTCAGCAGGTTCTGCTCGACCTCCCGGTCTAAGGATTGTTCTTAATCTCCCCTTGAGCCGAAATGGCTCTTCGATTCCCAACTGAAATCTTCACACTTGTAACCACAGGTCCTTCTTAAGAGCTACGCCTGCACAAACAAGCACTAGGCGCAAACTCTTACCCATGTGACCAACCAATGTGACCACAACTTTTATCTGAAAAGGTATTTCCCGAATCGTGATTTCGGGGGTATTGGAGTGATACAAACCCAACACTCCACATCTATGAAACCTCGAAACCCAATGTGGGACCTCTCCCCAAGACCAGGTATGACTGTCCCATGCCTTCTCCTCGATCGACAACCACGATCACGTCACAATTTCACGTTTCACGATATCGGGACTGTTTGTGTAATGCAAGCCCAATGCTCCAACTCCCAAATTCCGAAATGTCGAGATCTGAACTCAAGAGATCAACCAATCCCGTTGATCCAAATCCAACAGATATTATTCCTCCTGGGCTTGTGAGCACTGAAAGGTTATTAGCCTTATCCTTTCCATTGACCTACTAGATCCAACGACTCATGGGATTTCAATATTCCTCTCTCCGAGAAATTCCACTGTCCGTTCAGAATTTCAATGGCTCCAAGCCAAAGGACTTGGGGTCAATTCTTTTGGGGTCAAACTCTGCGAGATGAATTCAACCGTCTTCTTTTCTTCGAATCCCTCGATGTCTCTATCCCTTCTGAGCTTGGCTTCTACTACAAACTAAAGAATTCCAAGGGTTCTTTGCACACACTCCTTGCGGCACTCACAATAACCTCTGTTTATCTGACGTCTTCCTCTTTTGTGCACTCCTTGCAACATAAATCCTTCAAACCCTCACTTGGGTTGGAAAAGTATAAGACTTCAACCTACCTGTGCACTCGTTGCACGGATATGTGCTATACTCACACTTCTGCTAGTATGAGAACAACGATATCTCTCCTGAGATTTTCTGAGGTAAAACTCAGAACCTGTCAATGCATTCTTTGCGGACTTTCACTGCACTCCTTGCAGGAATTCTCAGGACGAGAAACAATTGAAACTCATTCTCTCCCTCTCAAAGATTTCATACATTCAACATGAAATCATACATACATACAACATTGAAACATAATGCATAACAAACCATATAAGCAAACTGTAAACATACCATTAAGAGATGAAAACATAAATCAACACAACACCATGAAACTGAATTAAAGCCTTTTCATATTAATTCCAATGCTTCTGTACATGGGTTCAATAGAAAAAACTATCTTCTTATACAACCTTTTGTTCTTACCTTCTCTCCTATTCTCTTGTTCTACAACTCTCTAATTCTTACAATGAGAATAATGATACCATACAATACATACAAGGTAGCTTTCTAGAGTTTTCCCTCCTACATATCTAAGCTATCAAATCGAAATAAAGTCTACAACTACTTTACATCTATTACAATAAATGCTTCCTTATCTGACATATGAGAGCAACTACTCAAGATCTGTATTACAATTCAAAACATAAATTTGAATGCATCCTTTCAAGATATTACATTAATGTCTTATCCTTTCAAATTCAAAACGCTTTCAAAATGTGCACTGGTGCATATCCAGCTGTCCTCCACTCTTGCGCTTTCTCTGCTGACTGACGATGCTCTTACATCATACTCCTCTGGCTGAAAAATTCATGAACTCTTGTTCATGATCTCCTGCACTGTCTGTCCATGTTTCTAGATCTCCACTTCGATTTCCCAACTAGCATCCTCAATCAGGTGTCCCTTCCATTTGACCAAACACTCAAAATATGTCTTTCTCTGGGTCTTTTTGGTAACTCTTCGATCAATGACCTTTTCCATCCACGGATTTTCAGCTACAGACAATTATTTAACCCATTGAATTTCTTTCTGATCTTCTTCTCCTCTAGATTCATCTGTTCTATAAGGATACAGATCTGCTACATTGAATATGGGTGATATGCCCACATCATCTGGAAACTCTATCTCATAAGCATTTGCTTTGAATTTCCTTATGATTTTACACGGCCCTATCTTTTTCATATTCATTTTATTATACGTTCCCCTTGGGAATATTTCCTTCCTTAGGTGCGCTAAGACCAAATATCCCACTTCAAATTGAAGTTCTCTTCTATGCTGATCTTCTCTATGCTTGTCTTCCTGGTTAGAATTCTTTAACCGCTCTTAGATTTTACTGTGGAGCTCTTGCATTTCTACTGCAAAGTCTTCCGCTCCAACGCTTCTGAACTCGCTCTGCTCTAAGTCTCTCAAATCAGATACTTCCCTTGGCTGCATTCTATACATTATATGGAATGGTCTCTGTCATGTGCTCCTATTTGGTGAATTGTTATATGCAAATTCCTCTTGTGGCAGAATCTAATCCCACTGACTGTGATGTTCAGCTACTAAAATCCTCAACAAATTCCCTAAACTTCAATTCACTACCTCAGTTTGTTCGTCCGTCTGAGGGTGATATGTTGAGATAAAATATAAACTTGTTCCCATCTTCTTCCATAGTATCCTCCAGAAATGACTGACAAATTTTGTATCCCCGTCTGAAACAATACTCTTGGGTAAGCCATGAAGTCAAACAACTTCTTTGAAAAACAGATTTGCAATGTGTGTTGCATCACTGGTTTTCTAACATGGAATGAAATGTGCCATTTTCGAGAATATGTCGACTACCACGAAGATGGAATCACAACCTCTTTGTGTCCTTGGTAGTCCTAACACAAAATCCATGCTTACTGCATCCCACGACCTCTCTGGTACTGGAAATGGTTGATATAATCTTGTATTATGTCTTTTCCCCTTTGCATGCTAGCAAATTCTACAGTTGTTGACTAATTTCTTGAAATTTGTCCTCATCCCTAGCCAATAATATAAACTATTCAGCTGCACAAATGTTTTTTCATGGCCAAAATGTCCAGCCAATCCTCCACTATGTTTTTCCTTCAGAAGATTATCCCTCATGGAACCTTTCAGGATACACAACTGATTTCCTTTGAATAATAATCCATCCTGGATTAATTATTCAATCCATTGGCTTCTATCTCTCAGAAAAGGATTCTCACATGCTTCATAAGCATCCTTGAAATTTCAATCATCTTTGTACATATCCTTAAGGTTATCAAAACCTAAGATCTTCACACAAAACTCCTGCAGAATCAAACATTTCCTGCTCAACGCATCAACAACCTTGTTAGCAATTACATAAATGTGCTTTATAACAAAAGTAAAGTTTTGCATAAATTCAACCCATTTCACATGTTTTTGGTTCAGTTTCTCCTGTCGAGTTATGAATTGTAAAGCATGGTTGTTGCTATACAAGACAAACTCTTTTAGAACCAAGTAGTGCCTCCATTTCTTCAGCGCCTATATGGCTGCATAAAACTCTTTATCATACATGGAATATTTCATCTTGGCATCATTCAGCTTCTCACTGAAGTATGCAATCGGTCTATTGTCTTGACTCAAGACTGCTCCAATTGCAAATCCACTTGCGTCACATCTCACTTGAAATGTCTTATCAAAATATGGCAAGACCAGAACTGGTTGTCCAGTTATCTTCTCCTTCAACAACTTAAAACTTATATCTGCTTCCTCTATCTAATGAAAAGATTTATGTCTTTTCTTGACTGTGTCCATCATTGGCGCATAAAGTCCACTAAAATTTTGGATGAAATTCATGTAAAAATTGGCTAATCCATGGAATCTTTTGACTTCAAAGGTATTTCTCGGCGATGGCCATTCTTTGATCGCTTTTACTTTCTCAGGATCCATCTTCAACTCATTCGAAGAGATCACAAAACCCAAATAAATGAGCTCTTTCTTCATGAAAGACGACTTCCTCGGATTTATCAACAACTTCTCTTGTTGCAATCTCCTCATCACTAGAGTTAGGTGTCTCAAGTGCTCTTCCTCAGTCTTACTGAAGATCAGTATATCATCAAGATACACAATTACAAACTTTCCAATGAAATCTTTCACGACTTTGTTCATTAACTTCATGAAATTACTTGGCACATTTGTCAAACCAAACGGCATGAAAATCCATTCATACAACCCTTCATTCATATTGAATGTTGTCTTCCATTCATCACCTTCCCTCATTCTAATTTGATGATATCCGCTTTTAAAATCAACCTTTGAAAAAAACTTTGCTCCACTCAAGCAATCCATCAAGTCATCCATCCTCGGTAAAGGAAATCTATACCTGATGGTGATTTTTTTTATATCCCTCGAGTCTGTACACATTCTCCATCCACCATATTTCTTTGGACTTAACATTGTTGGTACAGTGCATGGACTCAAGGTTTCTCTAATTAACCCTTTGTCCATCAAATCCTGGACTTGCTTCTTGACTTCTTCATTAGCCTGTGGCGTCAATATTTACGTTGATTTGTTTGGTAAACTCGATCCTCGTATAAGGTCAATGTGATGGATTATACTCCTGATGAGCGACAATGAACAAGGTAAATCGTCCACCACTATATCAGTGAAATTATCCATCATTTCCTGAATTTCCTCCAGTAGATCATCTATCAAGGTATTGGTCAAAATGACTCTAGGTTTTCTTACCACAACAAACTGCATGTCTTCTTCTTTCTTGAATTCCTCCAGAATTTCCTTCCCACTCATGAGAAGTATAGTGTTGCTTGCTTCTACTTTCACCTTCTTCTCTTTGATTGGCAACAACATATGTGTCCTACCATTCTTCTCTAAGGTATATGTGTTCTTTCTCCCATCATGAACAACATTTCTGTCATATTGCCATGACCTCCCCAACAAAAGATGATAGACATCCATAGGAATGACATCACATAAGATCTCATCTCTATATCCCCCTATCTTTAATTCAACTAAACATTGTCTAGTGACAGTTACTAGATGTCCTTTTTGCAACCTAGAAACCTTATATGGGCTTGGACTGGATTCTCTGCCTCTTTCTCTGGCTTCAAGAGAATTTTCCTCATCATTAAGGATCTTTCGCCTTCTGCATATTTTGCCTCAACATTTCGCCTCTGCGCTTCTGAATTGTGAGCTTTGCCTCCTCCATCTGTTTTTCTATCAGGACATTCAAAAGATTTGTGTTTGATCTTCCCACAAACAAAACACTTTATCTCACCTCCTCTGCCTCTGCCTCTTCCTCTTGCTCACAAAAAGGTGTTCTTATCAGCATACTATCATCCCTGTGAACTTCCTCCTCTTTCTAGGTGATTATGAGGTTTATTTTCTTCATATTTGGGCTTTTGTACCCTGTCCTGGGAAATTTCTTTGCCTCTACTTTGACTTCTACCCCTGCTCCTTTGACCTTGCTTTCGGGCCAATTTTTTTTTTGCCTTTAGAGCAATATGATAAGCATCTTCCACATTTCCGATTGCCACCATGCTCATCTCATCCTGAATGTCATATCTCAGACCATTCATATATCTGGCAACCTTTTCATCATCACTCTCATGATGACCTGCTCTGATGTTGAGTCTGTAAAACTCCTCAATGTATTCCTTCACTATCATACCCTTCTGTCTCAAATTATGCATTCTTCGAAATAGATTGATTTGGTAATCTCTGGGTATAAACTTGGCCTTTATTTTTGCTACCATCCTATCCCATCTTTTTATTCATTTCTTTCCTTTACAATGCCTGTTAGCCTATAGTTCATCCCACCACAGTGTTTCATGCCCTTTTAATCTAGTGACAACATGTTTTACTTTCTTATCTTCTTCTATATCCTCATAGTCGAAGTACTTATCTAGAGCTCTAAACCAATATAGCAGCTCCTCAATGTCTAATTTTCCTTCATACATCGGAATTTCCATTTTTTCTCTGGCCCCTATGCTTGCAACAGCTCTAAATAGACGTTCTTCTACAGCGTCTTTGGCTACAACTTCTTCTTCTTCAGCCCTAGCCTCATTTTCTCTTACGGCTTCACTGACATCTCTTGTATCAGTAGCTCATCTCTATGTTGTCTCCATAGCATCCAATTGAGGACAAAGTTATCTCATTTCCCTTTCCACAGATAGATCAGGCATTGTTCTATCTTGGCGTCTTCTAGGCAATATTGTTCAAATCTATTCCATGTAGAATTCAATTTACAAATTGCCTTATGTCTCCCCCTGCCTACAGAAAACAATGATTATAAACTCTAATACCACCTGGCGCAGCACCCCTACCTCAGCAGGTTCTGCTCGACCTCCTGGTCTAAGGATCGTTCTTAATCTCCCCTTGAGATGAAATGGCTCTTTGATTCCCAGCTGGAATATTCAAACTTGTAACCACAAGTCTTTCTTAAGAGATACACCTGCACAAACAAGAACTAGGCACAAACTCTTATCCATGTGACCAACCAATGTGACCATGGTTTTTATCCACAAAGGTATTTCGTGAATCGCGATTTTGGAGTATTGGCGTGATAGAAACCCAAGAATCCACATCTATGAAACCTCAAAACCCAATGTGGGACCTCTCCCTAGGACCAGGTCTGATAGTCCTGTGCCTTCTACTCGATTGATGATCATGATCGCGTCATGATTTTGCGTTTCACGATATCGGGACTGTTT
>ML795287.1:420298-431334 GCA_009831015.1 Picea engelmannii
AAAAAAATATTGCCAAACATTTATAGTTGACATATGAAGGATTAGTAATATTTGCCAAGGTTTCTACATTTTAAAATAAATTTCAGTCCTTAAAATCATCCCTGGTGTCTTCTGCACGTCCCTTGCACTTTCTGTTCCTTTTCCTTTTATTCTCTTTGCACCATATCCCTTCAATGCAACCTTCCTCTACTGTGCATTTCTGCTCTTGCGTTCTGCCTCCTTGTCCTCCCTAGAATTCTCCTCCACAATGACAACCCCATATCTCTTCTTTCTTTTTCATTCTTATAGTGTCTGTTGTCTTTGTGCATGCAATATTCATAATGCCTCTGCATGCTCACTCCGCACCAAATTCCTCCACAACTCAAGTGCTCTGTGTGATCATCATCACGACTCTTCAACTTCTCACACGTCCAACATCACTGGGTGTTCTGCTGAGATTTCTCAACCTCTCTGGCAGTTGAGACTCCTCATCTTCTTTGGCACATTCGAGCTTATGCCTTCTGTTTCAGTTACAGACTTCAACGCTCATCCATCTGTCAATCCCTCTAAGAATCGTCTTTCTTCACTGAGCGAAGCTTAGAGACTCTTCATCTCCTCTGGCGATCACAAAGAAGTGTCTTCGAGTCCTCTAGCAGAAACCATCAGTGGTTTCTGGAAGTTACACTGTGTCGAGCTACAGTAGCCCTCCGATCTTGTTCAAATTCACCTGCACCATTGGATTGATTCCATGGGATCTTGCATTCATTTCGGAATTTTGGCATTCGACAATTCGGCATCCGTGTGACCATGCATCTCGACATTCCCAGTTGCGATCCCCAAAACGGAGCTTGGTTTCTCTAGCTCTTTCCTCCATCTCTCGCTGATGTGACCAAGGGCTGTGACCACGACCTTATGCATAAGGCGCTTTCGCGATTTCGCATTTCGCGATTTCGACATTCCTGTGGTGAATCTTATTGATGCTTCCAACTCCTGATCTGCGAAACTCCGAAAGGGAGTCGGATCAATGGTTCACATAACCCCCAGAGATGGACGGTTGACGGGATTTCGACGTTTCACAATTCGGCATTTCAGGACTCCTGATGCTGAGAGTTTCTTGACATCTCCATCTCCCGATTTTCGAAACTCCGAAGTGATGTAAACCTGCTGACGTCACACGTGGATTGACACATGTTGAATAACTCCCACGTGTCACTCTGATTCGTGACTTACATGTACCTGAAATGTTGAATCAGCTTGACACTTGTCATTGCCTGGTTGTGCCACATGTTCTTAGGTTTGCTGACGTGTCTTGTTTCGGGATTTTGCATTTCGGCACTTCGGGACTCCTAATGTTGAGAGTCTCTGACTTCTCCATCTCTTGATTTCCAAAACTTCGAACTGGACTGGGATCAATGGTCTAGATCAAACCTTGATTTGACGGCTCAGATTACGTCACGATTCTGCATATCGCGATTTCGGGATTCTTGTGGTTATTATTCTTTGACATCTCCAACTCTCGATCCGCGAAACTCCGAAATGGACTGGGATCAACGTTCCAGATCAAACCTTGATCTGACGGCTCAGATTACGTCACGATTACACATATCATGATTTTCGGGATTCTTGTGGTTAATATTCTTTGACATCTCCAACTTTCGATCCGCAAAACTCCGAAATGGAGTTGGATCAACAGTGCAGATCACATCTTGATCTGACAACTGTGGTTAAGTCGCGATTTCGCATATCGCGATTTTGAGAGGTTAGGGAACCCCGTTCCTTTGACTCTCCAGTCAGCGAAATGAAAATCTTTCCCCACGTGTCCCTCTTGGATCAACGGTCAAGATTTTATCGGGATTTCGCAACTCCACGACCCTTCATTGTGTCTGATCAACGGTCCATATTTTTCCTCGATCCAACAATTGAGATTATATCGCGGTCTCGCATATCGCGATTTCGCTAGTTGAAAGGTTGGAGTATTTCATTCCGTTGACTTTCCAATCAGCGAAATGTTGATCTGTGTCCTCGTGTCCTGCCTGTAAATGGACGGTCCTCCTTCTTTCGAGATTTTGTACGCCTGCTTCTCCTTGCACTTTAAAGAACGTGCAGGTTCTGCTTGATCCAACGATGGTCGGATCCCGCACTTGGATCTAACGCCTGAGATCTATCCTCCTCTTCAGTGCGCTCTTCTTGTCTACATTCAGATCTGACGACCATCGGGAATTCAGGATGGGATCCAGTGATCACTGACGCTTCTCCTCCCGAGCGTACTTTGTCCTTGTTTTTCCTTCGCTGCATACTCTGATCTTGCCATTAATGACAAGCACATATTGCCTGTAAAGCATGCCAACCATCCTCTGCACTATCTCTTCTAATCTTATCGAGCTTGTTCTGCAGTGTCTTCCCAAACTACTTCTGGTGCCCGTCTGTTACATTCTTCCTATATTCAAGCCATCATCGCTGCTGTACTTGCCATCAATGATAAGCATACGCTGCCTATAAAACATGCCAACAGGTTTCAGTAGCAACAACTATCTACTTATACAACCTTTTGTTCTTCCTTGCTCTCCTATTCTCTTTCTCTACATCTCTCTAATTCTTACAATGAGAATAATGATACCATACAATACATATGAGGGAGCTTTCTAGAGTTTTCCCTCCTACAGATCTAAGCTATCAAATCGAAATAAAGTCTACAACTACTTTACATCTATTACAATAAATGCTTCCTTATCCGACAAATGAGAGCAACTACTCAATATCTGTATTACAATTCAAAACATAAATGTGAATGCATCCTTTCAATATATTACGTTAATGTTTTATCCTTTAAAATTCAAAACGCTTTCAAAATGTGTGCTGGTGCATATCCAGCTATCCTCTGCTCTTGCGCTTGCTTTGCTGATTGACGATGCTCCTGCATCAGAATGTCTCCAGTGTCTTATAATATCATGATGGAACTTAATAATGAAATGTAATTCAAGAGGGATAAACTCTATATTGACTTTAATAGCAAAGTGAAAAGTGTGAATTAGGCAATCTAGTGAGAACTTAGCCATTATGGAAACAACATCAATTAACCTGCATATCCATGTGATTATTACTCATGCATTAATCATCAACAGTTATAGAGAGGTTATTAAATTTAATTTCACTCTATACTATGTAAGAAAACTCATAACTAAATTCAATCATTAACTACAAATTGACATTGCAATCTAAATCTAAGAAATAAATTGCATGAAGTAAATTAAACTAGTTCTATTTGACAATTCAAATTGCAAAAAGAGAAATGCTTATAAACATAAATTAAACATTATTCTAGTATATGACAAGTAATTAAATGAGTAAACTAATTAACAACTAGATAAGAAAAAAGTAAACAGTCATTGGATCAGCAATCTAACAATGAAAACTAGAACTAATACTATCCATCCACCAAAACTTCGTCAAAGAAAGCATGAATTAAAATTCTGTTGTAAAACTCTGTTTCATTATAAAGAAAGTCTAATCTATCATCTAATCACACATGGGGTTAGTATCTAAGCTTGCAAGCTTGCTTCTACTATCTACAAAGTCATTGCATATTAATAAAATCCTTCATATCAACCTGCAAAACTAAATTAAACCAATTAAATCATAAACAACAAGTTATATAACAAAGAAGTAAAATAACAATTCATGTAAAGAGAATAAAATAAAAAGACATCTATGCCATGTAATTCACAAACAAACTCATAGAATAGTTACTCGGACTGTTGGTGGGCCCCCCAACAAGTCGTCGTCAATCTTCAAATGCACACCACGAACTTCAACAAAGCGATTTCACCATTAAAACTAAAAACACAGGTTTTACACAATCTGGCAAAACGAAAAATGGAAAAACAGAGACAAAATTGTCTTTGTCTCTAGAACACGACTTCTTAACTATTGTCTGACCACTGAGGTGGTATTTATAAGCTTTTCAAGCTGAGATTTCGACCATTGGAGGGTTGATCCTCTTCTAAAAACAGTAAATTGCATTTAAGATGCCCTAACTGCCGAAATGAGGCGAGTCAATAATCGCCCAACATAACAACCCAAATTGAGTTGTCAAGAGTTCAATAGTTGGAGGGTATGAGCACGAGAAAAACCCATGTCTCTGATTTTCCCATCACTGGCCGCCAATACCATAACTTCCAAATCACCCATTGTTTTTGTGCAGGACAGAGTGTCAAATGGAGTACCGGACTAAGTGTTGGAAAAAAAAAACAAGCTGTGATTTTGCCTTGTGACACCAAAAAATGCAAATTAGATTCCTGGAAACATAAAAACATACTGAATTACACTCAAGATCATCATAAAACATGAATTATGCATACATGGTGTGGATCATAGTGTTTTGGCACAAAATCCCTTCAAAAACTTCTTCAAAACATGAAAATGCATATATACATTCGACAAAAGTATCTAATTAATGT
This sequence comes from Picea engelmannii, assembly GCA_009831015.1. NCBI lineage: Eukaryota > Viridiplantae > Streptophyta > Pinopsida > Pinales > Pinaceae > Picea > Picea engelmannii. The sequence continues at coordinate 424,735 of ML795287.1, forward strand.
CATTAAATCAATCATATAATGGGCCCAACAATCATCTATGACCCTACAACTTGCTGCAAAATCATTTCCATATTAGGGAGAGGAAAATGGTATTTTATGCTAGCTATATTCAATGCACGAAAATCAACGCATAATCCTATCTGACCATTCATTTTTCAAACGGGAACCAAATTGGAAACCCACTCAGAATACTTAATAGGGAAAATTATCCCAACTTTCAAGATTTTTTCCAACTCCTGAATAGTTGCTTCTAGTGCAGGGTTAATGGGTCTTTGTTTTTGCCTAACCATTTTTATGCCCTCCTTGATAGGAATGACATGTTGTATAAGAGAAGGATCAAAACCACGAAGATCCTCATAAGACCAAGAAAAAACATCTTGAAATTCACAAAGTAACTCAATGAACTTCAATTTTTCTTCATCAAAACATTGGGCACCTATATTAACATTCTTTGGGAAATCGGGTCTCCCAATGTTCAAGGAAATTTTTTCACCCACTTTCCTTTTCAACTCCTCTGCTTTATGTTTTTCTTTGTTTCCTACATCACTCGTTGAAAATAAACCTTCTAGAGGAGTCAATCCCTTTGGATTTTTTTTACCTTCCATTGATATAGTCTCCTTAGGCTTATAGGGTTCATTTTGTATGAAAGCATAGATTCTCTCATCACTAGGGAAGACCTACCATGACTCTACATTGTCAGGGATATGAGGACGATACAAATATTGAAAGGTGCAATCAAGTCTTTGTGGCAGAAGTTGTTGAATAAGAGAGGCTGCAAAAACATCTAACCTGTCATCCATTGAGTTCAATTCCCTTTTAACATGAGTGATGTTGAAAGATAGTAAGTTCTAGATAAGCGCCCAAACAGTTTGGGTGTATCATTTCATTAACTTGTTGCGAGGAGAATATATCTTACGTACAAGGTTTACAACAAGTTCAGAATCCCAAAAAACTGTAAGGTGACCACAACCTAAATTATAGGCATTTTCAATCCCTAGCAGTGACGCTTCAAATTCAGTGACGTTGTTTTTGCAAGCAAACTCTAACCTATAGGAAAATTTGTGAATTCTACCCACAGGAGAGTACAATATAATGCCATCTTTGTTTGCTTCATTGGAGCATGAACCATAAAAGTGCATATGCCACATCCCATCCTCGAGGTCGATTTGTTCCAAGGTAGTGTTGTCCTCAACTGCAAAGATGGAATACACTCCTAGGTCCTCCTTGATATAATTCACATTAGGCTGTGGGATGCTTTCTATATAAGGTGAAATTCTTCCCTCCTTTTAGACTATGATGCTCTTTCCATTATGAGGAACAGATAAGTATGTCATGTCGAGTGAGAGGTATCCACCTGTCAAGGATTGCCAGTATCTTCCTAAGATGATTGAATAATTACTCACTGGCATGTCAATTACCTGAATATTAAGGGTTGTCCTTATTTCAGGGTGCGCGCACAAAACCAAGGTCATGTCCTTGATTTCACCTATGGTCGATTATTGTAAACTATTATAAGAGAGCATGTTTCTTTCATTTTCATTTGTACAAGACAATCCTAGCTCTTCCATAATAATTTTCGACATTAATCTTGGGCCCGAACCATCATCAATGAGACAACAATGGGTTATTTTGCCCATAATCTTTACGGAAATGAAAAATGGGGGGTTTTTTATAGGGTGTCTAAATTTATGTACACCTACTTTATTTAGAGTCGAGTCCTCTTTGTCTACCTCTTCAGAGAGATTGGCTACGATGGAATCTTTTCCTTCCATGAAATTTTTCAGATGCTTTTGTTGCTCAGGGATGGAAACCATGTCCAGGAGGGTAGCATCAGCTTTAATATTATCCAATTTATTGAGAATGTTGTATTTGGAAGAGGGAAGAGTTGAGGGAGTTCCTTGATTGTCATGAGTTTTAGTAACTTGTATAGTAGAAGCTAGTGAATATGAGCTTGGGATAGAAGAAGTGTGAGGAGGATCATATTTACCTTTTAGAGAATAATATTTATTCCTAGTGTTTATGATCATGGCATCCTATGGTTCTGCAAAGTATAAAAAAAAAATGGTAGTTTCAGGCCTTTTACCAAAGATTTTATCTCTGGCACTCTTCTTTAACTCACAAGTACTTTCCTCATGGTGTTCCTCGCAAAATTTACACCAATTGCGAGGCATGATGGCTTTAGTATGAAAGTTGTTTTCATTGGGATTCCTAAAGGGTGGTGAAGAAGAAGATGAGGCCCCAAGGGAAAGTGAAGGGACATTTCCCTTTCGCTCATACGCTATCATTCGATTATTCATGTCTTTTACAAGTTGTAAGAGGGTGGACATGCCTATTTTTTTTAACTAAGTCTCCCTTGGGAAGACCTGTTCTTTCAAGTTTTTATTCATACTCTAAACAAGTATACAGAACAGAACCACGGTTGTCAATGGCCTTTTGTTCAAGCCTATGACGGTAGGGGGAAGGTAGAGAATTATAGTAATTCATAAAAGCGACTTGGTTATGAGGGCGAATAAGTTCAGGAATTCGGTAATATAACTTGGTGAAACGTAAGTTGAAAGACTTGATAGTCTCACTGTATTTATAAGAAATGTTATTGTACTCTTGTAACTGCTTGGCTAGGCTCTTAGACTTCCCATAAATACATTTTAACCAATAAACTAACTCCTCCCAAGTGGAAATAATCTTGGGAGGAAGATCAAAGAAATCGATTGTTGCTTTCCCCTCAAGGGAATTAACAAATATGCACATAAAAGTGTTATTGTCATTGGATCCTATGTTGTGGCAGGCATTAGAAAATTCCACCAAGTGTTCATTCATAGTGACCTTGTTATTTCTTGAAAATATAGGGAGATGCTCTTTGAAATTTGGAAGTGGACGAGTAGCAGGTGCTAGGTTCAGAGGAGAGGAAACATGCCATGGAGTAGCAATAGCATCTTCTTCAAATTGAAAGAGACCATACTTCTTTATTACCATAGTGGGATTGGTGGTAGATTGGACAGGGAATTGATGACTATACAAACTACCAATCACTAAAGAGACTGAAGGTTGAGATGAACAAGMACCTCTAGTGCCACTAGAGCCACCACTAGATGTCATTTTGTGAATGATAGGTAGGGGAGAGAAATACGAACTGGATGAATCAGAAAAATTTCTCCTTAGAGAACCTTGKTGGGTTGTGTTGGCGATGGAAGTCACTCCTGGATTGCTAGTAGGAGCAGAGCCCGATGCCCATCAGTTTTATGTCACGRTTGTTTATAGATGGGTGATCGAATGGAGGGAAACTCAAAACAATATCATTCCAACTCCAAAACTAGGCCAGRCATGCATAGGTGAGTGAGGTCTTATATAAACTTCAGACARTGAGCTGTAGTAAAGGGTGAACATGTGGAAGACTTATATAAGAGGAACGCAGAGGTCTATTATTAACAACGGGTTTCTAACAGGCTGAGGAAGAAGACGTCCAAATGCAATATCATCTTACATTCAAACGCAAAGCCAGAGAATGCAATAATGCAACAATAAATCTTTCATCATAACATAACTGCAATAACTCGTGCGAATCAGTCAATCACGAACTCTCTTAGCATGAGACGAAAATTAGATGGAGTAAGAAAAAACTGTCTGTCATAAAACAAGATATCTCATATACAGAGGCATAACCAACAAACTAGAATATCTGTTAAAACTTTACAGTAGGGAGCTCTGCTCTACCATCGATAGATACAAAAATGGCGAAAATGCCTACATATACTCAGAACAACAACAACAACAAAATCGAGACGCTGCACTAAACACATTGTGTCTGCATGGCTTCTGACAATCTGCAACTGCAATCTCTGAATAACCGTGCACCAACGGCGGATGCAATCGAACTCTTGACAGCTCCGTGGGCGAATCGACGTGCCTTTAATTCATCGCCGGACTTTCCCATTACAGGGAGGGCGTTTTATAACCACCGCCAACTACCTCAGTAACTGCTTCATTGGGATTGTGAATAGCCTGACTGACTTGGCACCTTTAAGACGTGGAAGCCCCTTGCGCTGCCACCTGGATTAACTGAACGACTTGATGAATGGGTGTGGAGGCTAGCACGAAGGATGGGGCGCAATATGGGAGTGGTGGCACAAAAACTATGAGGGTGTGATATGAAGTGATGAGGTGTGAGAGAGTTTACAGGAGGGAGACACATGGCGGAAGGAAATAAGCAGAGGAGACAGGGGATGAGATATGATAGGCATGCTTCAATGAGAGGCTGACGTGGAAAGGAGCGAGACACACTGCAGGTGGTGAGTGAATGATGAGATGGAGGAGGGACCATATGGAATGCAGGAGGGGAGATGGACAGATGTCGGAGGATGAGGAAGAGCTAAGTGGAGCGAGCCTCATCTTACGGTCAGGAGGAGAACAGATGGCAGGGGGGAGGATGGCCCACAAGCTGACACGATGGGGAAAGGGTCCACGCTGATTAACAATAGAGTAGCTGAGAAGGATGAGATCACCTGAGTGTCGTTGATCCGAGCGCGCAAGTCCCTGCCGTCCAAATTTTCTTGCCACTTAATCATAAGCGCCCCTCCTCCAGGCTTTCTCCTTTATGACCAGGTGCCAAAACCACGGGCCCGCTTCTGGGCACTATCGACATTTCAGGGTTCGGGATTTCAATAAGTTAAGGGATGAGGAGCGCGTACTACTCGAACTTCCGAATGCCGACGTGACACGGATGTGTGCCGCATGTCCCTCAGATGAACGACCCAGATAGTGTGCTATTATATAGGGGGCTCCCCCCATTTTGTAGGCTCTCTTGATATGACCTGAGGCTGAGACCCGGGAATAGGTGCCAAAGGCGCTTTCGGAGCTTCACTGATTGGCGATTTCAAATGCAATGAACGAACAACTCCTTGTCTCCTGAATCACCAATGCCCGATACGCCGATTGGCTGCCACCTGTCCCAACGAGATCGGACGATCCAGATTTTCTTTGAACCGTTGGCACTATCCTTCATGCTAAACCCCGGGAAACTTAACGGCCCTGAAAACCCGATGACTGTCGATCCATTTTTATGGATGGATCTTGGCCGTCGACGGCAAAAAACTGCGCCCACTCGCTTGACTATTACAAAAGGGATTCTCCCGTGCTGTGCTTGGGCGCTTCTTGTGCAAACTGCAGACCTGGGTATGCCTAATACCGAGACAAGAAATATCGCTAACATTAGGCTCCATGGGGGATAGATTCATCCCTGTGATGCTCTAAGAACTCCTTCTGCAGCTTCAATGCCTTGCTATTGGGCTATGGAGTCACCTATTAAGCTGAAAACATGTAAAAATAAAATACACAAAGGTAAAAAGGACAATATTTACAAACAGAGGAGCCGTCTAAGGCTCAAATATTTTTTTTTTCCAGAAAATGCCCATTCACTGGGCTTTTGAAAGCCTCTTCACCCTCCAGATCCTGCAACCCGTATGTGTTGTTGGAGAAAATCTCAGAGATTTTGAAGGGGCCGATCCAGAGGGCGTCGAACTTGCTGTGTTTACCTTTATCCTATCTGGGTGCGTCCCACTTAAATACCAAATCCCCGGTCTCGAACTCCTTTTTCCTAACCTTCCTATCAAAAGCCTGTTTGATCTTCTGTTGATGATTGTAAGCTGCGTCCCTCACTTGTTCTATGATCTGTTGCACTTCCACTATCTGATGAATTCTTCTGATGATATGATCTGGTTCTCCCTCGTAGTCTTGAAATAACTTCGCCACAGGTAAGGCAAGCTGGGTAGGGAAAACCGCCTCTGCTCCGTAGACTAGTTGAAATGGTAAAGTGCCCAGAGACTTCTTCGTTGTGACACGATCGACCCACAGAGAAAAATTCAACTTTGAATCCCAGGCTCTTTTGTTATCCTCTAACAATCTTTTGATGATCTTTATCAGGCTTTTGTTGGAGGATTCTGCTAAACCATTTCCCTGGGGATAGTAGAGGGTGGAGTGAATTAGCGAGATCTAGAACTGCTCACAGAAATTAATTAGAGGTTCAGATTTGAAAGAAGAAGAATTATATGTGATGATTCTGCTGGGACAGCCAAATCGGGCTATGATATCCTCCAGGAAGCTGATAATTACTTTGTGGGATGCACTTCTGGTGGGGACAACTTCTATACACTTGGTGAAATAATCTGTTGCAATCAAGATCCATCTGTGTTGACCACTTGAGGGAGGATGAATTTCTCCAATGAAGTCCAACCCCCACTGCTGAAAAGGGGCCGAAGATACTATAGGCTTCAATGGCATCGATTTGAGCTGTTGCTTTCCTGAGAACTTTTGACATTTGGTGTAGGCTCTGATCTCCCTGCAAACATCGGGGAACAAAGTGGGCCAGTAATACCCAGCTCGGAGTATCTTGTGGGCTGTGGTCTTCCAGAAATGATGACCTCCGCAAAGGCCGCTATGAAAATCAAGCGTAACCTTTTGGGCCTCCTGCGGGTCTAGGCATCTCAAAAATACCCCTAGAGGGTCCTTCCAGTACAAAGCTTGGTCAATGAGGCAATATCTGACCACCTTGAGCTTAAGAGCCCTCGCTTTACTTTTTCCCATTCCATCAGGGGGCTTCAATGCCTG
>ML795287.1:440437-456735 GCA_009831015.1 Picea engelmannii
TAGTTTTGGAGTTGGAATGATATTGTTTTGAGTTTCCCTCCATTCAATCACCCATCTATAAACAATCGTGACATAAAACTGATGGGCGTCGGGCTCTACTCCTGCTAGAAATCCAGGAGTGACTTCCGTCGCCAACATTTATGGCGTCGTTGTCGGGGACGAAGTTGGATATTTTCCCCGGGATTGAACGACAACGATCAGCTGATTTTGAAGGTCCATCAGATATCAGAACTATTGAGATTGCTACTGTTCACCTGGCGACTCCATTGTGACGACTCCACTGGAGCGAACCCGCTGTTTTAATTGTGTCTTCCAGAGGAAGACATACGTGGTCACATCCACAACTACCTCTAGCTACGCCTGTAACTGATCTAGAGGGGGTCCTCAGAAAAGGAAAGGCCCCTGAAGAAGAAGCTTCCACCGCCAAAACAGGTAATCTGCTATTTCCTTATGTAAGAACCCCTTTTTCTCCTCCTTAGTTTCTTAATAGACCTCCTTCAGAGGTTTCCCGTTTCCTGATTTTTGGGAGTGTCCCTGCTGAGTTTTCCCCTCCTGGTCTGGGACTAGAGGGAGAAATCCTTGTCACTCCCCTCTCCTTTGAAGTTGTTTCTCGGCGAAGACCCGTGACTGCAGAGGATTTTCCCACTCCTACACAAAGAGGAGCACCTGCTGACTTGAGTTCATTCGCCTTCTCCTTAAATCCTCTCTTGTTTCCCAATCCACTTCGAGACTCGTTCCCAGTAGCCCCTTCGCGACCTCCTTCTCCTCCAAGTTCTCCTCCACCTAATATCCCTATGGCTGGTGCTAATCCCCCTATGACCAGAATGGCGGCCATTGTAGCCACTAGGTATGCTCCCCTTGTGTTACCTCAACCCCTCAACGCCCTCCTGGAAGATGGTTACCTCAAGCAACTACCCAAGTTCACAGGTGAAGGGGACGTGACTGCATATGAACACCTAGAAGCCTTTTACAGTTTCACATATGATAATGTCATCATGCATGCAGACGTATGGATGAGGATTTTTGTCCATAGCCTCCAAGGCGAGGCTAGAAAATGGTTCAAGGCCCTGCCCCCTGGATCTATTGATGGGATAGAAGCTTTAGACAATGCCTTTTTGAGACAATGGGGAGATAAAAAGGATTTCATGTATTATATGACAGAGTTTGGATCTTTGAAGAGAAAAGAAGGAGAGTTTGTCTCCGACTTCTCCAAGAGATTCAACAAAATGTATAATAAAATTCCCGCTGAGATCAAGCCCTTAGAAGCCTCGGCTAAGATCACTTATGCTAGCGCTTTTGATCCCGATTTCTGCCTACTGCTGAGAGAAAGAAGAGCCACTACTCTAGCCCACATGCAGGATGCATCCGTGGAAGTAGAATCTAACATATTGGCTGTTGACCGACTCAGGAACGTTTTTGATAGAAACATATCTAAGAAAAGGCCTGAAGCCTCCCCATCCAGTTCCTCTCCCATGCCCCATCAGACAAATGAGACAGCCAGAGTACTAAAAGCACTGTCTTCCAGGATGGAGAGGTGGGAGTTAGAAGGAAAGCCCATGTACAGAAATCCCCAGAATGCTGATAATAGAGGTTTCAGGAGACCTAATAACAATGGACCACAGGCCTCCCCAAGGGAACAAAGGGAAAAAGACAGAGAGGATCAAAGAATTCAAGCCCCTCTCCAAAATAACCTGTTACTAGTGAGGAAGGAGGGGAGATAGACGAATTTGACCCTGAAATTCATTGTGTTGAGGAAGCCCCTCCTTTTCCCCAATTGACTCAGTCTGCATACAAAAAATCTCTAATGAACATTCAGATTCATGAGTTAGGTAAGGGAGAGAGGGCCGGTCACACTTCTAACAGATACAATCTCAGGTCAAGAAAGAAAGAAGGAGACTTTGACAGCCAAGACCAGCCCCTCGTAGCAGATAAGCCTATTAAAAATGCAGTAACCATGACTAAAGAAAAGAGATCTCAGAGTGCTTTGCCAGCAGCCAAAGAACCTTTCATTGAGGTAAGGGAAGCTCCTAAGCATGTTTCCTCTTTTAATTTTGAGCATGAAATTCAAAAGATTAGGATCCCCGTCCCTATCTCCGAGCTAGTTAAAAATGAAGATTTTAAAAGGTCCCTCTCTAAGCTACTGCGATCTGAGTCCCTTCAACCTTCCTCTGACTCAGTGAACCTTCAAGATGAGAAGCCAACTGTCATCCTAGGTCCCATGGTAGAAGACAGAGATGATTCATCCCCCCCCTTCTACACATCCCTGAACATACATGATAAAGTGCTGCATAATTGCCTCATGGATTCAGGGGCTTCCCATAACCTTATGCCAAAAATAGTCATGGAAGAATTGGGACTGGAGGTGACAAGAACTTATCATGATTTATATTCTTTCGATTCAAGGAGAGTGCAGTGTCTAGGAGTCATCAAAGACCTGGTGGTTTCCCTGTTTCAGCTACCCATGAAAAGTGTGGTCATGGATATCGTGGTAGCCGACGTTCCCCCCAAATTTGGTATGCTATTGTCTATATCGTGGATTAAAAAACTTGGAGGGACACTACAGATGGATCTCACATACGCCACCATTCCGGTATTTGGAGGGGAACAAAGGAGATTATACAGAGAAGCCCAGCTAGCCTATATTGTCAGTGATGAAGCAGACCCTACCAATCACCCCATCTTTTCACTTGACACCGACTTGGGGTCTAGTTTGTTGCATCTTACCAATGCCCCTGAAATATCTTTACTAATCAGAAAACATCCCAGCCCTGATCATCCGATTTCCCCTCAAAGATCCCCTATGTGGAAGATGTTTTTTGACAGAGCTTCTTCTAGCGAAGGCGCTGGCGCTGGAGTGGTTTTCATATCACCTTGTCAAGAAGTCGTGTCCCTGTCATACAAGCTAGAATTCGAAGCCACCAACAACGTGGTAGAGTATGAAGCTCTTGTTCTGGGTATGAGGACCGCAAAGGAAATGGGAATTAAAGAGATAGAAATATTCGGAGATGTTGATTTGATTATTCAGCAGGTAAGGAATGCTTATCGTGCCCATAATCCCCGACTCAGGAATTATCAGAATGAAGTATGGGACCTTATTGATAATTTCTTCTTGGCTTTTAACATTTATTTCATTCCGAGGGGAGAAAATACTTTGGCCGATTCTTTAGCTGTCTCAGCTAGTTTTCTCAATTTTCCTCTGCCGCCTATGGTAAAAAATGATGTTGATATAAGATATAGGCCCTCGGTGCCGGACAATTTCAAGCATTGGAAAGTGTTCGAGGATGATTCAGAACTCGAAAGGTTTCTCCAATCAGTTGACGAATTTTCTGCGTTGCATATTGACCAGGATCCCGACCTGGAAGGTGACCCTCATCCTGAGGAGTTTTTAAATAAAATCGCTAATCATCAGATCATTCAGTTGCCCAGTAATCACATTCCGAGAGGACTTGTCCCTTTAGAAAGATTGTTCGATGGGAATGATGTGCCAATAAAGGGCAGGGTCTCAAATGAAGATGTCGAGACAACCGAATGCAATATTGGCACACTGGAGGAGCCCAGGTTCGTCAAATTATCAAACAGTTTGACCAGAGAATAGAAGGCCGAATATATTTTGTTGCTAAAAGAATTTGCTAATGTGTTTGCATGGACATACAAAGACCTCAAGACCTATGACACATCTGTCATTGAGCACAAGATCCCACTAAAGGAAGAGGCTAAACCATTTAGACAGAAGCTGAGACAGATAAATCCCATGTTGCTTCCTGTCATGGAGAAGGAAGTTAAAAAATTGTTGGATGCACGAATCATTGTCCCCTTGAGATATTCTGAGTGGGTCGCCAACTTGGTCCCAGTAAGGAAGAAAAGCGGAGAAATCAGGCTTTGTGTCGATTTCAGGAACCTGAATAGAAGCTCGAAGAAAGACAATTACCCCCTACCTAAGATGGAACATATATTACAGAGGGTAATTGGTGCCTCCAGGATATCCATGATCGATGGGTTTTCTGGCTATAACCAGATATCGGTCATGCCTGAGGACAGGGAGAAGACAACCTTCACCACTCCTTGGGGCACATTCATGTATGCCAAAATGCCATTCAGGCTAATGAATGCAGGAGCAACATTTCAGCGAGCCATGGATATAGCCTTCATCGGAGAAAAAGACCAGTTTGTAGTGATCTACCTAGACGACATCACGGTCTTCTCTAGGTCTGATAAGGAGCACCGCTGCCACTTAAGGAGAGTTTTCTCGAAGTGCCGGAGATTTGGTCTTTCCCTGAATCCCAAGAAGTCCCTATTTTCTATGCAGGAAGGAAAGTTATTGGGACATATAGTATCGGCAGAGGGAGTGAGAATTGATCCCAGCAGGGTGGAGGCAATTCAAGCCTTGTCACTTCCCAGGTCTAAAAAAGAGGTTCGGGCCTTTTTGGGGAAAATTAATTTTCTGAGGAGGTTTGTCTCGAATTTTTCCGAGCTAGTGAAACACATCACGACCATGCTCAGGAAGGGAAACAAAGTGAAATGGACCACTGCGCCTAGGGCCTCTTTTGACCAAATAAAAAGGGCATTGACTGAGGCATCGGTGCTTATCGGTCCCGACTATTCCAAAGAGTTCCTAATTTTCTCCTTTGCTTCTTTTGATACAATGGCGGTGGTCTTATTGCAGAAAAATGAGGAAGGGCGTGAGCAGCCCATCGCCTTCTTCAGCAGAGCGTTAAGAGATGCAGAGAGAAGGTATGAAATCATGGAGAAGCAGGCCTACACCTTAGTGAAATCTCTTAAAGCTTTCAGATTCTATGTCTTGCATTCAAAAGTAACAGCATATGTTCCTTCAGCTTCCGTGAAGGACATCCTTATGCAGCCCAACGTAGATGGGAAAAGAGGCCGATGGATCGCAAAAATTCTGGAATTTGACTTAGAAATAAAACCCACCAAGTTGGTTAAGGGGCAAGGTTTAGCCAAGCTACTGGATGAATCCAAATGTGAAGCCTTGGGAGTTAGCTTCATCAATACTTGCCTAGGATCTCAGCTAGCTGAATCGCCCAGCCAATGCTCTCAAGATGGCTTATCGTTGGTAGAATGTGCCTAGTATCGTGACATTCTGTATTTTCTACAGGCATTGAAGCCCCCTGATGGAATGGGAAAAAGTAAAGCGAGGGCTCTTAAGCTCAAGGTGGTCAGATATTGCCTCATTGACCAAGCTTTGTACTGGAAGGACCCTCTAGGGGTATTTTTGAGATGCCTAGACCCGCAGGAGGCCCAAAAGGTTACGCTTGATTTTCATAGCGGCCTTTGCGGAGGTCATCATTTCTGGAAGACCACAGCCCACAAGATACTCCGAGCTGGGTATTACTGGCCCACTTTGTTCCCTGATGTTTGCAGGGAGATCAGAGCCTACACCAAATGTCAAAAGTTCTCAGGAAAGCAACAGCTCAAATCGCTGCCATTGAAGCCTATAGTATCTTCGGCCCCTTTTCAGCAGTGGGGGTTGGACTTCATTGGAGAAATTCATCCTCCCTCAAGTGGTCAACACAGATGGATCTTGATTGCAACAGATTATTTCACCAAGTGTATAGAAGTTGTCCCCACCAGAAGTGCATCCCACAAAGTAATTATCAGCTTCCTGGAGGATATCATAGCCCGATTTGGCTGTCCCAGCAGAATCATCACATATAATTCTTCTTCTTTCAAATCTGAACCTCTAATTAATTTCTGTGAGCAGTTCTAGATCTCGCTAATTCACTCCACCCTCTACTATCCCCAGGGAAATGGTTTAGCAGAATCCTCCAACAAAAGCCTGATAAAGATCATCAAAAGATTGTTAGAGGATAACAAAAGAGCCTGGGATTCAAAGTTGAATTTTTCTCTGTGGGTCGATCGTGTCACAACGAAGAAGTCTCTGGGCACTTTACCATTTCAACTAGTCTACGGAGCAGAGGCGGTTTTCCCTACCCAGCTTGCCTTACCTGTGGCGAAGTTATTTCAAGACTACGAGGGAGAACCAGATCATATCATCAGAAGAATTCATCAGATAGTGGAAGTGCAACAGATCATAGAACAAGTGAGGGACGCAGCTTACAATCATCAACAGAAGATCAAACAGGCTTTTGATAGGAAGGTTAGGAAAAAGGAGTTCGAGACCGGGGATTTGGTATTTAAGTGGGACGCACCCAGATAGGATAAAGGTAAACACAGCAAGTTCGACGCCCTCTGGATCGGCCCCTTCAAAATCTCTGAGATTTTCTCCAACAACACATACGGGTTGCAGGATCTGGAGGGTGAAGAGGCTTTCAAAAGCCCAGTGAATGGGCATTTTCTGGAAAAAAAAAATATTTGAGCCTTAGACGGCTCCTCTGTTTGTAAATATTGTCCTTTTTACCTTTGTGTATTTTATTTTTACATGTTTTCAGCTTAATAGGTGACTCCATAGCCCAATAGCAAGGCATTGAAGCTGCAGAAGGAGTTCTTAGAGCATCACAGGGATGAATCTATCCCCCATGGAGCCTAATGTTAGCGATATTTCTTGTCTCGGTATTAGGCATACCCAGGTCTGCAGTTTGCACAAGAAGCGCCCAAGCACAGCACGGGAGAATCCCTTTTGTAATAGTCAAGCGAGTGGGCGCAGTTTTTTGCCGTCGACGGCCAAGATCCATCCATAAAAATGGATCGACAGTCATCGGGTTTTCAGGGCCGTTAAGTTTCCCGGGGTTTAGCATGAAGGATAGTGCCAACGGTTCAAAGAAAATCTGGATCGTCCGATCTCGTTGGGACAGGTGGCAGCCAATCGGCGTATCGGGCATTGGTGATTCAGGAGACAAGGAGTTGTTCGTTCATTGCATTTGAAATCGCCAATCAGTGAAGCTCCGAAAGCGCCTTTGGCACCTATTCCCGGGTCTCAGCCTCAGGTCATATCAAGAGAGCCTACAAAATGGGGGGAGCCCCCTATATAATAGCACACTATCTGGGTCGTTCATCTGAGGGACATGCGGCACACATCCGTGTCACGTCGGCATTCGGAAGTTCGAGTAGTACGCGCTCCTCATCCCTTAACTTATTGAAATCCCGAACCCTGAAATGTCGATAGTGCCCAGAAGCGGGCCCGTGGTTTTGGCACCTGGTCATAAAGGAGAAAGCCTGGAGGAGGGGCGCTTATGATTAAGTGGCAAGAAAATTTGGACGGCAGGGACTTGCGCGCTCGGATCAACGACACTCAGGTGATCTCATCCTTCTCAGCTACTCTATTGTTAATCAGCGTGGACCCTTTCCCCATCGTGTCAGCTTGTGGGCCATCCTCCCCCCTGCCATCTGTTCTCCTCCTGACCGTAAGATGAGGCTCGCTCCACTTAGCTCTTCCTCATCCTCCGACATCTGTCCATCTCCCCTCCTGCATTCCATATGGTCCCTCCTCCATCTCATCATTCACTCACCACCTGCAGTGTGTCTCGCTCCTTTCCACGTCAGCCTCTCATTGAAGCATGCCTATCATATCTCATCCCCTGTCTCCTCTGCTTATTTCCTTCCGCCATGTGTCTCCCTCCTGTAAACTCTCTCACACCTCATCACTTCATATCACACCCTCATAGTTTTTGTGCCACCACTCCCATATTGCGCCCCATCCTTCGTGCTAGCCTCCACACCCATTCATCAAGTCGTTCAGTTAATCCAGGTGGCAGCGCAAGGGGCTTCCACGTCTTAAAGGTGCCAAGTCAGTCAGGCTATTCACAATCCCAATGAAGCAGTTACTGAGGTAGTTGGCGGTGGTTATAAAACGCCCTCCCTGTAATGGGAAAGTCCGGCGATGAATTAAAGGCACGTCGATTCGCCCACGGAGCTGTCAAGAGTTCGATTGCATCCGCCGTTGGTGCACGGTTATTCAGAGATTGCAGTTGCAGATTGTCAGAAGCCATGCAGACACAATGTGTTTAGTGCAGCGTCTCGATTTTGTTGTTGTTGTTGTTCTGAGTATATGTAGGCATTTTCGCCATTTTTGTATCTATCGATGGTAGAGCAGAGCTCCCTACTGTAAAGTTTTAACAGATATTCTAGTTTGTTGGTTATGCCTCTGTATATGAGATATCTTGTTTTATGACAGACAGTTTTTTCTTACTCCATCTAATTTTCGTCTCATGCTAAGAGAGTTCGTGATTGACTGATTCGCACGAGTTATTGCAGTTATGTTATGATGAAAGATTTATTGTTGCATTATTGCATTCTCTGGCTTTGCGTTTGAATGTAAGATGATATTGCATTTGGACGTCTTCTTCCTCAGCCTGTTAGAAACCCGTTGTTAATAATAGACCTCTGCGTTCCTCTTATATAAGTCTTCCACATGTTCACCCTTTACTACAGCTCATTGTCTGAAGTTTATATAAGACCTCACTCACCTATGCATGCCTGGCCTAGTTTTGGAGTTGGAATGATATTGTTTTGAGTTTCCCTCCATTCGATCACCCATCTATAAACAACCGTGACATAAAACTGATGGGCATCGGGCTCTGCTCCTACTAGCAATCCAGGAGTGACTTCCATCGCCAACACAACCCAACAAGGTTCTCTAAGGAGAAATTTTTCTGATTCATCCAGTTCGTATTTCTCTCCCCTACCTATCATTCACAAAATGACATCTAGTGGTGGCTCTAGTGGCACTAGAGGTGCTTGTTCATCTCAACCTTCAGTCTCTTTAGTGATTGGTAGTTTGTATAGTCATCAATTCCCTGTCCAATCTACCACCAATCCCACTATGGTAATAAAGAAGTATGGTCTCTTTCAATTTGAAGAAGATGCTATTGCTACTCCATGGCATGTTTCCTCTCCTCTGAACCTAGCACCTGCTACTCGTCCACTTCCAAATTTCAAAGAGCATCTCCCTATATTTTCAAGAAATAACAAGGTCACTATGAATGAACACTTGGTGGAATTTTCTAATGCCTGCCACAACATAGGATCCAATGACAATAACACTTTTATGTGCATATTTGTTAATTCCCTTGAGGGGAAAGCAACAATCGATTTCTTTGATCTTCCTCCCAAGATTATTTCCACTTGGGAGGAGTTAGTTTATTGGTTAAAATGTATTTATGGGAAGTCTAAGAGCCTAGCCAAGCAGTTACAAGAGTACAATAACATTTCTTATAAATACAGTGAGACTATCAAGTCTTTCAACTTACGTTTCACCAAGTTATATTACCGAATTCCTGAACTTATTCGCCCTCATAACCAAGTCGCTTTTATGAATTACTATAATTCTCTACCTTCCCCCTACCGTCATAGGCTTGAACAAAAGGCCATTGACAACCGTGGTTCTGTTCTGTATACTTGTTTAGAGTATGAATAAAAACTTGAAAGAACAGGTCTTCCCAAGGGAGACTTAGTTAAAAAAAATAGGCATGTCCACCCTCTTACAACTTGTAAAAGACATGAATAATCGAATGATAGCGTATGAGCGAAAGGGAAATGTCCCTTCACTTTCCCTTGGGGCCTCATCTTCTTCTTCACCACCCTTTAGGAATCCCAATGAAAACAACTTTCATACTAAAGCCATCATGCCTCGCAATTGGTGTAAATTTTGCGAGGAACACCATGAGGAAAGTACTTGTGAGTTAAAGAAGAGTGCCAGAGATAAAATCTTTGGTAAAAGGCCTGAAACTACCATTTTTTTTTTATACTTTGCAGAACCATAGGATGCCATGATCATAAACACTAGGAATAAATATTATTCTCTAAAAGGTAAATATGATCCTCCTCACACTTCTTCTATCCCAAGCTCATATTCACTAGCTTCTACTATACAAGTTACTAAAACTCATGACAATCAAGGAACTCCCTCAACTCTTCCCTCTTCCAAATACAACATTCTCAATAAATTGGATAATATTAAAGCTGATGCTACCCTCCTGGACATGGTTTCCATCCCTGAGCAACAAAAGCATCTGAAAAATTTCATGGAAGGAAAAGATTCCATCGTAGCCAATCTCTCTGAAGAGGTAGACAAAGAGGACTCGACTCTAAATAAAGTAGGTGTACATAAATTTAGACACCCTATAAAAAACCCCCCATTTTTCATTTCCGTAAAGATTATGGGCAAAATAACCCATTGTTGTCTCATTGATGATGGTTCGGGCCCAAGATTAATGTCGAAAATTATTATGGAAGAGCTAGGATTGTCTTGTACAAATGAAAATGAAAGAAACATGCTCTCTTATAATAGTTTACAATAATCGACCATAGGTGAAATCAAGGACATGACCTTGGTTTTGTGCGCGCACCCTGAAATAAGGACAACCCTTAATATTCAGGTAATTGACATGCCAGTGAGTAATTATTCAATCATCTTAGGAAGATACTGGCAATCCTTGACAGGTGGATACCTCTCACTCGACATGACATACTTATCTGTTCCTCATAATGGAAAGAGCATCATAGTCTAAAAGGAGGGAAGAATTTCACCTTATATAGAAAGCATCCCACAGCCTAATGTGAATTATATCAAGGAGGACCTAGGAGTGTATTCCATCTTTGCAGTTGAGGACAACACTACCTTGGAACAAATCGACCTCGAGGATGGGATGTGGCATATGCACTTTTATGGTTCATGCTCCAATGAAGCAAACAAAGATGGCATTATATTGTACTCTCCTGTGGGTAGAATTCACAAATTTTCCTATAGGTTAGAGTTTGCTTGCAAAAACAACGTCACTGAATTTGAAGCGTCACTGCTAGGGATTGAAAATGCCTATAATTTAGGTTGTGGTCACCTTACAGTTTTTTGGGATTCTGAACTTGTTGTAAACCTTGTACGTAAGATATATTCTCCTCGCAACAAGTTAATGAAATGATACACCCAAACTGTTTGGGCGCTTATCTAGAACTTACTATCTTTCAACATCACTCATGTTAAAAGGGAATTGAACTCAATGGATGACAGGTTAGATGTTTTTGCAGCCTCTCTTATTCAACAACTTCTGCCACAAAGACTTGATTGCACCTTTCAATATTTGTATCGTCCTCATATCCCTGACAATGTAGAGTCATGGTAGGTCTTCCCTAGTGATGAGAGAATCTATGCTTTCATACAAAATGAACCCTATAAGCCTAAGGAGACTATATCAATGGAAGGTAAAAAAAATCCAAAGGGATTGACTCCTCTAGAAGGTTTATTTTCAACGAGTGATGTAGGAAACAAAGAAAAACATAAAGCAGAGGAGTTGAAAAGGAAAGTGGGTGAAAAAATTTCCTTGAACATTGGGAGACCCGATTTCCCAAAGAATGTTAATATAGGTGCCCAATGTTTTGATGAAGAAAAATTGAAGTTCATTGAGTTACTTTGTGAATTTCAAGATGTTTTTTCTTGGTCTTATGAGGATCTTCGTGGTTTTGATCCTTCTCTTATACAACATGTCATTCCTATCAAGGAGGGCATAAAAATGGTTAGGCAAAAACAAAGACCCATTAACCCTGCACTAGAAGCAACTATTCAGGAGTTGGAAAAAATCTTGAAAGTTGGGATAATTTTCCCTATTAAGTATTCTGAGTGGGTTTCCAATTTGGTTCCCGTTTGAAAAATGAATGGTCAGATAGGATTATGCGTTGATTTTCGTGCATTGAATATAGCTAGCATAAAATACCATTTTCCTCTCCCTAATATGGAAATGATTTTGCAGCAAGTTGTAGGGTCATAGATGATTGTTGGGCCCATTATATGATTGATTTAATGACATTAATTAGATACTTTTGTCGAATGTATATATGCATTTTCATGTTTTGAAGAAGTTTTTGAAGGGATTTTGTGCCAAAACACTATGATCCACACCATGTATGCATAATTCATGTTTTATGATGATCTTGAGTGTAATTCAGTATGTTTTTATGTTTCCAGGAATCTAATTTGCATTTTTTGGTGTCACAAGGCAAAATCACAGCTTGTTTTTTTTTTCCAACACTTAGTCCGGTACTCCATTTGACACTCTGTCCTGCACAAAAACAATGGGTGATTTGGAAGTTATGGTATTGGCGGCCAGTGATGGGAAAATCAGAGACATGGGTTTTTCTCGTGCTCATACCCTCCAACTATTGAACTCTTGACAACTCAATTTGGGTTGTTATGTTGGGCGATTATTGACTCGCCTCATTTCGGCAGTTAGGGCATCTTAAATGCAATTTACTGTTTTTAGAAGAGGATCAACCCTCCAATGGTCGAAATCTCAGCTTGAAAAGCTTATAAATACCACCTCAGTGGTCAGACAATAGTTAAGAAGTCGTGTTCTAGAGACAAAGACAATTTTGTCTCTGTTTTTCCATTTTTCGTTTTGCCAGATTGTGTAAAACCTGTGTTTTTAGTTTTAATGGTGAAATCGCTTTGTTGAAGTTCGTGGTGTGCATTTGAAGATTGACGACGACTTGTTGGGGGGCCCACCAACAGTCCGAGTAACTATTCTATGAGTTTGTTTGTGAATTACATGGCATAGATGTCTTTTTATTTTATTCTCTTTACATGAATTGTTATTTTACTTCTTTGTTATATAACTTGTTGTTTATGATTTAATTGGTTTAATTTAGTTTTGCAGGTTGATATGAAGGATTTTATTAATATGCAATGACTTTGTAGATAGTAGAAGCAAGCTTGCAAGCTTAGATACTAACCCCATGTGTGATTAGATGATAGATTAGACTTTCTTTATAATGAAACAGAGTTTTACAACAGAATTTTAATTCATGCTTTCTTTGACGAAGTTTTGGTGGATGGATAGTATTAGTTCTAGTTTTCATTGTTAGATTGCTGATCCAATGACTGTTTACTTTTTTCTTATCTAGTTGTTAATTAGTTTACTCATTTAATTACTTGTCATATACTAGAATAATGTTTAATTTATGTTTATAAGCATTTCTCTTTTTGCAATTTGAATTGTCAAATAGAACTAGTTTAATTTACTTCATGCAATTTATTTCTTAGATTTAGATTGCAATGTCAATTTGTAGTTAATGATTGAATTTAGTTATGAGTTTTCTTACATAGTATAGAGTGAAATTAAATTTAATAACCTCTCTATAACTGTTGATGATTAATGCATGAGTAATAATCACATGGATATGCAGGTTAATTGATGTTGTTTCCATAATGGCTAAGTTCTCACTAGATTGCCTAATTCACACTTTTCACTTTGCTATTAAAGTCAATATAGAGTTTATCCCTCTTGAATTACATTTCATTATTAAGTTCCATCATGATATTATAAGACACTGGAGACATTCTGATGCAGGAGCATCGTCAATCAGCAAAGCAAGCGCAAGAGCAGAGGATAGCTGGATATGCACCAGCACACATTTTGAAAGCGTTTTGAATTTTAAAGGATAAAACATTAACGTAATATATTGAAAGGATGCATTCACATTTATGTTTTGAATTGTAATACAGATATTGAGTAGTTGCTCTCATTTGTCGGATAAGGAAGCATTTATTGTAATAGATGTAAAGTAGTTGTAGACTTTATTTCGATTTGATAGCTTAGATCTGTAGGAGGGAAAACTCTAGAAAGCTCCCTCATATGTATTGTATGGTATCATTATTCTCATTGTAAGAATTAGAGAGATGTAGAGAAAGAGAATAGGAGAGCAAGGAAGAACAAAAGGTTGTATAAGTAGATAGTTGTTGCTACTGAAACCTGTTGGCATGTTTTATAGGCAGCGTATGCTTATCATTGATGGCAAGTACAGCAGCGATGATGGCTTGAATATAGGAAGAATGTAACAGACGGGCACCAGAAGTAGTTTGGGAAGACACTGCAGAACAAGCTCGATAAGATTAGAAGAGATAGTGCAGAGGATGGTTGGCATGCTTTACAGGCAATATGTGCTTGTCATTAATGGCAAGATCAGAGTATGCAGCGAAGGAAAAACAAGGACAAAGTACGCTCGGGAGGAGAAGCGTCAGTGATCRCTGGATCCCATCCTGAATTCCCGATGGYCGTCAGATCTGAATGTAGACAAGAAGAGCGCACTGAAGAGGAGGATAGATCTCAGGCGTTAGATCCAAGTGCGGGATCCGACCATCGTTGGATCAAGCAGAACCTGCACGTTCTTTAAAGTGMAAGGAGAAGCAGGCGTAMAAAATCTCGAAAGAAGGAGGACCGTCCATTTACAGGCAGGACACGAGGACACAGATCAACATTTCGYTGATTGGAAAGTCAACGGAATGAAATACTCCAACCTTTCAACTAGCGAAATCGCGATATGCGAGACCGCGATATAATCTCAATTGTTGGATCGAGGAAAAATATGGACCGTTGATCAGACACAATGAAGGGTCRTGGAGTTGCGAAATCCCGATAAAATCTTGACCGTTGATCCAAGAGGGACACGTGGGGAAAGATTKTCATTTCGCTGACTGGAGAGTCAAAGGAACGGGGTTCCCTAACCTCTCAAAATCGCGATATGCRAAATCGCGACTTAACCACAGTTGTCAGATCAAGATGTGATCTGCACTGTTGATCCAACTCCATTTCGGAGTTTTGCGGATCGAAAGTTGGAGATGTCAAAGAATATTAACCACAAGAATCCCGAAAATCATGATATGYGTAATCGTGACGTAATCTGAGCCGTCAGATCAAGGTTTGATCTGGAACGTTGATCCCAGTCCATTTCGGAGTTTCGCGGATCGAGAGTTGGAGATGTCAAAGAATAATAACCACAAGAATCCCGAAATCGCGATATGCAGAATCGTGACGTAATCTGAGCCGTCAAATCAAGGTTTGATCTAGACCATTGATCCCAGTCCAGTTCGAAGTTTTGGAAATCAAGAGATGGAGAAGTCAGAGACTCTCAACATTAGGAGTCCCGAAGTGCCGAAATGCAAAATCCCGAAACAAGACACGTCAGCAAACCTAAGAACATGTGGCACAACCAGGCAATGACAAGTGTCAAGCTGATTCAACATTTCAGGTACATGTAAGTCACGAATCAGAGTGACACGTGGGAGTTATTCAACATGTGTCAATCCACGTGTGACGTCAGCAGGTTTACATCACTTCGGAGTTTCGAAAATCGGGAGATGGAGATGTCAAGAAACTCTCAGCATCAGGAGTCCTGAAATGCCGAATTGTGAAACGTCGAAATCCCGTCAACCGTCCATCTCTGGGGGTTATGTGAACCATTGATCCGACTCCCTTTCGGAGTTTCGCAGATCAGGAGTTGGAAGCATCAATAAGATTCACCACAGGAATGTCGAAATCGCGAAATGCGAAATCGCGAAAGCGCCTTATGCATAAGGTCGTGGTCACAGCCCTTGGTCACATCAGCGAGAGATGGAGGAAAGAGCTAGAGAAACCAAGCTCCGTTTTGGGGATCGCAACTGGGAATGTCGAGATGCATGGTCACACGGATGCCGAATTGTCGAATGCCAAAATTCCGAAATGAATGCAAGATCCCATGGAATCAATCCAATGGTGCAGGTGAATTTGAACAAGATCGGAGGGCTACTGTAGCTCGACACAGTGTAACTTCCAGAAACCACTGATGGTTTCTGCTAGAGGACTCGAAGACACTTCTTTGTGATCGCCAGAGGAGATGAAGAGTCTCTAAGCTTCGCTCAGTGAAGAAAGATGATTCTTAGAGGGATTGACAGATGGATGAGCATTGAAGTCTGTAACTGAAACAGAAGGCATAAGCTCGAATGTGCCAAAGAAGATGAGGAGTCTCAACTGCCAGAGAGGTTGAGAAATCTCAGCAGAACACCCAGTGATGTTGGACGTGTGAGAAGTTGAAGAGTCGTGATGATGATCACACAGAGCACTTGAGTTGTGGAGGAATTTGGTGCGGAGTGAGCATGCAGAGGCATTATGAATATTGCATGCACAAAGACAACAGACACTATAAGAATGAAAAAGAAAGAAGAGATATGGGGTTGTCATTGTGGAGGAGAATTCTAGGGAGGACAAGGAGGCAGAACGCAAGAGCAGAAATGCACAGTAGAGGAAGGTTGCATTGAAGGGATATGGTGCAAAGAGAATAAAAGGAAAAGGAACAGAAAGTGCAAGGGACGTGCAGAAGACACCAGGGATGATTTTAAGGACTGAAATTTATTTTAAAATGTAGAAACCTTGGCAAATATTACTAATCCTTCATATGTCAACTATAAATGTTTGGCAATATTTTTTTTTAAATATTCAAATTTCTAAGTATTTTATATAATTTTTATAAAATTTTGGCGATTTTTAAGGTAAAATAATTTTATCCTATAGAATTTGGGCGAATGATTTTTAAAATAGCGAATCTCATTTTTGGAAAAACCATTGAAAATTAGCCCATGA
>ML795287.1:462729-485444 GCA_009831015.1 Picea engelmannii
ATATCATTTTCTAAGAGAGCAGGTCACCAATCAGATTGTTCAGGTCCATTACATTCCCACTACAGAACAAATTGCAGATATCTTTACTAAACCCCTAGCCAAGACACCGTTTGAATATCTCAGACAGAAGTTGGGTGTCATTTCGTTTCACACCTAAAAGAGTCCATCTTATTAGGGGGAGTTTTATATTGTTTGAATATCTAATGCCTCCTAAAATTACTACAACAGCTCAGGGGGAGCATGTCTCTTCTTTGACATTGATGTCAAAGGGGGAGAAAAGAAGTCGGGTGCCTTAGTTGCCATCAATGACAAAGGGGGAGATTTTTGGCATGTTTTACAGGCAGTGTATGCTTGTCATTGATGGCAAGTACAACAACGATGATGGCTTGAGTACAGGAAGAATGTAACAGACGGGCACCAGAAGTAGTTTGGGAAGACGTTGCAGAACAAGCTTGATAAGATCAGAAGAGATAGTGCAGAGGATGGTTGGAATGCTTTACAGGCAATATGCTCTTGTCATTAATGGCAAGATCGGAGTATGCAGTGAAGGCAAAACAAGGACAAAGTACGCTTGGGAGGAGAAGTGTTAGTGATCGCTGGATCCCATCTTGAATTCCCGATGGCCATCATATCTGAATGTAGACAAGAAGAGCGCGTTGAAGAGGAGGATAGATCTCAGGCGTTAGATCCAAGCACGGGATCTGACCATCGTTGGATCAAGTAGAACCTGCACGTTCTTTAAAGTGCAAGGAGAAGCGGGCGTACAAAATCCTGAAAGAAGGAGGACCGTCCATTTACAGGCAGGACACGAGGACACAGGTCAACATTTTGCTGATTGGAAAGTCAACGGAATGAAATACTCCAACCTTTCAACTCGTGAAATCGCGATATGCGAGACCGCAATATAATCTCAACTGTTGGATCGAGGACAAATATGGACCGTTGATCAGACACAATGAAGGCTCCTGGAGTTGCGAAATCCCGATAAAATCTTGATCGTTGATCCAAGAGGGACACGTGGGGAAAGATTGTCATTTCGTTGACTAGAGATTCAAAGGAACGGGGTTCCCTAACCTCTCAAAATCGCGATATGTGAAATCGTGACTTAACCACAGCCGTCAGATCAAGATGTGTTATGCACCGTTGATCCAACTCCATTTCGTAGTTTTGCGGATCGAAAGTTGGAGATGTCAAAGAATATTAACCACAAGAATCCCGAAATCGCGATATGCAGAATCACAACGTAATCTAAGCCGTCAGATAAAGGTTTGATCTGGACCGTTGATCCCAGTCCATTTTGGAGTTTCGCGGATCGAGAGTTGGAGATGTCAAAGAATAATAACCACAAGAATCCTGCAATCGCGATATGCGGAATCGTGACGTAATCTGAGCCATCAGATCAAGGTTTGATCTGGACTGTTGATCCCAGTCCAGTTCGGAGTTTTGGAAATCGAGAGATGGAGAAGTCAGAGACTCTCAACATTAGAATTCCCAAAGTTCCGAAATGCGAAATCCCAAAACAAGACACGTCAGCAAACCTAATAACACGTGGCACAACCAGGCAATGACAAGTGTCAAGATGATTCAACATTTCAGGCACATGTAAGTCACGAATCAGAGTGACACGTGGGAGTTATTCAACACGTGTCAATCCACGTGTGACGTCAGCAGGTTTACATCACTTTGGAGTTTCGGAAATCGAGAGATGGAGATGTCAAGAAACTCTCAGCATCAGGAGTCCCGAAATGTCAAATTGTGAAACGTCGAAATCTCGTCAACCATCCATCTCTGGGGGTTATGTGGACCATTGATCTGACTCCCTTTCAGAGTTTCGTGGATCGGGAGTTGGAAGCATCAAGAACATTCACCACAGGAATTTCGAAATCGTGAAAGCGCCTTATGCATAAGGTCATGGTCACAGCCCTTGGTCACATCAGCAAGAGATGGAGGAAAGAGCTAGAGCAACCAAGCTCCGTTTCGGGGATCGCGACTGGGAATGTCGAGATGCATGGTCACACGAATGCCAAATTGTCAAATGTCGAAATGCTGAAATGAATGCAAGATCCCATGGAATCAATCCAACGGTGCAGGTGAATTTGAACAAGATCAGAGGGCTATTGTAGCTCGACACAGTGTAACTGCCAGAAACCACTGATGGTTTCTGCCAGAGGACTCGAAGACACTTCTGTGTGATCGCCAGAGGAGATGAAGAGTCTCTAAGCTTCGCCCAGTGAAGAAATACGATTCTTAGAGGGATTAACAGATGGATGAGCGTTGAAGTCTGTAACTGAAACATAAGGCATAAGCTCTACTGTGCCAAAGAAGACGAGGAGTCTCAACTGCCAGAGAGGTTGATAAATCTCAGTAGAACACCCAGTGATGTTGGATGCGTGAGAAGATGAAGAGTCGCGATGATGATCACACAGAGCACTCGAGTTGTGGAGGAATTTGGCGCGGAGTGAGCATGCAGAGGCATTGTGAATATTGCATGCACAAAGACAACAGACACTATAAGAATGAAAAAGAAAGAAGAGATATGGGGTTGTCGTTGTGGAGGAGAATTCTAGGGAGGACAAGGAGGCAGAATGCAAGAGCAGAAATTAACAGTAGAGGAAGGTTGCATTGAAGGGATATGGTGCAGAGAGAATAAAAGGCAGAAGAACATAAAGTGCAAGGGGCGTGCAGAAGACACCGATGCAGACATAGCAGAGTAGTGTAACAGAACAGCGACAAGGCTGGTAAGCCATTGAATAACTTTATATCTCTGTAATAATTTCTAGTAATAAGAAATTTATAATTCAGGGTGGTTGGGAGGTGATAGGGAGGACTGGTGTCCTCAAAGGTTCAAGTGGGTGCTTGAACACAGGGAGTTGGTGCTTCCTTCTAGTTGGTGCTAGAGAAACCAGGGAGTTGATGCTTCCTTATAGTTGGTGCTAGAGAAACTAGGGGGTTGGTGCTTCCTTCTAGTGAGTGCTAGAGAAAATAGAGAGTTGGTGCTCTCAGCAAGTTGCATCTTGAAAAAACAAAGGTTGTAGCCTCACAATGAGTTGGTGCTCATATGTATGATAATGTTAAGAATGTAGATAATACTTATAATATAAAGAAAAAGAGTTTTTACCCTGTATGGGTTTCCTCGAGAATTATATGTCTCTGTCTTTTCATAAATGTGACTGATGCTGAAATGTGTCTTTGCTTATTTCCCATTATTGTGATCATCATTGAGTGCCCTATAAATATTATAAAAGAAGCATAATTGTTTAAGCATGGTAACAACTGATTCACCCCCCCTCTCATTTGTCCAACAAAACCATGTACAGAAGCACTGGAATTAATATGAAAAGGATTTAATTCAGTTTCATGGTGTTTTGATGATTTTTGTTTGCATCTCTTAATGGTATGTTTACAGTTTGCTTATATGGTTTGTTATGCATTATGTTTCAATGTTGTGTGTATGTATGATTTCATGTTGAATGTATGAAGTTTTTGAGAGGGAGGGAATGAGTTTGAATTGTTCCTCATCCTGAGAATTCCTGCAAGGAGTGCAGTGAAAGTCTGCAAGGAGTGCAGTGAGTTTGAATTACCTTAGAAAAGCTCAGGAGAGATACCGTTGTTCCCATACCAGAAGAAGTGTGAGTATAGCACAGAGTCGTGCAAGGAGTGCGCAGGTAGGTTGAAGTCTTATACTTTTCCAACCCAAGTGAGGGTTTGAAGGATTTCTATTGCAAGGAGTGCACAGAAGAGGAAGACGTCAGATAAACAATGGTTATCGTGAGTGCCGCAAAGAGTGTGTGAAAAGAAACCTTGGAATTCTTGAGTTTGGAGTAGAAGCCAAGATTAGAAGGGATAGATACTTTGAGGGATTCAGAGAAAAGAAGAAGGTTGAATTCACCTCGTAAAGGTTGACGCCAAGTACTTTGGCTTGGAGCCATTGAAATTTTGAATGGACGGTAGAATTTCTCGGAGGGAGGAATACTGAAATTCCATGAGTCGTTGGATCTAGTAGGTCAGCGGGAAGGATAAGGTTGATAACCTTTCATCCCTCACAATCCCAGGAGGAATAATATCCATTGGATTTGGATCAATGGGATTGGTTGATCTCTTGAGTTCAGATCTCAGTATTTCGAAAGTCAGGAGTTGGAGCATTGGGCTTGCATTACACAAACAGTCCCGATATCGTGAAACGCAAAATCATGACGCGATCATGATCATCAATCGAGTAGAAGGCACAGGACTATCAGACCTGGTCCTAGGGAGAGGTCCCACATTGGGTTTTGAGGTTTCATAGATGTGGATTCTTGGGTTTCTATCACGCCAATACTCCAAAATCGCGATTCACGAAATACCTTTGTGGATAAAAACCATGGTCACATTGGTTGGTCACATGGATAAGAGTTTGTGCCTAGTTCTTGTTTGTGCAGGTGTATCTCTTAAGAAAGACTTGTGGTTACAAGTTTGAATATTCCAGCTGGGAATCAAAGAGCCATTTCATCTCAAGGGGAGATTAAGAACGATCCTTAGACCAGGAGGTCGAGCAGAACCTGCTGAGGTAGGGGTGCTGCGCCAGGTGGTATTAGAGTTTATAATCATTGTTTTCTGTAGGCAGGGGGAGACATAAGGCAATTTGTAAATTGAATTCTACATGGAATAGATTTGAACAATATTGCCTAGAAGACGCCAAGATAGAACAATGCCTGATCTATCTGTGGAAAGGGAAATGAGATAACTTTGTCCTCAATTGGATGCTATGGAGACAACATAGAGATGAGCTACTGATACAAGAGATGTCAGTGAAGCCGTAAGAGAAAATGAGGCTAGGGCTGAAGAAGAAGAAGTTGTAGCCAAAGACGCTGTAGAAGAACGTCTATTTAGAGCTGTTGCAAGCATAGGGGCCAGAGAAAAAATGGAAATTCCGATGTATGAAGGAAAATTAGACATTGAGGAGCTGCTATATTGGTTTAGAGCTCTAGATAAGTACTTCGACTATGAGGATATAGAAGAAGATAAGAAAGTAAAACATGTTGTCACTAGATTAAAAGGGCATGAAACACTGTGGTGGGATGAACTATAGGCTAACAGGCATTGTAAAGGAAAGAAATGAATAAAAAGATGGGATAGGATGGTAGCAAAAATAAAGGCCAAGTTTATACCCAGAGATTACCAAATCAATCTATTTCGAAGAATGCATAATTTGAGACAGAAGGGTATGATAGTGAAGGAATACATTGAGGAGTTTTACAGACTCAACATCAGAGCAGGTCATCATGAGAGTGATGATGAAAAGGTTGCCAGATATATGAATGGTCTGAGATATGACATTCAGGATGAGATGAGCATGGTGGCAATCGGAAATGTGGAAGATGCTTATCATATTGCTCTAAAGGCAAAAAAAAAATTGGCCCGAAAGCAAGGTCAAAGGAGCAGGGGTAGAAGTCAAAGTAGAGGCAAAGAAATTTCCCAGGACAGGGTACAAAAGCCCAAATATGAAGAAAATAAACCTCATAATCACCTAGAAAGAGGAGGAAGTTCACAGGGATGATAGTATGCTGATAAGAACACCTTTTTGTGAGCAAGAGGAAGAGGCAGAGGCAGAGGAGGTGAGATAAAGTGTTTTGTTTGTGGGAAGATCAAACACAAATCTTTTGAATGTCCTGATAGAAAAACAGATGGAGGAGGCAAAGCTCACAATTCAGAAGCGCAGAGGCGAAATGTTGAGGCAAAATATGCAGAAGGCGAAAGATCCTTAATGATGAGGAAAATTCTCTTGAAGCCAGAGAAAGAGGCAGAGAATCCAGTCCAAGCCCATATAAGGTTTCTAGGTTGCAAAAAGGACATCTAGTAACTGTCACTAGACAATGTTTAGTTGAATTAAAGATAGGGGGATATAGAGATGAGATCTTATGTGATGTCATTCCTATGGATGTCTATCATCTTTTGTTGGGGAGGTCATGGCAATATGACAGAAATGTTGTTCATGATGGGAGAAAGAACACATATACCTTAGAGAAGAATGGTAGGACACATATGTTGTTGCCAATCAAAGAGAAGAAGGTGAAAGTAGAAGCAAGCAACACTATACTTCTCATGAGTGGGAAGGAAATTCTGGAGGAATTCAAGAAAGAAGAAGACATGCAGTTTGTTGTGGTAAGAAAACCTAGAGTCATTTTGACCAATACCTTGATAGATGATCTACTGGAGGAAATTCAGGAAATGATGGATAATTTCACTGATATAGTGGTGGACGATTTACCTTGTTCATTGTCGCTCATCAGGAGTATAATCCATCACATTGACCTTATACGAGGATCGAGTTTACCAAACAAATCAACGTAAATATTGACGCCACAGGCTAATGAAGAAGTCAAGAAGCAAGTCCAGGATTTGATGGACAAAGGGTTAATTAGAGAAACCTTGAGTCCATGCACTGTACCAACAATGTTAAGTCCAAAGAAATATGGTGGATGGAGAATGTGTACAGACTCGAGGGATATAAAAAAAATCACCATCAGGTATAGATTTCCTTTACCGAGGATGGATGACTTGATGGATTGCTTGAGTGGAGCAAAGTTTTTTTCAAAGGTTGATTTTAAAAGCGGATATCATCAAATTAGAATGAGGGAAGGTGATGAATGGAAGACAACATTCAATATGAATGAAGGGTTGTATGAATGGATTTTCATGCCGTTTGGTTTGACAAATGTGCCAAGTAATTTCATGAAGTTAATGAACAAAGTCGTGAAAGATTTCATTGGAAAGTTTGTAATTGTGTATCTTGATGATATACTGATCTTCAGTAAGACTGAGGAAGAGCACTTGAGACACCTAACTCTAGTGATGAGGAGATTGCAACAAGAGAAGTTGTTGATAAATCCGAGGAAGTCGTCTTTCATGAAGAAAGAGCTCATTTATTTGGGTTTTGTGATCTCTTCGAATGAGTTGAAGATGGATCCTGAGAAAGTAAAAGCGATCAAAGAATGGCCATCGCCGAGAAATACCTTTGAAGTCAAAAGATTCCATGGATTAGCCAATTTTTACATGAATTTCATCCAAAATTTTAGTGGACTTTATGCGCCAATGATGGACACAGTCAAGAAAAGACATAAATCTTTTCATTAGATAGAGGAAGCAGATATAAGTTTTAAGTTGTTGAAGGAGAAGATAACTGGACAACCAGTTCTGGTCTTGCCATATTTTGATAAGACATTTCAAGTGAGATGTGACGCAAGTGGATTTGCAATTGGAGCAGTCTTGAGTCAAGACAATAGACCGATTGCATACTTCAGTGAGAAGCTGAATGATGCCAAGATGAAATATTCCATGTATGATAAAGAGTTTTATGCAGCCATATAGGCGCTGAAGAAATGGAGGCACTACTTGGTTCTAAAAGAGTTTGTCTTGTATAGCAACAACCATGCTTTACAATTCATAACTCGACAGGAGAAACTGAACCAAAAACATGTGAAATGGGTTGAATTTATGCAAAACTTTACTTTTGTTATAAAGCACATTTATGTAATTGCTAACAAGGTTGTTGATGCGTTGAGCAGGAAATGTTTGATTCTGCAGGAGTTTTGTGTGAAGATCTTAGGTTTTGATAACCTTAAGGATATGTACAAAGATGATTGAAATTTCAAGGATGCTTATGAAGCATGTGAGAATCCTTTTCTGAGAGATAGAAGCCAATGGATTGAATAATTAATCCAGGATGGATTATTATTCAAAGGAAATCAGTTGTGTATCCTGAAAGGTTCCATGAGGGATAATCTTCTGAAGGAAAAACATAGTGGAGGATTGGCTGGACATTTTGGCCATGAAAAAACATTTGTGCAGCTGAATAGTTTATATTATTGGCTAGGGATGAGGACAAATTTCAAGAAATTAGTCAACAACTGTAGAATTTGCTAGCATGCAAAGGGGAAAAGACATAATACAAGATTATATCAACCATTTCCAGTACCAGAGAGGTCGTGGGATGCAGTAAGCATGGATTTTGTGTTAGGACTACCAAGGACACAAAGAGGTTGTGATTCCATCTTCGTGGTAGTCGACATATTCTCGAAAATGGCACATTTCATTCCATGTTAGAAAACCAGTGATGCAACACACATTGCAAATCTGTTTTTCAAAGAAGTTGTTTGACTTCATGGCTTACCCAAGAGTATTGTTTCAGACGGGGATACAAAATTTGTCAGTCATTTCTGGAGGATACTATGGAAGAAGATGGGAACAAGTTTATATTTTATCTCAACATATCACCCTCAGACGGACGAACAAACTGAGGTAGTGAATTGAAGTTTAGGGAATTTGTTGAGGATTTTAGTAGCTGAACATCACAGTCAGTGGGATTAGATTCTGCCACAAGAGGAATTTGCATATAACAATTCACCAAATAGGAGCACATGACAGAGACCATTCCATATAATGTATAGAATGCAGCCAAGGGAAGTATCTGATTTGAGAGACTTAGAGCAGAGCGAGTTCAGAAGCGTTGGAGCGGAAGACTTTGCAGTAGAAATGCAAGAGCTCCACAGTAAAATCTAAGAGCGGTTAAAGAATTCTAACCAGGAAGACAAGCATAGAGAAGATCAGCATAGAAGAGAACTTCAATTTGAAGTGGGATATTTGGTCTTAGCGCACCTAAGGAAGGAAATATTCCCAAGGGGAACGTATAATAAAATGAATATGAAAAAGATAGGGCCGTGTAAAATCATAAGGAAATTCAAAGCAAATGCTTATGAGATAGAGTTTCCAGATGATGTGGGCATATCACCCATATTCAATGTAGCAGATCTGTATCCTTATAGAACAGATGAATCTAGAGGAGAAGAAGATCAGAAAGAAATTCAATGGGTTAAATAATTGTCTGTAGCTGAAAATCCGTGGATGGAAAAGGTCATTGATCGAAGAGTTACCAAAAAGACCCAGAGAAAGACATATTTTGAGTGTTTGGTCAAATGGAAGGGACACCTGATTGAGGATGCTAGTTGGGAAATCGAAGTGGAGATCTAGAAACATGGACAGACAGTGCAGGAGATCATGAACAAGAGTTCATGAATTTTTCAGCCAGAGGAGTATGATGTAAGAGCATCGTCAGTCAGCAGAGAAAGCGCAAGAGTGGAGGACAGCTGGATATGCACCAGTGCACATTTTGAAAGCGTTTTGAATTTGAAAGGATAAGACATTAATGTAATATCTTGAAAGGATGCATTCAAATTTATGTTTTGAATTGTAATACAGATCTTGAGTAGTTGCTCTCATATGTCAGATAAGGAAGCATTTATTGTAATAGATGTAAAGTAGTTGTAGACTTTATTTCGATTTGATAGCTTAGATATGTAGGAGGGAAAACTCTAGAAAGCTACCTTGTATGTATTGTATGGTATCATTATTCTCATTGTAAGAATTAGAGAGTTGTAGAACAAGAGAATAGGAGAGAAGGTAAGAACAAAAGGTTGTATAAGAAGATAGTTTTTTCTATTGAACCCATGTACAGAAGCATTGGAATTAATATGAAAAGGCTTTAATTCAGTTTCATGGTGTTGTGTTGATTTATGTTTTCATCTCTTAATGGTATGTTTACAGTTTGCTTATATGGTTTGTTATGCATTATGTTTCAATGTTGTATGTATGTATGATTTCATGTTGAATGTATGAAATCTTTGAGAGGGAGAGAATGAGTTTCAATTGTTTCTCGTCCTGAGAATTCCTGCAAGGAGTGCAGTGAAAGTCCGCAAAGAATGCATTGACAGGTTCTGAGTTTTACCTCAGAAAATCTCAGGAGAGATATCGTTGTTCTCATACTAGCAGAAGTGTGAGTATAGCACATATCCGTGCAACGAGTGCACAGGTAGGTTGAAGTCTTATACTTTTCCAACCCAAGTGAGGGTTTGAAGGATTTATGTTGCAAGGAGTGCACAAAAGAGGAAGACATCAGATAAACAGAGGTTATTGTGAGTGCCGCAAGGAGTGTGTGCAAAGAACCCTTGGAATTATTTAGTTTGTAGTAGAAGCCAAGCTCAGAAGGGATAGAGACATCGATGGATTCGAAGAAAAGAAGACGGTTGAATTCATCTCGCAGAGTTTGACCCCAAAAGAATTGACCCCAAGTCCTTTGGCTTGGAGCCATTGAAATTCTGAACGGACAGTGGAATTTCTCGGAGAGAGGAATATTGAAATCCCATGAGTCGTTGGATCTAGTAGGTCAATGGAAAGGATAAGGCTAATAACCTTTCAGTGCTCACAAGCCCAGGAGGAATAATATCTGTTGGATTTGGATCAACGGGATTGGTTGATCTCTTGAGTTCAGATCTCGACATTTCGGAATTTGGGAGTTGGAGCATTGGGCTTGCATTACACAAACAGTCCCGATATCGTGAAACGTGAAATTGTGACGTGATCGTGGTTGTCGATCGAGGAGAAGGCATGGGACAGTCATACCTGGTCTTGGGGAGAGGTCCCACATTGGGTTTCGAGGTTTCATAGATGTGGAGTGTTGGGTTTGTATCACTCCAATACCCCCGAAATCACGATTCGGGAAATACCTTTTCAGATAAAAGTTGTGGTCACATTGGTTGGTCACATGGGTAAGAGTTTGCGCCTAGTGCTTGTTTGTGCAGGCGTAGCTCTTAAGAAGGACCTGTGGTTACAAGTGTGAAGATTTCAGTTGGGAATCGAAGAGCCATTTCGGCTCAAGGGGAGATTAAGAACAATCCTTAGACCGGGAGGTCGAGCAGAACCTGCTGAGGTAGGGGTGTTGCGCCACATTCACACAACCATCAACACTATATTTGAGTTTTCATAGACTAGAAGATAGTTTTCTTGCTTTTGTAGGATAGATGGTGTTTTTCTTTGGTAGGTCAAAGAGTATTTTTTCTTATCATAGAGATTAGTTGTTAATTGCTTCTATTATCATAATGCTTCTTCCAATTTAGTAGATTTCCTTTTGCAAATTATAGATAGTTGTGAAGTTTGATTTAAGAATAGAGTTCATTTGCCTCTTAGCTTAGTTAGTTTCTTATTGAGTAATCTTAATTAGTTTACTTGTTGTAGAAGTTATCTTAGGTTAGTTAGTTGTTTACTTGCTTTAATAGGCTAGTTGCTTACTTGTCTATTCTTGCTTTGATAGTGTAGTTGCTTGTTTATTTACTTGCTTTCACAGGATAGTTGCTTATTGAATTTAAGTAGGTTAATTACAAGTAGTTTGTTGTTGCTATTTGCTTATTAGATGAATAGTTTTCTTTTTCTTATTGTTATGAATGAACTAGTTTTCTTTAAGTAGGGTTTCCATTTGCTTTCTTAGAACTTTCCATCGATCCTTCATTCAAAGGTTACTTAGGGTACATAGTTTGAGTTTCTTAGTAGAGTTTGATCATTAGTAGTCCTTGCTTGAGTAGATTAGCCTTTAGATAGCCACTTCCTTAGTTAGACTATACTACTACCAACCCTTCTACCTTGGCATATATTTTTCTACAACTATAAGTTTACTTACCCTGGGTTGACAATTTAATTGAGGGTTTTTAGTGTGTTTTTAGTGCGTATAGAACACCCATCATTTTTGGCGCCGTTGTCGAGGAGTAGTCTCAAGGTATGAAATAGTTAGGAAATAGATCATTTCTAGACCTTAGCATTAGATTGTTGGTGGGGGAACTTTAAGACAAGAGGTAAGACCCTACACATATGCTAATGCAGGCTCCCCCAAACCCAATGGTAGTTTTTATTTTTATTTTTGTTTACTTTCATGAATAGACCTAGAGAACCAAAAGGTAGATACATTAAATTTAAATCAGACCTTTCAACCAAGGTTACTTCCAATCTTTTTGGGGGAAGGAACGTTCCACTCATAAGCTCCACAAACCGATACCGAAAAACATGAGCTATCTCAACTCAAAGAGATAAAATAGTCTCTGGAGAGACTAACACAGGGAGCACTATAGAACAATAAATTGAAGTATCATTCATATTGGGACAGGAGGCAAGACCACTAGAGCCTTCCGTAGAACCAAACAATACAACCTTTTCTTTTACACCACCACTAGGAGATCCTAAATTTGAGGACATCATAGACCCTGAACAAGTGAATATTTTGTTTGGTAGTTCAGCCAACGTAATTATCTCTCAGATTGCACAGAAACTTTGGCACCAATAATCGCAACCGGCTCGAGTAGAGTCCGAGACATCCAATTAGTAGGAAGACCTTTCCATCAAATTGAAACCTTGTTCTCTTCAAAGATAAAACCACCTAGGTACTCTCTTTTTGGAAACCAAACCAATATGGATTATTAGGAGGACCATAACAATGTAAGACATGGGGAGGAAGAAGAAACTAGAAATCAAACAGAAACTACCTTCGGGTTTCCAATTTTGGACACCACTCCAAATGTCAACATGAAGAATATTCCTCTCTCAACATTGCCTACCTTTTACGGTAAAAAAAGTGAAGATCCAGACACCATCCTATTTGAATTCGACATCTTGTGTAGGAGCTACAACTATGTACAAGATTCCCATAAACTAAAACTCTTTCCTGCCACCCTCAAAGACTCTGCACTAAGATGGTTCATGGGGTTGGGAGAATCCAGTATTAGGTCTTGGGAAGCCATGAAAGATATATTTCTTAAAAAGTACCAAGACTACTGCAAGAACAAGGAGTCTCGTAATGACATCTTTAAAATCCAACAGTTATAAGACAAGACCCTCGAAGATTATATGGAACGATTTAGTTATATCTCCCAAAAGTCAAAATACCATGACCTCCCAAAGGATGCAGTTAGGGATATTTTACTTAAGGGAATTTCAGAAGAATATCTAGAGATGCTTAACCTGATGGCATCAGGTGACATCTCCCATAAACCATTTTCTGAAATATGTGAAATGTGTAAAAATTACTCAAGGAGTAGATCCAAAACATGAAAAGAATGTTTGGGACCCTTCTAATAGAAACTTAAAACCAGTTAGTTCAAGTGGTATCACGAGAGCAGAGATAGGGAACCTTTTAGAGAACTTCAAGATAGATATCTTAAGCACAATAGGTTCCGATTTGGACACCCTCAAAATTAAAAATAAATAGGAGGAATAAAATGTCGCAATGAGCATATATTGCCCAAGATGCAGGAGGAAGCATTCCTCAAGGGAATGACCATTAGATAACATTTCAATTTGTGGCTTATGCACGGAATACCACTCAATTGAAAAATGTCCATCATTTCCCAGTTTATTAGCCATATATAGAAGTGGTGATCCTAGGGTGTCCTCTTATGCACCTAGGAGGCCATGGAAGCCTAGAAACCAGCCCACATACCCAGGTCTACAATCCCAAGTTCCACCCTATTATCAACAACAACAGTGGAAACCACCAAGTTGGAAAAAATGGTCTAATCAGTACCAACATCCTTGGCTTCAAGGATGGAGAGGACGACATAACCAAGGAAACCCTCAAGCTCCACCTATCCCTATGTCCAACCATCCTTATCCTTAGTTTCCGCCGAACACTCCACAGTTTCTTCTAGGTTTTGTTCCACCACCCTTACCTCATATTCCACAACAACAACCGCTACAATACCAGAATGCAAGCTCCCAGAGACCGGCACTATTACCAACACAACTAGTGTCGAATCCCAATAATAAGCCCCCTCAACCTCTTCATAATGTTGAGATGCAGGCCTTCTCAACATATGTTATTACTCCTGTTCCATTAAAGGAAATTCAACTAAGACTGAGAAAATTTCTGGATAGGAAGAGACCTTCAGTAGTCATCCAGGAAGAAGAAGAAGAAGAAACCACCAAACAACCCATGGATGACACTAGGTGGGAAGATGTTATTATTACTAAGAACCAATAACCCAAGCTTCCCCAAAATGAACCTTCTCAAATTATGAAAGACCCTCCTTATCCAGATAGATTAGTAATCGAGAAACATACCACCCGACCAGAATTTGACATCTTGAATGAATTGAAGAATATTTGTGTCAATATTCCCCTGCTTCAAGCCATTAAATACATTCCAATCTACAATAAGGTATTCAAATAATTGTGTATTAAGAATCCAGGTAGGAAGCAAAAGGTCGTTCCTACAATACATTTGGTAGGAGGAATTTTTGAGTACATATTAGAGCAGCCAAAACTAGCAAAATATGGGAACCCAGGAAACCCCGTAGTGACCATAACCATTAATGAGGTCTCCATTGGAAAAACTCTCATAGACCTAGGGGAAGCCATCAATCTTATGACCGCTACTACCTTGGAACAATTACAGTTACAACCTCTTCTTATGCCTACCCCAACCATTTTGGAATTAGCAGATAAGACCAGAGTTATACCTGAAGGAATTTTAGATGATATCACAGTTACTTTAGCCTGATGGGAGTACCCAATAGATTTTATTTTCATTCACTCAAAGGATCCTACCAAAGGCCATCCTGTCATTTTGGGAAAACCTTGGTTAGCCACAACTAATGCATTTATTGGCTATAGAGAGGGAGAAATGACCATCTCGAATGGAATTTCTATCTAGAAGCTCAATATTTACCCTCCAGCTCAACCTATCATGGAGAATCTATGGTGGCTTGAATGTCCATATGAGAATGAGGACTGAGAAGAACCCGTATTTCCAAGTGACCATGCCCAGGCACTTCAGGAGCACACAATGGAAAATGTGCTAAACCAGTTTATTTCTGCTATCACATGTGTGGATTTTCCACAATATTTTCCCCAATTTGAGTACATGTTTGGGGAATAATTTTAGGAACAATTGGGCCCATCCATTCTTTCTGCAACATCTTTTATCTTTGAGATAGATGAGTCTACCATGTCTTATACTATGCCCTATGATATTAGTCCAGGAAAAAATCTATATATAAACTCCGGGCTAGATGCAGACCAACAGAAACAATTAGTAAGTATCCTTAAAGAACAATCAAGAACATTCGCCTGGGAATACACTGACATGAAGGGTATGCACCCTGACACATGCATCCATCACATATATACCCAAGGGGAAGTAATACTTGTTAGGCAACCCCAGAGAAGGATGAACCCAACACTCAAAGATATAGTAAAGGAGGAGATCCAAAAGTTATTAAATGTCAGATTTATTTATCTCATCTCTGATAGTAAGTGGGTGTCCCCGCTTGTAGTGGTTCCAAAGAGAGTGACCGAGAAATGGATAATTTGTGTTGATTTTTGGGAACTCAACAAAGCCACTCTGAAATATTACTTTCCTCCTCCTTTCGTTGACCAAGTTCTGGATACCTTTTATGGAAAGAAGTATTTCTCCTTTTTATATGGGTACAGCGGGTACAATCAAATTCTCATAGCACCCAAGGACCAGGACAAGACCACCTTTACTTGTCCTTGGAGAACCTATGCCTATAGGGTATTACCATTTGGATTGTGCAATGATCCTGCCACATTTCAATGAGCAGTACTAGGGATATTTTTTGATCTTATTCATGATTGTGTGGAGGTATACATGGATGAATTCACAGTTTATGGAAATACTTACCAGGAATCCTTAGATAAATTAGAAAAAGTCCTTATCAGATGCCAAGAAATGAACCTCTCTCTAAGTCATGAAAAATGAAAAATGTTGTTAACTGAAGAAGTGGTTCTAGGACATCATGTTTCATCTGAAGGGATAAAAGTCGATCCTGCAAAGATTGAGGTCATCGTTAGACTTCCACCCCCCAAGACTCAGAAAGAGGTGAGAAGATTTCTTGGACATGTTGGATACTACCATTCATTTATTGAAAATTATACAAAGATTGTTGCACCTATGTTTGGATTGTTAATAAAAGATGTTGATTTTGTTTGGACTCAGTAGTGTCAAACTGCCTTTGAAACCCTGAAATCTAAGTTGTCTGTGGCACCAGTTCTTAGAGGGCCCAATTGGACTCTCCCATTTCACATATCTGCTAATGCCTCTGACACTACAATAGGAGGAGTATTAGGGGACAAAGAGGACCAACATTCCTATGCCATTTATCTTGTGATCAAGAACTTGTCCCCTGCCGAGTTAAAATACACAGTTACCGAGAAGGAATTCTTGGCAATTTTTCATGCTATCAACAAGTTTTGTCATCACATTATAGGTTACGAAGTATTCATACATATAGATCATTCTGCCATTATATTTCTCATGAATAAACCCATAACTAATGGCCGAGTGACTAGGTGGCTCCTGTTATTTCAAGAATTTAATATCATTGTGCTTGACCGACCTGGAAAGGATAATATGGTAGTTGATTTTATTTCACGAATAAAAAATGAGTATGATGATATCCCTGTATATGATAGTTTCCCAGGCGAACACCTTTTTTCCCTCTCTGTAAATACCCCATGGTTTTCGAATATGGAAAACTATCTGGCTACTAGGAAGTTACCATCTCATTTGTCACCTCATGAAAAGTTTAAAATTATTACACAAAGTGCTAGCTACTCCTGGGTTGGCCATGAACTTTTTCACATGGGCCCTAATTTGATTATTCGTAGATGTGTTCGAGAGGATGAAGTACCAGAAATACTATGAAGTTTTCATGATGTACCATGTGGTGGTCATTTTTCTGACAAACGCACAGCATATAAGGTGTTACATTTGGGTTACTATTGGCCTAACATTTTCAAATATGCTGCCAAGTATGTGAGAAGTTGTGATCGCTTCCAAAGGATAGGAAGACCTACGTCAGCTGAAAAAATGTCGTTGCGTGCCCAAGTTATGATAGAACCTTTTGAAAAATGGGCCCTTGACTTTGTAGGACCAATTTCACCCATGTCCCGTAAAAAGAGATATATTTTGGTTTGTACAGACTATGTCACCAAGTGGGTAGAGGGAAATGACCTATTTAGGGATACAAAAAATTCTATTGTCGAATTCATCTATGAAGACATCTTTACCCACTTTAGTGTCCCTCTTGAAATTGTTACAGAACAAGGCACTCGATTCACTTCCAAGCTGATGAGAGAGCTAACAGAGAAATATGGGATTAAACACTGTAAATCTTCTCCATACCACCCGCAAGCTAATGGTTGGGTAGAGTCTACAAACAAAGTTCTGGAAGATATCTTGACCAATACTGTTCAATTACATCACCGAGATTGGGCTGATAGGCTTCCAGAGGCTTTGTGGGCATACCGGACCACTTGGAGAAACACCATTGGGCATACCCCTCATGAGCTAGTGTATGGGAAACAAGTACTTCTACCAATAGAATTCCAAGTAAGGACCTTCTGTATTGCCACAGAATTGGGATTAAACTTGGATGAGGCTCAGAAGAAACGAGCCCTACAATTGAATGAGTTGGATGAGATCAAGCAAGATGCCATCCAACGAACAATATTAGTCCAAAACCAGAGGAGCAAGTGGCATGACATGTTTATTAAGAAGAAACACTTCCAACCTAGTGATTGGGATTTGTTGTTTGAATCTCGATTAAAAACCTTCAAAGGAAAACTCACCACCCAATGGTTGGGCCCTTACGAGGTAGACACTGTATATGACAATGGAGATGTAAAAATCAAAAAAATTGACGATGGACAAGTCTCCTTTGTAGTAAATGGACACCAACTCAAATTTTATCATAAGCCCATTTCCAAAGAGGATTTTCTATAGGTCATGTCAACTAAAAAGACATTAGCCTTAGTAGATGGGAAGTTCCCCCTTGTTCTTGAAATTTTTTCTAAATTTTCTACTGTACATATGTAAATAGTTTTTGAATTTTGTTAATAAAGCAATTCTGGAGATTTCTTTAAGTAGTTATTTCACAACATTGTTAATGTAAAGGATTTTTATTCAAAACATTGTTACACTTGAATTTTGTTTTCTTCTAAGCATCAAATGAATATTGACTTACTGTAATTAGCCATATTCTTGCAAAAAATTTCATTTTCTTAAGGCATTCCAAAGCAGTTGCTCTTGAAACTCTTCACCGTTGTATAAGGAAGTGATAACATAACCATCAAGCTTAGAGGTCTCTCGTACATTTTTTTCCAAGAAACCTGAGTAAGTGAGTAAAGCGTCTTTATTAAAGAGTAACAAGGAGGTCTA
This sequence comes from Picea engelmannii, assembly GCA_009831015.1. Lineage (NCBI taxonomy): Eukaryota > Viridiplantae > Streptophyta > Pinopsida > Pinales > Pinaceae > Picea > Picea engelmannii. The sequence continues at coordinate 480,764 of ML795287.1, forward strand.
ATTAGCGGTTAGTCATGGAATAACTAGAAAAGAAGAAAGTGAGTTGAGCCTAGAGATACATTTTTGTTCTTTCTCAATGGAACCATCCACTACACACTAAATAGCTTGGTTATATCATATCTTTAGATAGGCCATGTCTGCTTAAGTACCCCTTACATCAGGACAATCACTAAGTAATATAATGGAAATTCATCCTCTAACATAAATACCATCCCAATTAAAAAAAAAAAAAAAGTTGTTTTCAAAGCTGTCTCCCCATCTTATTGCATAAAACAATCTTATATTAAAATCTTAAAAGATGGAGGGCCAGTCTCTGAGGGTGTAAGAGGCTAACCCGTCGAGATACTGAACAGGTCTACTGGCAGCGAGTACTGGCCTGTGGTATGAATAGGTAAACCTGTCGAAGTACTGAACAGACTTGCTGGCAGTGGGGTTGTAACACCCTGTTTCCCCCAATCTGTAAAAATAATTATGCTGGCCAAGAACTGTGGCAAAATCAAAGATGTGAATGTGTGATTCTGAATGGACCTTAGTATACAAGGTCGAGGAATGTAAATTAACATTATGAATATATATATATATATATATATATATATATATATATATATATATATATTTATTTATTTATTTATTTATTTATTGCAGGACTGCTGGGAGGGGGATGTGATGAAAAAGAGACCACGATGGTCAAAGAAAGGTGGTGGAAGGCACATGGAATGGTGGCGTTAACTTCCACTGAAAATAATACCGTATTTGGTCTTCACTGGCCCAGAGAACCAAGAGCGGCTCGCTGGCCCCGAAATGAATTACTCGCCAGGTTGGCAGGTGAAGAGGCTCCTCATGAGTTAATGAGGGATGGGGGTGAACCGTCCATCCATAGAGGCCTTAGACCTGACCACCGCGGGGAAATTTGTGCCACACACAAACTCGCCAGAAAAGAAAAGGTAGGTAAAAGGTGTGGGAGGGGGATGGACGCGAGGGGGAGATCGCAGGAAAGAGATCGGAAGAACTCTGGAACAAAATACAGAGTGAGCGATAGCATAGAAGAAGGAGAGTAACCTTCGTTCTGGATCGCTAAAGAACCGAGACAGAGAGTCTCAAGCATCGTGGTCTAGCTCAGGGGTGGCTAGTGGTAAATCCATTCGGATTCGCTAAGCCTACGGTTTGGTGGAAACGAGCACCCCTCTCAGCAGTGGCATCACCTGGTGTTTTTATGATAAGTGTTATATCTTGTATCTTGAATTTAAATATATTGAAATGTATGATCATGGTTTGAACACTTATAAATGGCTTCTGTGTAGAAATGTATGCATGGTGTTTTGATCGGAATGGTGGCTGCATGCTTATGTTGGAATGACCACATTCGGATTATATATATATATATATATATAGATATATGTGTTTGAACGAATCCAGTTTTTAAGTCTGTTCTCGGGAGGTTGTTTCCCTTAATTGTCTCTCGTGCTGCTCTGGATAGATTTCCTCACAAGGACACCCTTTCAAGAAAGTTCCCTCACCCTATAAAGCTAGGGTAAGTGCCTAGAAAGGACTGCCTTCACAGAAGCTAATGGCTCAGATATTTTAAGAGGACCTTCCAGTCGGGTCTTCAAACTTGGTGAAATTTACCCAAGGGCCTGAAGAAGGAATTAATGGCGTAGTTTCTAGAATCCTGCACGGGAGAGAATGGTATTCTTAGACTTCGATATTTCAGAGTTTCGGCACCCAGGGTATCTAGGTGCGAGTCCTTTTGTACTCGCAAGTTCCAAAACCCCAACCCGCGAAATCCCGAAATGATAGCATGTGGATGAGTTAAGGACCTTTCAGTGGTTCGGTACCCAGGATACCCTTCCTCTCACTAAATGCACGAATGAGATCCTTTCATAGGATCTAAGGTTTGTCACGATCGTTAAATTGGATGAAGGAACGTAGGCGTTAATGCCTCGACCCATTTTTAACCTTCGTAAGTAGTGAAGAAATCTGGACCGTCAATTCCAAGACCCATGGGAGTACCTGGACTGTCCAGCTGTAGAGTACACGTGGCGGCTAGTAAGTGTTTTGGCTTTTCGACACTTGGGAGATCAAGAGGTAAGAACCCTTGTCCTCACAACTCGCGAAATCCCAAAATGCTAGCATGTGGGTAACTTATGAGTTTCATAGTTTTGGCACCCGAGGTACTTAAGTGCGAGTTCTCCTGTACTCGCAAGACCCGAAACCCCAATTCATGAAAACCTGAAATGACGACATGTGGATGCGTTAGGAATTTTCGGTGTTTCGGAACCCGGAATACCCAAGGGAGTATTTCCTTGTACTCGCAAGTCCCGAAACCCCGACTTGCGAAATCACAAAATGATAATAGTATGGATAAGTTATGAGATCTTGGAGTTTCGATACCTGGGATATCTAGAGGCGAGTTCCTTGTACTCGCAAGTCCCGAATCCCCGACCCGCAAAATTCTGACATATGAGATCCCGAAATAGATGCACAGGTTTAAGAGTGTTGGCATGTTTTACAGACAGTGTATGCTTGTCATTGATGGCAAGTACAGCAACAGAGATGGCAACAAATGTGCAAAGGATTGTAGGTAGGTCATTGATGACAAGATCAGAGTAAGCATCGATGAAAAATAGGAACAAAGTAAGCTCAGGAGTAATTAGCGCAGAGTCGATCGCAGTGCCTAAGATCGGGAGGAGAAGCGTCAGTGATCATTGGATCCCAGTTAAATTCCCAAAAGAAGGAGGACCATCAGATCTGATTGTAAACAAGAAGAAAGCACATAAGAGGAGGACAGATCTGAGGCGTCAGATATGAGTGTAATATCCGACCATCATTGGATCAGGGAGAACCATCATGAAGTGGAAAAATTACGAGAAGACTTGGGATGTAGGATCTGGGGTATCTACGAAGGATCAATAGCCGTTAGATATGGTGAAGCTGCAAGGCGGATAAGTCCAAGAGTCATCCAAATCTCCAAAACTGTGAAGGAATCCTGGCCATCCATCGAGGAAAGTCGTGGACCATTGGATCAAGAGGACGTGTGGAAAAAGATCAGAGCACCACAAAGACTCCATTTCGGAGTTTCGCAGGTCGTGAAATTCAAAGGAAAAAGGTTCAAACTCGTGACATGCGGATTCACGAAAATATTTGGACCGTTAGATCACCAAGAATTGTGGACCATTGATCAAGAATAAAGAAGGTCTGTGAAGTGTCAAAATCACGACAAGATATGGACTGTTGGTTCCATAGGACACATGGCAAAAGATCGTCATGTCACTGACTGGAAAGTCAAAGGAACGGGGTTCCCTAACCTCTCAAATTTGCGATATGCGAAATCGCGAAACAATCTTAACCATCAGATCGTGGTTTGATCTGGACCATTGATCAAACTCCATCTCAGAGTCTCATCTATCGCGACTTGGAGTGATGAGAACCTCCATCTAAGGAACAACGAGATGTGAGATTGTGAAAATATCAGGACCGTCGGATCACCAAGAACGTGGACCGTTGATCTGAGCTCCATCTCGGAGTTTCACCTATCACGACTTGGAGTGACGAGAACCTCCATCTAAGGAATTGTGAGATGCGAATTCACGATGAGATATGGACCATCAATACACCAAGATTCTGGACCATTGATCTAAGCTCCATCTCAGAGTCTCACCTATCGCGACTTGGAGTGACGAGAACCTTCATCTAAAGAACAATGAGATGTGAATTCACGATGAGATATGGACCATCAATTCATCGAGATCTTGGACCGTCGATTAGGGTCGATGAAGGTCATAAGTTCACGAAAATACTGAAAAGGTGAAATGAATGTAGCATGTGGTCACATTAGTGGAAGATGGGGGAAGGAGCTAGTGCATACAAGCTCCTTTTCGGAGTTTCAGGGATCACGACTAGGAGTGTCGAGACATTTGGTCACACGAATGTCGAATTGCCGAATGCTGAAATGTTGAAATGAATGAAAGATCCCATGGAGACAATCCAACGGTGCAGGTGAATTTGAGTATGATCAGAGGGATAATGTTGCTCTTCACAGTGTAACTGCTAGAAACCATTGATGGTTTCTACCAGAAGATTCAAAGAGACTTCTATGTGATTGCCAGAGGAGCTGAAGAGTCTCCAAGCATCTTCCAGTGAATGAAGACTATTCTTAGAGGGGATGGACAGATGGATGAGTGTTGAAGTCTGTAACTGAAATAGAAAGGATAACCTTGATTGTGCCAGAGAAGACGAGAAGTCTTAACTGCCAGAGAGGCTGAGGAATCTCAGTTGAACACCCAGTGATGTTGGACGCGTAGTGGGAACCACCAGAGAAGATGAAGAGTTGCGATGATCAGGAAGAGCACTTGAGATGTGGAGGAGATCGACGCGGTGTGAGCATGTAGAGTAATTGCGCACATTGCATGCACAAGGTGTACAGAAGCTATAAGTACATGGTACAGAGAAGAGATGTTGTTGTGTTTGTGATGAGGGATTCGAGAGGGTAGAAGGAGGAGAGTACAACATCTGAAATGAAGAGAAGAAGAATGGTGTATCAAATGGAGATGGCACACAGTGTGTAACGTGAGAAGAACATAAAGCGTAGAGGAGTGTGCAGAAGACACTGATGCAGACAGAGCAACGCAGTATAGCAGAACAATGATAAGTCTGGTAAGCCAATGATAAATATTGTATCACT
>ML795288.1:4837-43647 GCA_009831015.1 Picea engelmannii
GTGCTCTTGTGAGATCAGATCTGCAATGACACAAACCAACCAAAGTGAAATAAACAATAATAGATTCAATGAAAACCTCAACATGTGATCAAGGAGTCATGTAATAAAATGTTAATGATTTTATGGGAAAGAAACATGTCACTGTATTATATTAAGTAAAAGTGGAAGATACAACCAAATTGCCTTGATTTCGCAAGTTCCCTTTTAGTGGTCCTTTGTTCCAACACACACATACACTGCTCTGAATTTGTATGAAGATGGTCCAAAAAAGATTGATGGACAAATGGAGGCCTCAAGCATCAGTTATAACAAGATCCTTCACACAGTCTTCAGCCTATTCTTTCAATAATTCTTTGCTCAATCTTGCTTAACCTTTTCCATGGGAAACCCATCATTATATAGGAGAAGGTGAAATGGTTAAAATTATGAGGATGATCCCACCAAATCAGAGAAGTCAGTAGGATCACAACCATACAGATGCCACCTCACATTCTAGAAGATTCTCCTGCTAGAAAATTCGTGAACTTCTTCCTTTTTGTAGCTTCAAACACCATTGCACCCTGACTATATAGCATCCTGCGGAAACCCTACGAGCCAGGTATAGAGTAGCCTGTGGAAATCAAGGATTTCCGCACTGTGTACCACTATCATCCTGCGGCGTCATTCTAAAAACATGCCTTGTAGGGGAAGAAATCAGTCATTTTCCTCATGTAAAAGATTGTTTTGAGAGCCTGAACACATGCTTGTAGAGTCATCATCAGAGTGACCAAAATAATGTGCAACAGAATGCCCCCCAAAGTATGAGGTTGGAACTCGTGACAGCCAAAATACTTTATAAAATGCATGTGTGTGTCGGGAACAAGGAGCGCACCAATCAAGAACCTACAAACAATCAAGCATCTGCACAATATTATACAATTTTTGAGGTAGGCATTCCCATGCTTAGACGACAAGTGATGTGAATCATAAATGTTAGTCATGGCCACTAATTATATATCGTGGGATCATCCTCATCCTTTTAACCATTTCACCTTCTCCTATATAATGATGGGTTTCTCTTGGACAAGGTTAAGCAAGATTGAGCAAAGAAATGTTGAAAGAATAGGCTAAACACTGTGTGAAGGATCTTGTTATAACTGATGCTTGAGGCCTCCATTTGTCCATCAAGATTTTGTGGACCATCTTCATACAAATTTGGAGCAAGTGTATGTGTGTGTTGGAACAAAGGACCACTAAAAGGGAACTTGCGACATCAAGGCAATTTGGTTGTATCTTCCACTTTTACTTAATATAATACGGTGACATGTTTCTTTCCCATAAAATCATTAAAATTTTATTACATGACTCCTTGATCACATATTCAGGTTTTCATTGAATCTATTATTGTTTCTTTCATTTTCTTAACCTTTTCCATGAGAAACCCATCATTATATAGGAGAAGGTGAAATGGTTAAAAGGATGAGGATGATCCCACCAAATCAAAGAAGTTAGTAAGATCACAACCATACGGACGCCACCTCACATTCTAGAATATTCTCCTTCTAGAAACTTCGTGAACTTCTTCCTTTTCTTAGCTTCCAATGTCATCGCACCTTGCCTATATAGCAGCCTGCGAAAGCCCCGCGAGCCAGGTATAGAGCAGTCTGTGGAAATCAAGGATTTCCACACTGTGTACCATTGTCTGCCTGCAATGTCATTCTAAAAACATGCCTTGTAGGGGAAGAACTCAGTCATTTTCCTCATGTAAAATATTTTTTTGAGAGCCTGAACACATGCTTGTAGAGCCATCATCAGAGTGACCAAAATAATGTGTAACATTCGTCAACCCATGATGAATTTAAGTTGCAGAGATTTGTCGGTAGATTTGTTCAAATGGCACTCATCACCCAAATTGAATGGCTGATGCGACATGGTAAGTTCTTCATTGGTTTAAATCCTCTTGAGTTGTGGTAAGTAGGATCATTCTAGGCACAAGGAAATTTAGAGCATCTGAAGAAACGAGATGAGCAATTTGAGAGCTGCAGAGATCCCGTGAGTATCAAATAACCAGGTTTAGCAAGCTCATAGGTATGTATCCAAGTTGTTGGCATGTTTTACAGGCAGTGTATGCTTGTCATTGATGGAAAGTACAGCAGCGATGATGGCTTGAGTACAGGAAGAATGTAACAGGTAGGCACCAGAAGTATTTTGGGAAGATGCTACAGAGCAAGCTTGATAAGATCAGAAGAGATAGTGCAGAGGATGTTTGGCATGATTTATAGGCATTATGTGCTTGTCATTGATGGAAAGATCAGAGTATGCAGTGAAGGCAAAACAAGGACAAAGTAAGATCATAATTTATTAGCGCAGAGTCAAACGCAATGCGTAGGTGTGCACCAGGGATGAGGTTAACTCATTGCCAAAGCTCAAGAGAGATAGCGTACTCGGGATCTCAGGTGGATCAAAGGTCGAGGCCCTTGACACTTAGAAAATATCCCAAGTAAGAAGCATCAATGATCGTTGGATACCATCCTAAATTCCTGATGGTCGTCAGATCTGAATGTAGACAAGAAGAGCATGTTGAAGAGGAGGAAATATCTCAGGCGTTAGATCCAAGCACAGGATCCAACCATCATTAGATCAAGGAGAACCTACACATTATTTAAAGTACAAGGAGAAGAGGGAATACAAAATCCCAAAAGAAGGAGGACCATCCATTTATGGGTAGGACACGTGGACATAGATCATCGTTTCACTGATTGGGAAGTCAAAGGAACGGGGTTCCCTAACCTACTGAATTTGCAAAATGTGAAACCCCAAAGTAAACTCCATTTCGGAGTTTTGGAAATCGGGAGATGGATAAGTCAGAGACTCTCAACATTAGGAGTCCCGAAGTGTCGAAATGCGAAATCCCGAAACAGACACGTCAGCAAACCATGTCAGCTAAGAACACGTGGCACAACCAAGCAATGACAAGTGTCAAGATGATTCAACATTTCAGGCACATGTAAGTCACGAATTAGAGTGACACATGGCAGTTATTCGACACGTGTCAATCCACATGTGACATTAGCAGGTTTACATCACTTTGGAGTTTTGGAAATCGAGAGATGGAGATTTCAAGAACTCCTACTATAGGAGTCCTGAAATCGCGAAATGCGAAACGTTGAAATCTCGTCAATCATCCATCTCAGGGGGTTATGTGGACTGTTGATCCGACTCCCTTTCGGAGTTTCAAAAATTGGGAGATGGAGATGTCAAGAACTCCTACCACAGGAGCCCCGAAATCGCAATATGTGAAATCACGACAAGATTGGGATTGTTGGGTCCATAGGACACGTGGAAAAATATCATCATTTCGCTAACTGGAGAGTCAAAGGAATGGGGTTCCCTAACCTCTCGAAATCGCAATATGAGAAATCACGAAATAATCCTAACCGTTGGATCGAGTACTGATCTGAACTGTTGATCGGGCACAAGGAAGGCTTGTGGAGTTGTGAAGTCTCAATAAAATCTTGACCGTTGATCCAAGAGGGACGCATGGCAGAAGATCAGAGCATGTCAAAGACTCCATTTCAGGGTTTTGTGAATCACAACTTGGAGAGGCAAGAAACAATACCACAGGAATGCCGAAATTGTGAAATGCGAAATCGTGAAATGATCTGAGCTGTCAGATCAAGGTTTGATGTGGACCATTGATCCAACCCCTTTTCGGGGTTTCAGATACTGGAAGTTGGAGTGTCGAAACACTTTGCAACAAGAATGTCGAAATCGTGATATGCGAAATTGTGATATGATCTGAGCCATTGAATCAAGATCAGATCTGGACCATTGAATCATAGGACAAGTGGCAAGTGATTGGAATTTCACTGACTTGGAGTCAACGGTGCATGGTGTGGAAACTTGCGAGATGCGATATCACGATAAGATCTTGACCGTTGGATCTATGGAGATTTCAACCGTCGATCAGACTCTATGAAGTTTATAAAATCGTGAAATATGAACTGCCTTTTGGCACAGCCTGTGGTCACCGTCGGTGGTCACAAGAAGGGAAGGAGTCAGTTCAGATAAGCTCCATTTCATAGTTTCGGGGATCGGGACATGGAGTGTAACTAAATCTTTACCACGGGGATCCCGAAATGCCAAAGTGCGAAATGGAGAAGTAAACACAAGTTTCTATGAATTCAATCCAACGATGCAGGTGAAGTTGAACAAGATCGCATGGCTACCTTTTTTCTTCTCAATGTAATAGCTAAAACAAATGATGATCTCTACCAAAGGACTCGAAGAGGATTGAGTATGATCGCCAAAGAAGATGAAGAGTCTCAAGGCATCTTCCAGTGGATTGAGGATTATTGATATAGGTGATTGACAGATGGAAGGGGATTGAAGTCTGTAGCTGAAAATAGAAAGGATAAGCTCGTCTAAGATGGAGAAGATGAAGAGTCTCGACTGTGAGAGAGGCTGAGGAATCTCAGCATGACATCTAGTGATGATGAACGCATGGGAAACCGCTAGAGAAGCTAAAGGGTTACCATGATGATCAGACAAAGCACTTGAGATGTGGAGGAGATGAACGCAGTGTGAGCAGGCAGAGGCATTGTGTATATTGCATGCACAAGGTGCACAGAAGCTATAAGTACATGGAACAGAGAAGTGATGAAGTTGTTGTTGCTGAGGTGAAGTAATGCATGTGTGAGGAAGTAAAGAGGTGGTGCAGTAGCTGAAATGGATAGGAAACAAAAGGTGCATTGAATGGGAATGGCACATAGAGCACAAAAGGCAGAAGAACAGAATGGGTAGCGGATGCATGCTGGAAGACAATGAGGAAGACTAAGTAGAAAAATCTTGCAGAACAGTGATGAGACTGGTAAGTTGTTATTGAACACTATATCACTATAATTGGTTTCAGTATTTCATATTCATAATCCAGTGTGGTTGGGAGGTGCTAGGGAGGACTGGTGTCCTCAGAGGTTCAAGTGGGTGCTTGAACACAAGGAGTTGTAGCTTCCTTCTAGTTGGTGCTAGAGAAACCAGGGAGTTGGTGTTTCCTTCTAGTTGGTGGTAGAGAAACCAGGGAGTTGGTGCTTCCTTCTAGTGGGTGCTAGAGAAAACAGAGAGTTGGTGCTCTCAGCAAGTTGCAGCTTGAAAAACAGAGGTTGTAGCCTCACAATGAGTTGGAGCTCATATGTATGATAATTTAAAGAATGTAAAGATTACTTTTCATATAAAGAAAAAGAGGTTTTTACCCTTTATGGGTTTCCTCAGGAAATATCTGTCTCTGTATATCTCATATGTATGAATGATGTTGAGTGTTACAATCCTTACTTCCTTGCATTACTGTGATTATCATTGAGAGGTCTGTAATGAGTTTTAAATAGGCATAATTGTTTAAGCACGGTAACAACTAATTCACCCCCCCTCTCAGTTGCCCAACACAAGTCTGTGGATTTTAAATGTTTAGGCTTCATATATTTTTTATCCGGTTTTGTTCTTTACGTAGTCTCTAAAGGTTTATTTCGATTGTAGGAACAATGCCTCCAAGAAATCCAACCACTAGATGATTGTCGAGGGTGCCGAAGCTGAAAGAACCAGAGTTAGGTGAAGGCTCCTCTCCAAGGGTCGCAAGACAATTGGAATACACGCCAAAACCAAAGCATGTCATCAAAACATCGACGAAGAAAGATTTCATCCATCCTCCAACCTTTGGATATACAGAGGCAAACATGTGGACCAAAGCGACACTCCCACATTGGGGAGAGATCTTTAAAAATATTAGCCAGGAGGAATACTGAGAATATATCCCACATAGTGACCCAGATGTGAGAGTGCTCGACGACGAGGTATTCCCGAATATCCGACGATTGTACTCGCATAAGGTGGAAAGAAGAACCCCTATTTTTCCCTATATAGAACTTCTAAAATGGCTCGTCGACCACACAGACACATAGAAGTGTTTGATCAATAATGACAATGGGGGTTGTGTTGGAGTTTTCTTACCGATCAAAGTCTAGAACTATTACAAGATTAGAGACCCTAAGGAGCGACTGAACAAATATTGTTTCATAAAATTCTATGAGCGCCAGGACACCAGCTGGGTGATGGACTCATGGTGGAGGGAATACAAGAAGTACACCAACGAGAGCACTAGTTGGTACCAGGCGACCAAATTAAGGGAGCCATACATCTACTTGATGGCTCCCATCTACCGATTATATGGAGAGAAGGATTGTTCCAGGTTTTCATAAGCATGGATTCCCTTAGCTTACACAGTGGAAATTTCAGGGAGTGGCTTCAACTGGGGAGCCATCCTTTATAAGCAACTGAGCATTTTCATACAACAGGCTCAAATGTCGAAGGAAGGAGAGACACCAGCCTTCTACATGGCTTCATATTTGCTTGATGTCATGTGCGCCAGAAACATTTTTTCCTAGCATGAACCTAAGCTAACACATCGCAAATCTCTCAGTCCATGTATATTTTAGCATCCTATGGGAGAACAGGTACAAGAAATCTTACTCCCTCATCTGCAATGAATTCATTGCATGTATTCATTTCATTCTTTTTAATAAAGAATTCCCGAGACTATCGATTGTGGCCAAAAAAATGATATCTAAAGTAGGTCACTAGTATTTGGACGAGAATGATACCTACATCAAGGTGATCAGGGCTACCGGAGCACCACACCTCCTGCCAGTGCATGTCCCTGACCGGATTGTAGTGGGAGAGATATGCTACCAGACCATCCTACAAGGTTACAATGCCACCCTGGTCAAGGACAAGAAGCGGGCATTCATAACTTATGGTTTCCATGTAGGTTTTTACATGGTGAAGGAAATGGCTCAAGCCAAACAAGAAGGGTTGAGCCAACTAGAGTTCATATTCTAGACAGGTTGATTCCACAAGCATGATACAAAGGGTCTGGTCTTGAAACATGCTTTTCAAGTGTCATCCTATTGGCCATACGCCCGCAACAAATTTGAAGATGAAGTCTTCACAGAAAATGCCCAAGACTGGGACGAGGTGGTTGCAAGGATGGTCGAGCCCAAAATGACTAGGTTTAGGGCCATGAGCCTGGATGAACAAGAGATGACCATAGAGTAGTCAACTCAAGAGGCCCTCAGAGCCATAGAAGAAATGATAGCGGCAAAAGAAACAGAGGTTCCCCTAGTAGCTCTGGTGTAGGATAAAGGTTTCCCTATGATGCATGACGCATAGGAAAGGGGGTTTCTCATGATAGAACGGGTGCAATGAATAATTGATTAGCTACAAGACAAGTGGAACCTCACAGGAATGATGAGGTTCCCTGTCGAAAACCCAAATGAAAGCCAGCCAGGCCCAAGCGGCTCTAAATTAATAGACATTGATGAATTCGTCGGGTTAGATGAACCTGAAATCACAACGCCACAAGTCGGATCACCGAGGGGTGTTTTATCTCATCTAGAGACAATCAGAACATCAGGGAGAGTAAGTGCACCAAACCCTATCAACAAATTTCTAAACATCTATGATGATGAAGAGAGCCCGAAGGTATCCCTGGTGACCCTTGTACATCTCATAGAGGAAAATGAGCCATAGAAGGAATCTTTCCCAGCTCCCGACGCTCAAATTTTCCTCCCACGGAATGAACAAGAGGTCGAAAGTGTCTTAGACACTAAGATGCATGATGCACCAAATATCCAAGAAGATAGTTCGAAGGATGAGCCAGGGTCAGGCGAACAAAAGGAAGAAGCTCCATAGTAGGAAATCGGTGTATCAACGGCCGATAATCAAGTAAGTACTGGTCCTACCCCCAATGCCTCAATTTCAATTGGCACTCAACTTCTCGAAGAGAAACAAACAGAATCCAAACATTTGGAACACAGGGAGGAAGTTCAAGAACCCAGTCTTGAAAAAATATATACCATCGGGAGCCTGGGAAATACGCTCACCTAGGGAGATCAACAAATCCTTGAGCCCGTGGATGAATTTGTTGACATACATGCCATCGCTTACGACCGGAAAAGAAAATATATCATACAGAGAACCACCAAGAAGAGGAGGATCACTCTAAATCGCTCCATCCTCATCACCATGGAGGAAAATTTGATAAATACAGAGCATGCCAAAACATATGAACTTATTGGCGCAGGGATGGCAATCACAGATACCACACTGGACAGAGAAAAAAGGGATGATGAGGAGTTGGTTGTTGCTCTGAAATAATTGGAACATTTTCACCACTTGGCGAAGTATTACCAAGATGCCACACAGGCCGTGGTATTCCTAAGGAGCGAATTCCAGGAGGCCTACAACAAATTTACAAATGAATGGCACCTATTCACTGCAAGGATAGTCGAGCTTCAAGAAGACACCCTCATGGCACTGTTGATGTGAAAGGATATGGAGAGGTGGTATGAGAAATCACACCAAGCCATGGAAAGGATTGACTATATCAGCACAGTGCAACAAGGCTGAGATGCTAAAGAGCATGGCATCCAAGTACTAAATGAAAGAAACATCGACCGCATAAGGAAATCAGCCGAATATTGGGCAAAAATGGCTTAGGAACCTTATCGGGAAATCCAAGAGAAATGAGTCAAGTGGGAGAAAAGCTAGACCAAGATCAACCGGGCAATGAGAGACATCGCCCTCCCCAAATTTGGCACACCCAATGACTTTGTCGACTCGCACGACATAGTCAAATCACATGTCAAACAATACTCATCATGGGTTGAGGAAATAGTAAACGTGGCAGACATGGCATCGGGGAAGGTGCAATAGTTCATGGATCACTCGATCAAAGATAGAGCCATGTTGCAGTAGTTAAGTGCCAAAATAGTCAAGTATCGGGCACAGGTAGTAGAGATACGAGAGATATTGTTGGCACAGGGGCATACCCAGGGTTCAACGCTTCAATAGTGCACCAACAAAACCCTAACTACCAGCCCTTTCGGCAACACCTACAAAGTAGGCGAAGTCTCACTCGAGGTAGATTCAAGGGGAGTTACAGGACTCAGGTGTCTGTAACCAAGCTAGGACATAGATCTGTGATAGAAACACTTCGTGGAGTATTATGTTAACACTACAAGATGATATTCATTAACTCATTAAAATTCATTAACATCGCAGAACAAAACCCTAAGATAGATCGGTGCAGTAACCGTAAATATTAAGTACTTCAAACACTTACCACATAGAAATAACTTAGATCTAGCATTCATTCATACAAGTAAATCACTAAGAAACATCAGATATATCTATCATACGTAATAACAAAAGCACTAAGAAGATAAATGACAAACACAACATAGCACAAATCACACCAAAGACACAAGATATACATGGTTCACCCCAGTTTGGGGCTACGTCCACCAACTACTTCATCTTCTTTATTATTATTCAATCTCTTACATTCATCCGCTCATGTGCACTAAGCCACAGAGCCAAGATTCGCAGAAGACAGGAGATCTACGCTCTAAGCACCAGATCCTCCTTCCCAAAATTAGGTCAAGGCATAGAGACAACTCCTTTATTGAGCACAAAGACTTACATACGCATTATGTTTCACAAAGCAACTCGGAACTACTTGCACTTAGATACTTAGACTTCGCTCTCTAAGTCTCTCACACCGCTTTCTTCTTTCTACCTTACAATCTTACTTATTTATACTTTTACAATAATGCCTAATCATGGATAAACCCATGGGTCGACATCCCATACCCATTAAAAAAACCCTAAGGAACCCCTTGATGGGTCCACAAATCCCAAAACAAAAGTGAGATCCGCAATCTCAGCTTCGCCTGGGTGCTCCATCTTCAACCAGCCTGTCAAAGTCCAAAAGTGGTCCTAACCCGACCAAGGTTTCATCAAAACTTGGTCAAGGGACAATAGGCCCCCAACACTCACATGTGACTCATCTCGAGTCACTCAGGTCTAGGAAACACTGCTTTGAAGGCCTCAAGCTTCACTCAAGCTACCTTGACTTGCTTCTTCGCCTGAGCTTCCTGCTCAGCGAGCTCTTGGATCATCTTCTCTATAACAGGCCCTTCTAGGCATTATTCCACTGTTGCAACCACTTGGTCTAGTTGTGATCCTTGTCCATCAATTTCTTCGAACACCTTGCAGGCTTCATCCTGCACAAGTTGCATATTCTGCGCAACTTCCATTACTCTGCCCTAGATGGCAGTGATCTATTGTTGTACTGTGCGCTACTCTTGTGATCTTTTCATTCTCTCAACTGCAGTGAGTAGCTTCATCTACACCTGCATGGAGGAGGCCTGTTGTTTCACCTCCTGTAACTGTGCTTCCAGTTTCCTTAGCTCTGGGTCTTCTGCGAGGCATTCATAAGTCTACATGCTTCTATCGCTTAGTTTTTTGCATTTTGATGCGAAATATATGATTCTTGCAACTTCATTCTTAGTGGCTTCCTCCCTCTAATCGTGCACCTCCTATGGAGTGCTTAGTACTGCTTGGATATCCAACTCTGTTATCCTTGCTTGAAGCTGTTGGATGGCCTCAATGAGCTTCACCACTTGAACCTCGATTGATTCATGTTCCTCCTATGCCAAGCCTGGCACAGAGAAAAGTTCTTTATTAACCGCTTCTTTTACCACATTCTTCTTTGTGAGCAGTTGGTCCTTTTCTCTCTGTATCTTCGCCTTGTCCACCTTGAGCATCGCCCGAAACTCATCTCTCTCATTTTCATAGGCAGTTACACAGTACCGTGCAACTCATAGTTGCTCTAAGACTTCCTCTTTCTCTTGTTTCAAGGATTTTGTAGTCTTCTCCTTTTCTTCTTGGACTTTCTGAAGTTGAGCCTCTGTTGCATCTGTGATTCTTCTTAATTGGGTGGACTCATCCCCCAATTCTGTAGTCTATGACGAGGAAGGCGCAATAGGCATTGCGCAGAGAGATTGAATAGCCTGTTGTATTTCCTTTAATTCCTTCTCAACCCTTTCATACATATCCTGCTTCTTCACTCCATATTTCTGCAAGAGATCATCAGATGCATCCTCCATGGCTCCTCAAACTAGACTGATATCATCCTCTGTAAGTGTGGCCTCCATCTGGGGCTTTCTAGCGCACGTCTTCTTTCTTGTTAAAGGTTTTTGTGGTGAAATATTTCTCTTCTGTGGTGTTTCAGTAGGGGGATATTTCAGTGGTGTAGCTTCACCTTCTCCTTTCTTTTCTCCTTCATCCCCTCCTCCCTGTCCATCTGCTTGGTCTTCTCCTCCTCCTCTTGCGGGCAAGCCAGATCCATTTTTTTCAAAGGCATTGCCCTCCTCATCGGTCTCTATGTTATGGACGTCTTCCTGATTCTTATTCTTCTTCATCCTGCTGGATTGTCCAACATGCTTGACCCGGGTGACCAAGGGGCTTCCTATGATGTCAGTGTCAGAGAGTTCTACATCATCGACCAGTACAAGGAACTCCTTCGGCCATTCCTTGGTGATCTGCTCCATGTCCTCATCTATCAATTTGTAATATGATTGTAACTCTTCCTTTCTCTCATCTCTGCATGCAGTGATATAGATAAAATGTCGATCTACGCAGAACTTAGCTAGTGGTCTGTATTGGTGCAGGGTGTGTGGTGTCATGCGTGGAAATGCTTCAATGGAAACCTTCAGTTGTTGATAATAGGCATGGAACACAGTTTTCGACTGCCATTTCTTCGACATGTCGTTTGTATACCATGAGGTAGAAAACCTAGCGTTCAACGGCTCCGATGGTTCGATCTCCAAGAAGGTGTCTCCTTCAGGCATTTTCCAAGTGACAAATACGATCAACACGAGCAGCGAGCTGAAGTGGAACTCGTATCCTTGATCCTGATATTTGCGACAATATTTTTCCAGTTCATTGACGAGTTAACTCGCCCAATTCACTTGCATGCCCTCCACACATTTTCTTGCGAGGTCCACCACGAACCCGGTGACCTGTGTGGGGTAGTTCTTTCTTACGAGCTTTCCAGCTATGAGTTGGCAAGTGAGGTGCACTGCACCATCCTATATAGAGGCTACCTTGTATCCTCGCTTTCCTTTTTCAACTTTGCCATATGCTTCCTTGATGCGTTGTGCCAGGGAGTGATATGAGGCCTTCCCTGGGTAAAACTGTTGAGGGTCAGGTCCCTTCATGCGTAATCCTTTTTACTGAGTGTCCTTGCCTTCTTTCTTGTGATATGATTTTCTTTAACAATTTTTGGGATCCTCTTTCCATTTTTATTCTTATCTTCTCCTAGCGTAGTGAATTTGCACTGTTGATGTGCTCTTAGAGGGTTTGAAGTTAATATCCCTTCTCTTAATAATTCCAGGGTGGGTACTCTTCTTTCTTGCATGGATAGGTCCTTCAAACATTCGTGTGTTCTTTCAACTTCGACAACTAATTCTCTTACTTTCTGTTGCTTCAACTTATCTTCTCATTCTTCTATTAGTCTGTTTATTTTTCTAGCTATGAAATCCCTTAGTTCTTGCTTTTTCTTTTATGCATCTTCTTCCTCTTCTTTGTTTCTGATCTGATACTTCTCAATCCAATTCTTTCCTAACAAAAGTGGGAAAGGGGCGTTGTTCTCAACAAACTTAATGACTTCAAATTCCTCTGCAGTCAATGTTCCATGAACAATAATAGGTATATTAGTAAATCTTCCACATAGGGTTATCATCTTTCCTTTAAACAAGCCTATTCTTCCCAATGAAGGTACCACAGCAGGCTTTCCCAAAATTTCCCAATTTTCTTTTGTCATAATATTTACTTGTGTTTATTCATCCAAGACACAATCTATGTCGAAGTCTTCTATTCTTCCACTTATGCATTGCTTTACTTTTAGGATCTATGGTAAGTTGATGTCTTTGTGATCATTCATCATTTCTTTCAACTGTAATAACATAGTTTGAGCTTTCTTTGATTCTTTCTCTTCGTTATTCTCTAGCATGCTCTTAGTCTCTTGACTTTCTTCATAGTTTTCTTGTCTCATGTTCATTCGTCCATCTTTAGTAATCATCTTTGGACAATCCTCAACCTCATGACCAACAATTTTACAACAAAGACAAATAGGACCTGTATCAGGGCATTCCTTAGCAAGATGTCCTGGTCTTCTGTAGTTATAACATAGTGTCACTCCTCTCTTTCTCTTGTATGTTCCCCAACCTCTCCTATACTACGCACTAGGATCACAGTGTTGGACCTGCAATCTGCAAAAATTCTTTCTAGGTTCTTGCATCCACTTATTAGTCCAAAAAATATTTCTATGCAGAGGAATAACATATCTTTCTTCGTTTCTATTAGCTTTACTTAGATTTATTCTTTCTCCCAATTGCACCCTAGCTTTCAGACTAGGACAGAATCTATTAAACATACTTAAATTCATGCTTTTGAAACAAAAATTTTCACTTATCTTACTCTATTCAAAGCACAGAGCTTTATCTCTTTTAAGATCTTACCTCTTTTCTTCAGATTGGGTTTCTTTCTTAGCACAGAGCTTCGCAAGTCAAGTAGAGTATTGTGCACTTCAGCAGTAGATCTAAGCACAGAGCTTCTCTTTTCTTTACTTCAGTTCCCAACAATCACAGTTTCAGGTTCCGGCAATGGAACCATTTGTTGGCACAGGGGTAGACCTAGGGTTCAACACTTCAAAAGCGCACCAACAAAACCCTAACTATCAGCCCTTACCACAACACTTGTGAATCAGGCGAAGTCTCACCCGAGGTAGAGGTAGGGGGGTTACAGGACTCAAGTGTCTGTAACCAAGATGGGACACAGATCTGTGATAGAAACACTTCACGAAGTATTATATTAACACTACAAGATGATATTCATTAACTCATTATCTTCATTAACATTGCAGAACAAAACCCTTAGATAGATCGGCACAGTAACCGTAAATATTAAGTACTTCAACCACTTAGCACATAGCAATAAGTTAGATCTAGCATTCATTCATACAATTAATTTAGCACTAAGCAACATCAAATCTATCCATCATACGTAATAACAAAATAAATAAGAAGATAAATGACAAACGCAACATAGCACAAAGCACACCAAAACACAAGATATATGTGGTTCACCCCAGTGTGGGGCTACGTCCAACAACTGGTTCGTCTTCCTTGTTATTCTTTAATCTCTTACATTCATCTTCTCTTGTCCACTAAGCCACAGTGCCAAGCTTCGTAAAGGACTGGAGATCTGCGCACTGAGCACCAGATCCTCCTTCCCAAAATTAGGTCAAGGCATGGAGCCAACTCCTTTATCGAGCACAAAGCCTTACATACACATTTTGTTGCACAAAGAAACTCTGAACTGCTTGCACTTAGCTACTTAGACTTCGCTCTCTAAGTCTATCACACCGTTTTATTCTTTCTACCTTACAATCTTACTTATTTATACTTTTACAATAAGGCTTAATCATGGGTAAACCCATGGGCCGACATCCCATAACACATTACAAAAACCCTAAGGAACCCCTTGTTGGGTCCACAAATCCCACAAAGCAAGTGAGATCTGCGATCTCAGCTCTGCCTGGGTGCTCCATCTTTGACCAACCTTTCAAAGTCCAAAAGTGGTCCTAACCCAACCAAGGTTTCCTCAAAACTGGGTCAAGGGCCAACAGATCCTTTCAACCCCAATGGAACAGCATAGATTCTCATATGCTAACAGATGCGAGGATCTCTTTGTCAAGTGCTTGGAGTACGATAAGATTCATCCTCTCAAATGAGACCATTTGATGACTCTGTGAAGACTGATAGAAGAAGAGCGCCATGTGGCGAGTTTTGTTTTACTTATTTGCACTTTAATAGTTATTTTTAGCTAACGGTATGTTTTAAATAGGAGGATCGACCTGTTAGCAAGGGTCGATGGTTGTTGAAAAGACCACTCATTTTTGGATTTTGTTAAGAACTGTTTTGGAGCTGCCTTAATTGAGAAGTCTTGTTTAGGACCAAAGACAAGTTTGTGTTTTTCATCAAAAGTGTATGATTGGATGTGGAGAATAATTATTTATGATTTCATCTCTTGAATGGATGTTGTAACGAGTAAGAACTTCTAAATCCATTGATAAGTTATCTGATTCAATGTTTTACATTTCTTGCCTTTATTGATGAAAATAAATCATTGTATTAACATGTGATTGATGATTCAAGTTAAGGAAGTTATTTTTCTTGCCATTGTTTATCACATGCATGTTTTCTTCTGATAAATAGTATCTCAGTCATTAATGGGAATACCAACGGGTTAATGTATTATTACTAGGCTTGTGGTAGATAATTGTTGTTTACATGCTAGACTGGAAGGGTTATCCCAAGCTCAGCCTTCTCCAGTAGTTAAATATTTTTCCCTCTTTGTTACCTAGTTGGTTTATACTGGCTTTTATCTTGTATTGGTCCCACCTATAAGAGAAAATACAAAAAGAGAACGTCTGAATTGAAGGAGAAACCTTCACAAGAAAACATAAAGCCCATTGATTAATTGGTCGGATTGCAAGATATGGAGAAACATTGCACTATTAAACGTTGCAGAGTCTAATTAGGCCTCGGTGGAGGGTTTGGTTCTCGTTGTTGAGTTAAATGGATTTAGGATCGCTCAAAAGAATTGGCGCTAGAAGGAGGGCCTGAAGAATGAATGGTTGAATATATATTTCACATAATATTTCGGACAGCCTGTAGATTCAAAACAACCCACATGCATGGCTAGTCATTCCCAAGATAGCCCACACACACTGAGTACTCCTGAAATAAGTAACTTTCCCCAGCATGAGGAAGAACATATGTTCCCTGATATACCCTAGGCTCTTCCTCGCGAGGAATTGAACCAATTTAGAAGAATCACAAGCGCTTACGCCTGATAGATCGGTGCATTTCCCTTATCTCCATTACTTCCTCGAATAAAACAAATAAGCAGACCAATGGTCGAGTCCCCTGACTAGTTTTTTGTGCACACAATAGAAGATCTAATAGATTTCTCTCTCACTGAAATCGAACATCCTCTTAATCTAATCCTTGAAACACCAGCCGGAAACTTCTCTGAGCCCGACAAGTTTTCAGAAGAAGAAGGGTTTAACTCATAATCTAAAGACATGGAAGATAACCATGACCATGATGAAGAAAGCGGAAACCCACCTCAGAATGATCAACCTTGGTTGTCCAGATATGCTTTGGCCATCCCTGGACGAGTACATAACCTTCCCCGACATCTAGAGAAGTTACTCCCTAAATTTGACCCTGAAACCTCAAGATTGCCTGAAGACCATATCAAGAAATTCATAATAGCTATCGGACTGATGAATGTCCAACATGAAGACGTAGTTTGCAAGATATTCCCCTACACTTTCAAGAATTCATCCTCCACGTTGTATTTTAACTTACCTGTAGGATCCATAACTAGTTGGACAAAGTTTCAAAAGGATTTTCTAGATAAATTTGCAAAAGAAACTACTACAAGATATTTGATGGCTAAGTTGTTCGCCACCACCATGAGTTCAAAGGAAAGGGTTAAAGACTTCAATCAAATATTTAAAATCGTCTTAAACAAATTCTAGCCCGAAGCTAAACCTACTAAGGAGTTGCAAATCGAAGTATACGTTAATGCTCTCCCAGCTTCTATTTCCATGTTTGTGAAAAGGGTCGCCAAACCAACCTTAGCTGAGAATTTCAAAGAAGCCAAAATGATAGAGTTCCAAATGAAGGGGTGTAAATAAGGCCAGGTCTCATTAGTTAAAAAACAAGTTCAACCTCCTCCCAGGAGAGGACTACTGTTGACTAGACCCCCAAGGAAACAAACAGAACAAGGTCTCAAAAAGGGAAGTGGGGACATAGAGGACCTACAACGCATGGTCAAGAAGTCGTCAAATGAAATCATAGACATGAAGAGGAGCGCAGGGGACGGAAACCAGGGCCATAGGCCCTATAAGTCTTTCTTTAAAAGGAATCTGCCTTTCAAAGCAATTGAACCTCCCCCGGCCAACTTAAACATCGATCTGGGGAATGTAGCATCTGACTCTTTCGGTACCTATCATCGAGACAACCACTCTAAAGGAGACTGCCCTCAATGGGTGCATGCCATGAATTTGATGGCCAACTAGTTTCTAGATGAAGTCTCCCTA
This sequence comes from Picea engelmannii, assembly GCA_009831015.1. Taxonomy (NCBI): domain Eukaryota; kingdom Viridiplantae; phylum Streptophyta; class Pinopsida; order Pinales; family Pinaceae; genus Picea; species Picea engelmannii. The sequence continues at coordinate 21,888 of ML795288.1, forward strand.
ACCGAACAATCAAACAACTCAACTATAAATATTGTCGATCAGGAAGAGGTTGATCCACCAGAAGAAACAACCATGTTGATATGGGACCCTGATTTACCTATGCCTTTCGATGACCTATTTGAAGTTCAAGAACCACCCACAGAAGTCTTGGTTGTACAAACATGAAGTAGGGGTTAACCTGTCTCAAATGACCTTACTGCAACCCAAACTTTGGGAGGAAGACCAACTCTTGATCACCCAAAAGAACCTTTTTCTCCCTGAAGAAACCCTATAAACATCCATACACGAGAATTTCCCATGCTAGACTATAACATAGTAGAAGACTTGAAAATTTTGAAGGAAAATATATCGTTCATGGACATGTGTATAATCCCTCAGCAAAAGGACTTTATGTTACAAGCATTGAAATCAATAGAAAACCTCATGACAAGCACTGACCAAGGAGGAAATCTAACTCCCACAAACCTAAGAAATAAACCAGCTGTGAACACTTTCTCTGAAGATAAGAAGGGAAAACCTTTTGTCCCACCATTTCTTTTAACATTTGAAGTCTTCAATAGAAACCTCCATAATTGTTTGGTTGACTCAGGAGCATCCTCCAATGTTGTTCCATTGTCTATTTGCAAAAAATTAAACACAGACCCTCTCAAAAGCGATAAGCATGTTATACAATTAGATAGGACCCAGGTGAAGGTCATGGGAGAACTCAAAGATGTAATGATCAGAATAGTGACACACCCTAAATTTGTGCAAGTAATTGACATCAGTGTAGTAGATATCCCATAAGCTTATGGGTTTTTATTAAGTAGAGATTGGTATGAGAAATTAAACGGATACTTTAGTACATACTGGGCTCACCTTTGGATACCATTAAAAGGGCACACAAACATGACCAGGATCGATAGGGAAAGATATCTAAAACATACTGTCATTGACTTAGAAACCCTAAATGAACCCTCATTGGCAGATTTCTCTGTGCTAGGCAATTTTTCCTATGACTTCGACTTCAGGAATTTTTCCCCTCTCTCATATGATGTCCCTCCTACTCAAAACTCCGAAATGATTTTTCAAGAGAAACTGTCAACGGCAGTAGAAGAAATCCTCTTTTGTCAGGAACCTGCGTTAGAAATCATGGAACAAATAGGAGGAGAAGAGGAAAGTGACAAGAAAGAGGAAAGTGATAAGTTTTTCCCACAAGTTTGGACCTTATACTTTGATGGATCTAAATTGCAAGAAGGGTCAGGGGCAGGGTGTATCCTCATTGATCCAAAAGGTAAACGACATTTTTTGTCCTATAGACTTGAGTTCAAATGCACAAACAATACCACTAAGTATGAATCTCTAGTACAAGGGCTAAAGAAAGCCATGGACCCAAACGTTAAAGAATTGAAGGTTTTCGGGGATTTTGAAATCATCGTTAGACAAGTAAGGAACATTATGCATTGAAACTTTCTACACCTAAGTAATTACCAACAGGAAGTGCACAAGTTAGTAGAGCATTTTGAAGCCTTTAACATTACAGCAATCCCAAGAAAAAAGAACATTCTTGTTGATTCTCTAGCCACCGTTGCCTCAAGTGTTATAGGATAAATTGGTAGGAGCGGACACTAACAGATCTCCCTAGATCCACCTGGATCTAGAACAAATCAAGACAGGACATGACTCTTTCCCTAATTTTTGAGCATTGAATTAAATAGGAGGCAAGAACAAATAACATACCTTATAATCACTTCCTATGGTCTTTTTTGCTCCCGCTTCGCTCCAATGCTCTTGTGCAGTCAAACCAAGACAACACAAACCAACCAAGGTGAAGATAGCACAATCTATTCGACGGTCAACCTATGTGTATGATCAAGGAATTACACAATAAAGTGGAAATAGCTTTATGGGAAAGGGACATGCCACTATATCATATTAATGGAAAGTAAAGATTACAACCTAAGCCTTGATGTCACAAACTTCCTTTCGATGACCCTTGGCTCTGACACACACACTTGCTCAATCCTTGCATGAATAAGATCAACTCCTTTTGATAGACTTGTTGGAGTCTCCAAGTTGTTGTTCAAGCTTCAATCCTTCACACAATTCTTTCACCAATTCTCCAATGAATCTTGCTTAACCTTTTCCATGAAAATTCCTTCAATATATAGGAGAGAATGAATTAGTTACTTAGATAAGAATGATCCCACAATATCTGGGAATCCAGTACTAGGATAACCATTTGAATGCCAACCCATCCTTCTAGAATATTCCCTTCTAGAAACATCGAGAATTATTCTTTTTCCATGCTTTAGGAAGAGTTCACACCCTAGCAGTTCAACACAGTGCGAGAAGTTCGCACCCTGGCTTAAGGCAGCCTGCGAGAATGGGTCATTCTCGCAGCCAAATATACTAGCAGCCTGCGAACCTCCTTCAAAAATGAGTTTTCTGGAGAGAGAAGAAAGTAACTTTTCTTAGGAGAAATTTCTTATGAAGAGACTTAGTACACCATCATCAATACATCATCATGACGACCAAAATCATGGGTAACACAAGGCTATCACCTATAGAATATTATGAAGCCTCCCGGTTCATTGTGGAATTACTCTACAAACCGTCAGTTCCCAACAATATTTCTAATTGGAAGGTCTTTGAAGGAGATGAACAGATCATAAAATTTTTGACTAACCAGGATAATTTTAAAGTTTTGGTTATTGACGATGAAGTGTTCCAGGAACAACCAGCAGAAACCGATCCTCAGGCAGATCAACCGACTAACAAACCTAGGTCTCACACGATATCGAAAGGAATATCCAATTTAGAAAACCTTTTTTACCTAAGGGAAAGATTTAAAGGGGCAAAGAACGCAAATACGGGGAGAGTTCATGTCCCATGCACGAAACTATAAATCTTGGAACCCCGGAAAACCCCAAGAATATAAATCTCAGCAAGACAATATTTAAGAGGAAAGGAAGGCCTATCTCAAACTTTTCAGAAAATATCAAGATGTATTTTCATGGTCCTACCGAGATCTGAAAACTTATGATACATGTATCATTCAACACACTATCCCATTAAAACCTGAAGTGAAACCCTTCCAATAGAAGCTATGGAAATACCACCCATCCTTGGAACCTCTCATGTTTCAGGAGTTGAAGAAACTATTAGATGCCAAAATTATCTTCCAGGTTAGACACTCTGCATGGGTAGCAAATTTGGTTCCTGTGAGGAAAAATTCTGGGGAAATCCGCCTATACGTTGATTTTAGAAACCTCAACAAAGCTTCAGAAAAGGAAAACTACCCAGTCCCACCAATGGATAAACTCTTGCAGACCGTGTTTGGATCTGAGATTTTCTCCCTGCTGGACAGTTTCTCGAGTTACAACCAGGTTCTAGTTTCAGAAGAAGACCACTTGAAAAATACCTTCTGAACCAAGTGGGGAACCTTCGCTTATAAACATATTCCCTTTAGGTTAATCAATGCAGGGGCAACCTTCCATAGGGCCATGGACGTAGAATTTTGAGGAATAATTAATAGATGTGTAGTAGTCTATTTGGAAGATGTAACTATGTATTCAAAGAATAGAGAGGATCACATCCAACACTTAACCCAGATCTTCGTAAGGTGTAGGAAATACGATATATCCTTAAACCCTAAGAAAACTATTTTCAGTGTCGAGGAAGGCAAGTTGTTAGGCCACATTATATCCCAAGTGGGGATTCGCATAGACCCAGAAAGGATTAAAGCTATAGCTCAAGTTCCATTACCTCACAAAAAAAATGCTATGTAATCATTCTTTGGGAAATCAATTTTTTGAGGAAATTCACCCCCGATTTCGCTGAAACTATCAAACCCCTACAAAAAATGATTTGTAAAGATGTTGAATTTAAGTGGGATGATAAACAGAAGAAGGATTTCAGCAATATTAAGACTGCAATATCTCAGGCTCCAGTGTTACGAAGTCCCGATTTCGTCAAAGATTTCTTCCTCTATACTTTCGCCTCCGACCAATCGTTAGTTGCAGTATTGACTCAGAAGGACGATGACAACAATGAGGCCCCGGTATCATTTATGAGAAGTAACCTCCAAGGAGACGAACTAAATTACCCTTCTATAGACAAGCATGCCTATGCAGTATACAAGGCAGTAAAACACTTCATATATTACATCCTTAAGAACCATACCAAAGTCATTGTGCCTCACCCTGCAGTCTGATCCCTATTTACTCAACAAGAGATGGATGAGAGAATAGGAAACTAGATGGTAGTAGTCCAAGAATTTGACTTAGATATAAAACCTGCTAAACTGGTTAAGGGACAAGGGTTATGAAAACTGGAAGTTGAAGCCCAGGACCAAGTAAATGAAGACCCCACATGGGATAATGAATTGGCATTATGGTGTGGTGAAGCTTCATACATCTCCCCAGAGAAAGAATCTTGGTATGAGAAATTGACTTATCTCTTGCATCATGGGACTTGCCCATAAAACCTAAACCCTAGGGAAAGGAGATCCCTCGAGTTAAAATCCGCACAATATCACCTCATAAATTCAGTGCTCTTTCATGTTAATTATGATGGGGTACTTTTAAGATGTCTCAAACGTCAGACAAAGTTCTGAAGGAGCTCCATGATGGTCCTGCCGGTGGACATTTTGCAGGAAACACCACCACTCGTAAGATACTGAGAGTCGGCTATTATTGGCCTACTTTGTTCAAGGACGCTCACACATATGCTAGAAACTGTAAGACTTGTCAAATAAGCGTTGGAAGGGAGAAGAGAGCTATTGTCCCACTCCAATCGATCGTCGTTTCTAGGCCTTTTGAGCAATGGGGGTTAGATATCATAGGATAAATTACACCAAGTTCTTCAAAACAGCATAGGTACATACTTACTGCCACCGATTATTTCATGAAATGGGCAGAGGCCATCCCTCTAACTCATGTAAACTAGAAGGTGGTGATTCAATTCATAGAACAATAACTAATCACAAGGTTTGGTGTCCCTTTTGTCCTTGTTTTTGATATTGCAGCTTACTTTTCTTCCACCTTATTAACAGTGTTTTCTCTAGACAAAGGAATCATAATTAGATACTCTGCAAATTATTATCCACAAGGAAACAAAGTAGTACAATCAACTAATAAGAACCTAGTGAGGATATTGAAGAAAACAGTTGCAGACAACCAAAGGAATTGGCATAATTTTCTCCATAACGCTTTATGGGTAGATAGAGTTACACCCAAGGAAGCTATAAGGAATTCCCCATACTTTCTAGTATACGGATAGGAAGCCATTCTCCTGAACGAGCTATATATTCCATCTCTTCAACTCGCTCAAGACTCTAGAGGACAGCCCTCATCAGTCATACAGCAAAGAATCGATACCCTCTTCATGCTGGAAGAGGAAAGGGAGAAAGAAAATTCAAAGTTCATAGCTCATCAGCAGATAGTGAAAAGGTGGTTTGATAAACATAAGGCTAAAGAGAAGAATTTTGAAGTATGTTGAAACAAGGTATGATTTTTTTATCTCTAACCAAAGACTTCGTATTTTCCTAGTATAGAGCCGCCCTAAAATAAATAAATAAATAAAGGGGACAAAATGAAACCTTTCGCGATTCGGAATTTGGCGTTTCATAGAGCAGTCATTCTGAAGTTCACAAATCCAAAGTCCTGGTGCCAAATTTTCGAAAGGGGTTTTATTTTATTTTATTTTAAATAAATATATAAAAAAAAGGGAAAACGAATGTTATAAATCCCAATGTGCTTATTCGCAAAGTACCTTTTAAGTGTAATTAATTAAACCCTTAATCATGATCAGTGAATCTTAAATCTTTCGGAGTTTCAGGTTTCCTAGTAACAAAGCACTCTTGAAATATAGGTCTACAAACTCTCGATTCCCAAGATTTGAAATTCTTATTCATGGCTAATCTTGATTAATTAAGGTTTTAATACAAATGATTAACGTCTGATTTAAGCTATTCGCTTTTTTCATTCGGGGGTTGCATACGACATATCTCTTGGGTACGTGATCCCCGAAACTCCGAAATGCGAAATCATAAACTCTAAAACAAAGTCTTAAACTTGAATTAAGTCACTTTAAAACAAGATTAGTAATCACTAAACTTCTTTCGGGCTTCGAGATTCAGTGTTTTAAGAAACATTCATTTCGAAACTCCAAGTTGAAATCATCGATATATGATAATATTAGTAACAGGACGGATTAAGATTTTTAAGTTTAAATGTGTATCTTTGAGCTTATCTTCTTCATTTAAAACATTAAAGTCTTACTACCTGTCTCAGTACGTCCATTGAAAGATGAGTTAAAATAAATACAAGCTATGCATGTCGAATTTTATTCTTATCGTTTACAATCACGAGTGAGTTGTTTTCATCCAGGATTATAGATTTTCTCGTCTGCAAACAGGTTTTCAATCTAGTGTGAATGTTATGGCACCTAAGAGGGTACCTAAGAAAGTTGAGGGAACTGCTGAAATCACAAGTATGGAAGGAGATGTCGTAGCTGATACCACACCCCATGCTATCGATTCTATCAAATCTTGGAGGCAAATATTTGAGAATCTAGATTACGAAATTAAAAACTTCTCGTGTGATTATGAGAACAAACTTCGAGACATAGTAGAGTTTGAACTTCACAAGATAGTAGGACACCCACAGCTCATGCCATATAATGATATGATATATTGGGCCTTAGAGAGAGTAGACGCGAAGACAAGGAGCATTCTTTCAAGCCGAAACATATACAATAATGTACATGCTACCCCCTAATCCTAAGTATATTTATAATGTTGAATTCATAACCGAATTCCAAAGAAAGGAATACACAGAGTTAGGTCAGACATACCCTGATATAATTAGAGGCTGGTGGGGAGTGTCAGCAAAGTTTAGGGCCAATACTCACGGAAAACATTCCACAGCCTCACTAAATGAATACTTGGTCTATGTAGCCATGATGCTTTGCAAACTCTTCGAAAAGAAAGGCCCCACTCATTTCCCTGCGGAATGGGTGCCTCTTCTTCATGAAGCAGCTGAAGGTTTTAGTGTCAACTGGGACAAAATCCTATCAGACAATTTATCTAAGGATGTAACAGAGTATCAAACCACAAATTCCAAGGGCCAACCAGTGGCCTTCTAAATGTTCGCCTACATCATGGATGCCATATGCTTCATGACCCCTTTCCCTCTGATGAATTGGAGTTGGAACCCAACCTCAAATAAACCCATTCATGAATACCATTCTAAGTTGTGGGAGGAAAATGCTAAGGATTCCTTCTTAGAAATTTGCCACTTCGTGGTGATTCCAGTGCACCAAATGTTGTATGGTTGTGAGCCTCCCCGTATTTCTAAGTCAGTCATGGAAAGTCTCAAGGCCATCATTGATTGGTTTATAGAAGAAAAATTTTCCTACATTAGGGTTTTTCGGATGTTCAATCCCTCCCCACGCACTACCAAAATCCCTCCCTGATAGACTGGTATGCAAGGAAGTGGCTCATCAGATAGTAATAGGTGGCATCAGGAATGAACTAAAAATGGCCCAAAAGAGATTCTGGCCTATTTTCCCTATGCAGGTTAGGAAATATTCACTACTCAATCTAGGGCATTCCAAGGTTGAGGCAGTCGCATTAGGAGAGATAAATTTGCTAAATCTCGATCACAGGAAATATTATCCCTATAAAATTGTGGGTAATCACCAAGTCAACTGCAATCTGAAAGCATACGAGCATGAGCAGTCCCCTTGTGATGACACGTTCAGAGGAGTTATAAGTTATGATGAAGTGTTGGCCATGTTTCAATCTTTGTCACCTGACTTGCAAAACAATTTCCTGAACTTCCAGAAACATTGGAGAAGTGGTTTGCCTGGGGTATTACTAGGAGAAGCATCAACTTAGCCTCCAGAACAAGGAATCATACCCCCAGGTTTTGTATCAGCAGGGCAGGATAAAGAGAATACAAAGGAAATTCCATAAGAGACCGAAAATTCTCCATGGAAAGCAGAAGGTCAAAAGGTTGAGAACTCGAGAATGGAAAAAGGGTCTCAAACACCCCCAGTATATAATGAACCAAATTCCCCTTCATCATCTACAATTCATGGTGATACCCCCAAAACAACAGAGGAGGTAAGATCTACAGAACTAGGTGTTTCCATCGCTTCTTTGACTCCATTACAGTCCACTTTCGGTTTCCCCCAACTGGGAGCCCTATATGTTAGTGACCTTGAGCCCATCTCCAGAGAAGAGATTCCTCCATCTGATTATTTTTTCAGTAAGAAGAGAAAGGCAGTGTTGAAGTAGGAAATGCATCAAAGTGGAAATGCCATGGTAAAGAAGCACAAAATCATAGTAGATGGGAAGAAATTGGAAGAAGAATGTTTTTCTACCGAAGTAGTTGGTTCTATGGGACCATTAGCCACAGCCAACCAGTTCACTATTGAAAATATGAAATCACGTCTGAGACAGAGAAACCTCATGATCGCTAATCTACAAGGCCAATTAAAGGAGAATGAAAAAAGGATTGAAGAAGGTATAAATAAAGGTCTGGACCAAGCCAGAGTCGGGGATAATCAAGAGATTCAATCCCTGAAAACAAGCCTCAGCGATATGGAGGAGAGAGTGCAGACAAGTCAAACACAAGAAGAAATCATAAATCAATTACAAACAAAATTAAAGTCAATAGAAGGTCTAGTCATAGATCTGAAAGTTTTACAGGCCCAGTCACTGGAAGTGCATACAGAGCTAGAAGTTGAACAGCAGAAGTTGATTTCCAAGATAGACTTCCATGAAGCAAGCAATTCTTTTGATAACCTCATCCTGAAGGAAAAAGAAGCTAAAGCAGCAAGGGTTTCCCTTCAAAGGGTAATCATATGTTCAATGAATGAAGAGACATCCAAAACTACAAAATTATCAGCCACAGAGCAAATCAGAGGTGACATTATGCTTAAAGTATGGGAAGCCAACATAATGGAAAACAAAAGAATAATAAAAGAAATCAAAGACGACTGCGAAGAGGTTTTTGATCTCTTAGACAAAAGGTCATTAAACATCAAAAGGGACAATTGCGCAGGGCTTCTAGGGCAGATAAATATGGCAAGACGCCAATTAAAGTTGAAAGAAGATCTAAGTGAGATCCGGATGGAGATTTCACAACTAAAAGAAATGGATGTCACCTTGATCAATAGGCTGTTGATTCAGCCCAACTTAAAATTGCAGTCAATAAAGTTTGCAGATAAAAGAGTTGAATACCATTTCCCAAAGATACAGAGAAAGGTATATCTATTCGAAGAAAAGGAGTTTCCAGAGCCTCCCAAAATGTTTGCACCTTTCCTCAACAAATGCATCGAATGTGTCAGAGCAAAAGAAGGGGAGTCTTCAACATAGAAATAAAGTACCAGTTTGAAAAGTGTAGCTATAAAAATAATAGAAAGATAAAGAAAATCATGTAAAACAGTTGTCAGCTTATTTACAATAAATAGTTAGTTCCTAGAAATTAGAGATTCCCCAACCGCCAAGGATTGGAAATTTTGTATAAATGTAAATTTTCAGGACTAAGAACAAGCTTTTTTTGGGTGGCCATTGTACAAGAGAAAATTTTTGCAGTGATTAATAAGAATGCAAAGCAGAGATTCCAGATCTTGTCAATCCTGAGCTATGTGTTCTCTTTGTTTTTTCTCATAGCATTTTTTCTTATGTGTATCTTTGATTAAATTTTAACTATAATTTAGCATAATATTTACTACTGGTTCAAAGTCATTGGGTTATCTAATTATTTACAGTTTTTCCTCTGTACTTGCTGTCAGCAGGTTCAATACCTGTAGATTATTTAGGTTGCAATGTTTTGTGTTTCATTAGAGTCCTTTTGTCTTTCATCTTTTGTCGTTGCAAAGTGAGATTCTTCCATGATCGATGCCTCATTTTTGTTAAACAGTTTTGTGTTTTTCACTCATCACTATCATGTCTTTAAAATCTAACTCAGGAACAGGAAACAACCTCTGATCTATTGAATATTAATCTATGTTTGAAATATTTCTCTTATAATCAAAATCAGAAAGCAACATACTTTATTGAACAAAGTTTTAGACCCTCTTCCAACCATTATCCCTCATGATTGTGCCCGCCTTAAGATAGCCTAACGTAGAACTCGACCTTTCTGATCAAACTAGCACTACCTTAAACTTATTTAACACTATCTTGCAAACAGCTAACACCCGGATTGAATTAGAACGTTCATGGGCAACCATTGAATGGGACATAAACATCCAAGAAAACTAGGAAGCTCAACATAGACAGTTAAGAAACCAACCATAGTGGTTATCCTTCAAAGTTGACTTTGTCTACCTTAACTCTCTTTACACATATCAGATGCTTTGACGGTATACTTTAGATCCTTAAAGTATAAACTCAGGAACAACATCTTTTTGGTGCCGCTGTCGAGGAGCGAAGAAACGAATCTTTTCCCTGGGAAGAATGACATTGAATTTTTCTTTCTTTGATAGAGAACAAAGATTGAAAACTTTTTAAGGCTACCTTCATCTTTCACTTGGCGACTCCACAATAAATAAGATGGATTTGAGCCAAAATAATACCAGGAAGAACCCGGATGAAAAACAGACCTCTCCAGTTTCTGATCCGGAAAATATTTTAAAATCACGAAGATCCCTTAGACAAATTGTTTCACTGACACATACCATCTGTCAACCTAATTATACACAGTTGAACATTAGGGGAATACTTGAGAGATTTGTCTCGCTCCCCCTTTCAATCGATATGTTCTCTTTTCCCGAAGTGCACACTCCTACTACCAAGTACTCCGACGAATGCCCTATATATCCTGATTTAACCCCTGTTGATTCTTCGATATATTCGTCTTATAAGTCTGAAGAAACAAGTTCTTTTCTTCTTGGGCCTTCTTTCTCCATTTTCTTGTGCCTTGATAATCATTTCCCCACAACCTTTCTGTCACATTCAAGCACAACCCAAAATCTACCAAACTTCCATGAGCTTCCTCCTCATACCCTCTGAATTTCAGCCTCAAATCCATCAATGGCTGCACACGGAGGCGCGAGAGATGGAGACGGTGATGCAGACGGTGTTGTAGGAGGAGCAGTAGGCGGCCAAGTACCACTCCCTGGAATCTTTGCTAAGTTGGCTACTAGATATGCCCCTCTTGTCCTCCCGGTTCCCCTACACGACCTTCCCAAAAATTACATGAAAAGTCTTCCCAAATTCATAGGGGAAGGAGATTTAACCGCACAAGAACACATCAATTTCTTTGACCAATTTGCTGACATCCTCGGAATCGAGCACGAAGATGTCTACTCTAGACTCCTCGTTCAGACTTTTGAAGGTCATGTGAGGACCTGGTTTCAAGCCCTGGCAGTGGGATCTGTAAGGTCTTATGAAGAACTTGAAAATGCTTTTATCAAACAATGGGGAGAAAGGATAGACCACCTCTATTACCTAATTGAATTTGGGGCTTTTAGAAAGAAAATCTCAAAATCAGTTCTTGAGTTCACTCAAAGGTTTAACAAGTTGTATAATAAAATCCCAGTCAAGGTCAAACCTTCTCAACCTGCAGCAAAAGTAACTTTCGCTGGAGCCTTTGACCCTGATTTCTCTCTATTATTAAGAGAAAGGAGATAAGTAGATCTCACCAAGATGCAAGATGATGCCCTAGAAATTGAATTGAACATGATGGCATCAGGAAAACTAAAAGCCAGAGTAGAAATTGGGAACAAAGAAAATAGAAAATTCAAAGAACAAGTTGGATCCTCTGGATCGGGGAAATCCTCGAGAGATAAAATAGAGGATATGGCTAGGATAATTAAAGAGTTGTCAATAAAATCTCAAAAATGGAACTCGATAAATCAAAAAAGGATCATTTTCCCAGGAAGGATTTCAGAAGGAATCTTGATCCTCAAGCCCCTCAAAGACTGATTAAGAATGAGGATCAAAAAATCCCAACCCCCTTCAAGAGTGAAAACTTCATTGGAGGGGAAGACCTAGAAGATTTTGAAGAGTTAGACGAGGATATAAACAATATTGGTGACGATAGTCTACAACCCTATTTATCGAGACAAGATTATGAAAAATCCTTAAATAAAGAAAATAGATTGGAAGACGACGTAAACAACAGTACTTCTGAATATTTGACCTGTCAGGGTATTGCAGATGATATAATGGCCGAACTACACCAAAGGTACAATTTAAGACCTAGAAACAAGAGTCTTCCAACCGCCCCAATGAAAAGGATCCTGTCGAGGGGCGAAACAGACGAAGCGGCTCCAAAAACTGTTGAGAAGCAGACTGCGAAAACCAACACTGCTAACACTCAACCTATCAAGCCAAAGTCAATAGGAACACCCATCATTAAAACACAGAAAACACAGGTCCCTGTGAGTGAAACCAAATCCACACCACAAAAGAAAGCTGAAAAGAAGGGAATGGAGGCCCAAAACATAAAGAGCGACAAAGCCATGAGAAATTTTATTCTGGAAAATGAAATAAACAAAATCAAGATTCCTATACCTCTTATTGAACCGGAAAAAAACCCCATATACAGAAAACAAATTGCCAAGATGATTAGTTTTTCAGAAAATGAAATCCAAGCCGATGTCATTAACTTAGAAGATGACAAGCCGGACATAGTTTTCGGTCCACATTTCGAAAGCGCCAAAGACACTGTCACCCCCTTCTATATCACATTAACCTTGTTCGACCACCTACTCCATAACTACATGCTATATTCTGGAGCATCCCACAATGTAATGCCTAAAGCCATTATGGATAAATTGGGTCTCAATATCACTAGGCCTTATGGATATTTATATTCATTCGATTCAAGAAAAGTTAAATGTATAGGCGTGATTAAAGACTTGGTGGTAAATCTGGCACAAATACCTGCAAAAAGCATTCTAATGGACGTAGTGGTTGTCGATATCCCTCTGAAATATGGTATGTTGTTATCCAGGTCCTGAGGCGTCAAGCTTGGAGGATCTCTCTAGCTTGACATGACATATGCTACAATTCCAGTTTTTGGAGGACAGTTCACGTGCCTATACAGAGAAACCAGGTTGGCATTCACGGTAAGTGATCCACACAATCTGAATAACTACCCTGTATATGTTGTTGATCAAGATTTAGGTAATTGTATTTTATCCATTGATGATGATATTGATGTATGTATAGATGAAAGTTGTACAGAAGAGAAAACAGAAAAAGAAAAAATTAAAAAGGATGTATATAGCACTAGTGTGTGGAAAAAACAAATTGATGGTGCTTCATCCTACTGTGGAGCTGGAGCTGAGGCACTCCTTGTGGCTCCTAATAATCAATTTGTAATCCCCTTTTCCTATAGGCTACAATGGAATGTGGACCACACTAATAATGTATGCGAGTATGAAGCATTAGTGTTAGGGTTAGAAGCCGCTAGGAGAATGAAAATAAAAAACCTCGAAGTCTTTGGTGACGTTGAGATAATCGTAAAACGGGTAAACCGACAATACCACACCAAACATCCTAGGTCGAGGTCTTACAGGAATTGCGTCTGGGATCTGATCGAAAATTTATTCTCCTCTGTCAAGGTTCACTACATTCCAAGAACCGAAAACCAACAGGTTGATGCGTTAACCAAAGTAGCCTCAACATTCACACCTCCCACTGCTTTTAAACTAAAGTACCATATACAAATGAGACATAGACCTTCCATAATGAATAACATACATCATTGGCAAGTTTTTGAGGACGATGAACAGCTTCGCAAATTTTTAGAATCAATAGACGAGTTTGCCGAAACACATGCCGACCATGAAAACCAAAATGATCCTATTTGGATCATGCAGGAAGGGGAGGACCCCCAAGAATTCCATGATAAAATTGTTAATCACCGAATGCTTGTTCTAAAAAATAACCAAATCCCCAAGGGCATGATTCCCTTGGAAAAGTTATTTAATCAAGATGATATTCCTTTAAGATCCACTTTACAACCTCAGCCGGAGGAAGTTGAGGACTGTGACATAGGTACCAAAGAAAATCCTTCGTTGGTGAAATTATCCAAATACCTGTCCCCAAAAACCAAAAGTAAATATGCTGAGTTGCTTAGAAAATATAAAGACGTTTTCGCTTGGTCTTACAACGAACTGAGAACTTATGATACTTCTATAATCGAACATAAAATTCCTTTGAAACCTGGTGCCAAGCCTTTTAAGCAGAAACTCATATAGATAAACCCTATGCTGCTACCAGTGATAGAAAAATAAGTTAAAAAACTCTTGGATGCCAAAATCATCGTCCCACTGAGATATTCTTAGTGGGTAGCTAATTTAGTTCCAGTAAGAAAGAAAAACGGAGAAATCAGACTGTGTGTTGATTTTAGGAACCCGAACCGATCGTCACTCAAGGACAATTACCCATTACCTAAGATGGACCATGTTTTAGAGAAAGTAGTTGGAGCTAACAGAATGTCAATGATTTATGGTTTTTCATGTTACAATCAGATTGTAGTACACCAAGATGATAAGGAAAAAATGGCTTTCACTACCCCTTGGGGTACCTTCATGTACGATAAAATGTCTTTCGTCTTGATGAATGCAGGGGAAACCTTCTAGCGAGCCATGGACATCGCCTTCGTGGGTGAGAGAGATAAGTTTTTTGTTATCTATCTCGATGATCTGATTGTTTTTTCAAAATCCAATGCAGAACATCTAGTGCACCTGAAGCAAACTTTCAAGAAATGTCGTAAATTTGGTTTGTCCCTTAATCCCAAAAAATCTCATTTCGCTATGCAAGAAGGTAAGCTATTAGGTCATATAGTGTCTAAATACAGAATCAAAATAGATCCCAAAAGAATTGAAGCAATAGATACTATAAACATCCCTATAAATGTAAAAGAAATTCAGTCTTTCTTAGGAAAAATAAATTTCTTGAGAAGATTCATCCCTAACTTCGCTGAAATTGTGAAGCTGATCACAGATATGTTAAAAAAGAACAGTGAGATGAAGTGGACAATTGAAGCCAAAGCATCTTTTCAATGAATCAAAAAAGTTATCAACGAAGCACCAGTCTTGGCAAGTCCTGATTACACAAAAGAGTTTTTGATTTTTTCCTTCGCTTCCGAACACACTATCGCAGTTGTATTGTTACAGAAAAACGAAGAAGGCTTTGAACAACCTATTGTTTTTTTTCAATAAAATTTTGAGAGATGTTGAGTTGAAATATAATATACTAGAAAAACAAGCTTACGCAATGTTGGAGGCTCTCAAGGCTTTCAGAACGTACGTATTACACTTGAAGATCATAGCCTATGTTCCTACAAGCTCTGTTAAAGATATATTGGTTCAGCCGGATAGTGATGGGAGAAGAGGCAGATGGCTAGCTAAGATTCAGGAGTTCGATCTGGAATTCAAACCAACAAAACTCATTAATCACGGCTAAGCAAGAAGACGAGGGTTTTCTAGAGATAAATGAACTCGATTTCGCTACACCTATAGTTGAGATTCAAGATAGGTTTTCTACTTCAGTTTCGTACCGTGATATTGTTTCTTACCTCTTGACTCTTCAATGTCCCGGTGAACTAACCCCATCTAAAGTTAGGACACTAAAGCTACATGCTATAAAGTATTGTATTATACATGAAAAATTATATTGGAAAGATCCACTGGGTTTCTCCCTGATCTGTTTAGTCAAGACCGAAACTGAAAAGGTTATAAATGAGTTCCATGAGGTGTGCGGAGGACACCACACTTGGCAAGCTACAGCTTATAAAATCTTAAGAGCTAGATATTACTGGCCCAAACTATTCATAGATGTAAACACTAAAGTATGAACTTGTACTCCCTGTCAGTTGTTTACAGGTAAACAAAAATTCCCAGCTTTACCTCTAGTTCCAGTTAAAATCGAAGCTCCTTTTCAGCAATGGGGCCTTGATTTCATCGAAGATATTCATCCACGTTCCAGTGCTCATCACAAGTGGATTCTAACTGCAATGGACTATTTTACTAAGTGGGTGGAAGCTATTCCCATGAGAAATGCAACTGACTCGGTAGTAATCAATTTTCTAGAAGAAAATATTTTATCCAGATTCGGTTGTCCCTGAAATATAGTCACCGATAATGCGCAAGCGTTTA
The DNA here is from genome assembly GCA_009831015.1 of Picea engelmannii. Taxonomy (NCBI): domain Eukaryota; kingdom Viridiplantae; phylum Streptophyta; class Pinopsida; order Pinales; family Pinaceae; genus Picea; species Picea engelmannii. The sequence goes on from ML795288.1 coordinate 37,998, forward strand.
AATCAATGGATGTGATAAGATTTTGCCAAAAATTTAACATCATATTAGGACACTCCATAGCTTATTATCCACAAGGTAATGGTTTAGCTGAGACATCTAATAAAAGTCTGATAACCATGATCAAAAAGGTCTTGACTGAGAACAAGAAAGCGTGGCATATCCATTTGAAATACGTTCTATAGGCTAACAGGATAAGTACCAAAAGGTCAATTGGGATTTCCCCTTTTTAGATGGTATATGGCAATGATGTCATTTTACCAATCAATCTTGCTCTGTCAGTAATGAAACTTTTGCAAGATTCAAACGAAGAACCTAACGACATTACCAGGAGGGAAAACCAGTTGGTTGAAGTTCAGCAAAATAGGGTCGAAGTAAACGAAAAGTTGTTGAGAAATTAGGATAAAATGAAGGCTTTATTCAATCAAAAATATAAGGATAGAGATTTCCTCCCTGGAGATCTAGTACTAAAATGGGAAGCCAAAAGAGAAGACACTGGCAAACACGGCAAGTTCGATTCGATCTGGTCTGGCCCTTATAGAATTTCGGCCTCAGAGGGAAAAAATGTTTTTTCATTAGAAAATATCGATTGAGATATTCTTAGTGCCCCTGTAAATGGACAATACCTTAAACACTACATGCAGTAATATGTTTCCAAACTCTCATTGTACATACCGGTTTGTTTTCATGTTTTCTTTATAGTTACATTTCCTTCGGTAAGTTTTATTTTGCTGTAAAATACTAAAAAAAAAACAATTAAGAAAATGTAGATACAAAACAGTTCAAAATCTAGCAGTTCACAAGAACTTTTTGATTTGTATGAGTCTCTGACAGTTATTATGCCATTTTAATTGCAGGAAAATTATTAAAGATCCAGAAGATCAACTACACTAAAAGGGTAACCTTCATGAATAATTGTGATAAATACTTCCCAAAAAGGTAATAAGTAAATGATCTTCTGGTTGAAAATACAAAGAACTAATAAGGTATGAACTCTAACCCGAGAATGCAGGTTAAAATTTCTTAAGGGATACCGATGAGTAATACAGTAATTTCGGGATGTTTTTTTTTTCTTTAAAAAAAAAAAAAAAAATCACTTGTACTACTAAGTTACCGAAGCTTTTTTACCTTTCCTCCTTGATCACAACTAAACCTGCTCTTCATCTAACCCTAGTTACTTTCTCATAAGTCTATGGAGGAAAGAAAGGTATCGTCTCAACTTCGGAAGCGTTCAGACTAACTTTTGAAACGAAGATAGGGAATTTTTTATGTTTCTCCTAAACTTTGGTTGAACCAGAAGTATGTCCGGGCTAATCCCAACCTCTTTAGTCATTCTAGCAGGAATAAACTAATCGTTTTCTCTCGAGGAAAGTCCCTAAGAAATATTAATGAGTTTTCCCCAATTTCTCTCTGAAGCCAAAAGTGTATGAAATCCAGAAAGAAGATTAACCCAGAGGTATTAAAATGAGTTGACAGACCTCTGTTGTAAATTTTCTTGTACTACTAAGTTACCAAATCTTTTTTTCCTTTCCTCCTTGATCATGACTAAACCTGCTCTTCATATAACCCTGGTTACTTTCCCATAAGTCTCTGGAGGAAAGAAAGGTCTTGTCTCAACTTCGGAAGCATTCAGACTAACTTTCGAAACGAAGATAGGAAAAATTTTATGTTTCTCCTAAACTTTGGTTGAACCAGAAGTATGTCCGGGCTAATCCCAACCTCTTTAGTCGATCCAGTAGGAATAAACTGATCGTTTTCACTCGAGGAAAGTCCCTAAGAAATATTAATGAGTTTTCCCCAATTTCTCTCTGAAGCCAAAAGTGTCTGAAAGCCAGAAAGAAGATTAACCCAGAGCTATTAAAATGAGTTGAAAGACCTCTGCTGTAAAAAAAAAAAAAACAATTAGCAGACATTTTCCGAGTATATTACATACTGATTGATTTCCCACTTCATAATAAAATATATACAGACAGAGGGTGAAAGGAAATTCATTATCAATTTCCCCCATCTAGTCGAAAGAGATGTTGAAAGGAAATTCATTATATGATTGCCCTCATCTCAGTATTTAAATGCTAGAAAATAATGAAGTGGTGAAAGGAAATTCAATCCAGAAAATCCGATAACTTCATCGGGGTACTGAACAGGCTCGCTGGCAGTGAAGCAATATCTACATATCTGACAAGGCTATTATACACAAACTGCAAGATGCTCTGGTAATTTTTCTTCTTTCATGTTGAATCTACACTATAAGATTATGGAATCCCCTAATTTAGAGAAAGATTAAATCACTTTACCTCGATGCGAATTATGTCACATAAAACCGGGTGGAACGATTGATTTGATTTTGATTATCTTGCACAAATCTGAGGTTAGTTTTAGAAAAGGAATCTATGAGAGCTTGATTCGAGATTGTCGAATGTTTTAGTTTTGAAAAGTTTTCTGAGGTGAAGGTTTAGATCCTTTTCTTCCTGGTTGAGTTTTTCTTCAGACATGTTTTACAAACTGGAATGACTGACCCCATCTACCCAATACAGGCACTAAGTCTACACGTTCTCCTCATCCCACAAGGAGACGAGGACCCCAATTGGAGCCTATGTTGAAACAAGGTATGAATTTTTTATCTCTAACCAATGACTTTGTATTTTCCTAGTATAGAGACGCCCTAAAATAAATAAATAAATAAAAGGGGACAAAATGAAACATTTCGCGATTCGGAATTCGGCGTTTCATAGAGTAGTCATTCTGAAGTTCACAACTCCAAAGTCTCGGTGCCGAATTTCCAAAAGGGATTTTATCTTAATTTTTTTTTAAAGAAATATATAAAAAAAAGGGAAAACGAATGTTATAAATCCCAATGTGCTTATTCGCAAAGTACCTTTTAAGTGTGATTAATTAAACCCTTAACCACGATCAGTGAATCTTAAATCTTTCAGAGTTTCAGGTTTCCCAGTAACAAAGCGCTCTTGAAATATAGGTCTACGAACTCCTGATTCCCGAGTTTTGAAAGTATTAATCACGGCTAATCTTGATTAATTAAGGTTTTAATACAGATGATTAACATCTGATTTAAGCTATTCACTTTTCGCATTCGGGGGTTGCATACGACATATCTCTTGGGTACGTGATCCCCGAAACCCCAAAATGCGAAATCATAAACTCTAAAACAAAGTCTGGAACTTGAATTAAGTCATTTTAAAACAAGATTAGTAATCACTAAACTTATTTCGGGCTTCGGGCTTTGGGATTCGATGTTTTAAGAAACAGTCATTTCGAAACTCCAAGTTGAAATAGTCGATATATGATAATATCTGTAACAGGACGGATTAAGATTTTTAAGTTTAAATGTGTATATTTGAGCTTATCTTCTTCATTTAAAACATTAAAGTATTACTGCTTGTCTCAGTACGTCCATTGAAAGACGAGTTTAAATAACTACAAGCTCTGCATCTTGAATTTTATTCTTATCGTTTACAATCACTAGTGAGTTGTTTCCATCCAGGCTTATAGATTTTCTCGTCTGCAAACAGGTTTTCAATCTACTGTGAATGTTATGGCACCTAAGAGGGTACCTAAGAAAGTTGAGGGAACTGTTGAAAGCACAAGTATGGAAGGAGATGTCGTAGCTGATACCACACCCCATGCTATCGATTCTATCAAATCTTGGAGGCAAATATTCGAGAATCTAGATTACGAAATTAAGAACTTCCCGCATGATTCTAAGAACAAACTCCAGGACATAGCGGAGTTTGAACTTCAAAGGATAGCAGCATGCCCACAGCTCATGCCATATAATGATATGATATATTGGGCCTTAGAGAGAGAAAACGCGAAGACAAGGAGCATTATGGACAGTCACGAGGTCGTCATTGGTTCTTTCAGGCAGGAACATATACAAGTAATATGCATGCTACCCCCTAATCCTAAGTATATTTATAATGTTGAATTCATAACCGAATTCCAAAGAAAGGAATGCACAGAGTCAGGTCAGACATACCCTGATATAATTAGAGGCTGGTGGGGAGTGCCAGCAAAGTTCAGGGTCGATACTCATGAGAAATATGCCACAGCCTCACTAAATGAATGCATGGTCTATGTAGCCATGATGCTTTGCAAACTCTTCAGAAAGAAAGGCCCCACTCATTTCCCTACGGAATGGGTGCCTCTTCTTCATGAAGCAGCTGAAGGTTTTAGTTTCAACTGGGACAAAATCCTATCATACAATTTATCTAAGGAGGTAACAGAGTATCAAACAGAAAATGCCAAGGGCCAACCAGTGGCCTTCTATATGTCTGCCTACATCATGGACACCATATGCTTCATGACCCCTTTCCCTCTGATGAATTGGAGTTGGAACCCAACCTCAAATAAAACCATTCATGAATACCATTCTAAGTTGTGGGAGGAAAATGCTAAGGATTCCTTCTTAGAAATTTGCCACTTCATGGTGATTCTGGTGCACCAGATGTTGTATGGTTGTGAGCCTCCCTGTATTTCTGAGTCAGTCATGGAATGTATCAAGGCCATCGTTGATTGGTTTATAGAAGAAAATTTTTCCTACATTAGGGTTTTCGGATGTTCAATCCCTCCCCACGCACTACCAAAATCCCTCCCTAATAGACTGGTATGTAGGGAAGTGGCTCATCAGATAGTAATAGGTGGCATTGGGAATGAACTAAAAATGGCCCAAAAGAGATTCTGGCCTATTTTCCCTGTGCAAGTCGGGAAATATTCACTACTCAATCTAGGGCATTCCAAGGTTGAGGCAGTCGCATTAGGAGAGATAAAGTTGCTAAATCTCGATCACGGGAAATATGATCCCTATAAAATTGTGGGTAATCACCAAGTCAAATGCAATCTGAAAGCCTACAAGCATGAACATTCCCCTTGTGACAACATGTTCAAAGGAGTTATAAGTTATGATGAAGTGTTGACCAGGTTTCAATCTTTTTCACCTGACTCGTAAAACAATTTCCTGAACTTACAGAAACATCGGAGAAGTGGTTTGCTCATGGTATTACTAGGAGAAGCATCAACTCAGCCTCCATAACAAGGAAGCATACCCCCAGGTTTTGGATCAGCAGGGCAGGATAAAGAGAATACAAAGGAAATTCCAGAAGAGACCGAAAAGTCCCCACATAAAGCAGAAGGTCAAAAGGTTGAGAACTCAAGAATGGAAAAAGGGTCTCAGACACCCCCAGTGTCTAATAAACCAAATTCCCCTTCATCATCTACAATTCATGGTGATACCCCCAAAACAACATAGGAGGTAAGATCTACAGAACTAAGTGTTCCCTGTTGGACACACCTACCACACTTAGAGGGGGGGTGAATGAGTGTGGGGCTCTTTTTCCCAAAACTTCCCTCTTGCACAAAAAATCATCAATTAGCATTCAACATTTATTCATTACCCATTGTTTTCATTTATAACCAGTTATATGTGAGCACATATCAGCAACATATATCAGTAATATATCATCAACAATTCATCACCACAATGAACACAAAGAACGCAAGATGTATGTACAATTTTCTTTTTATTACGGACTACAATCCTTGGGGTTTATCAGCAACAACTGAATAGAGTACAACTCTACAAGAGAACCAGCTCTATATGCAAGACTCATCTTGCATTCTCAGCACCAACTGAGATGAG
>ML795288.1:56702-68314 GCA_009831015.1 Picea engelmannii
CTTGAGAATACTACGAGTGTCCAAACCGGAATTACTGCAACTACTCTTCCTCCTATCAATACCCAGCGAATGCCTGAGGCTAATCCAAATTTACCCCCTGGTTACCATGCGTTGAATCCTTTGTTGAATGTTTCCCATCCAACCCCTCCACAAACTCCAGCTAGTTCTCCAGGTGGTCCTCAGTTTCCTGGGCATCCTATTCTCGGTTTCATCCCGACACTCCCTCAGTTTCCTACTGGAAATCCTAATACTAGTAGCACTATCCCAACTATTTCATCAAACTTGCACATTCCGGTTGGTGGAAAGGGTAGTACGATTCCTTTTCCTTTTCCGGGACATAACATAGTTACCACACAACCTACGGTTGGTACACAACTACCGAGGGGAATTATACCTACGGTAGGGGGACCAACCTCTCCTTTTGGGCAAAACATACCTCCTGAGTTGGCCCAATATTGGCAACATCTTTTACGAAACATACCTCTTGCTGGGGGGCAAGCAACAGTCCCTCCTATAGGCCAACCATATCCAGGTGTGACTAATCCTATTTGGGGTTCGGGTCAAACTTCCCAACCTCAGGTCCCTGCTCAAACTCAAGGTTCTAATCCTTGGGGATACTACCCTATCTAGCCACCACCAAACCAACCTAGAGCTTCCCTCTACGGACAATCTGCTTATGCTCCTATTGGTCTACCAACAGGGCTTCCACCCCAAAGTCATCAGCACCCGTAAGTGAATCAGCAGTTGCCTTTTCTTGCTACTTTGGATTTGCCAGATTTGTCTAGGATTCTCAACGATCCTATCCGTCACTCTCCCCAATGTCCTGCTATTCCTGCAAAGCTTCCATCGGACATCCCGAAATTCGATGGCAAGGCGGGAGAGGACCCTAATAATCATGTCATGACTTTTCATTTATGGTGTTCGTCTAATTCGTTAATGGACGACTCCATTCGTCTCTGTCTTTTTCAACGAACCCTCACTGGAGCTGCTGCGAAGTGGTACATTGAGTTACCACGAGGTTTCTTTTCCGATTTTCACACCCTTGCTATGGCTTTTCTCACACATTACCAGTTACCGATCCGTTACGATACTGGGACTGAGATTTTAACTTCCTTCAAACAAAATACAAGCACTCATATATCTGATCATATTCATGAGTGGCAAAGGAGGCGACGTCTCATTAAACTTGAGCTTCCCAATCAGTTACTGGCAGAGTGGTTTACAAAATATTTTGTGAACAAAATCGGTAAAGACATTGCTATGGGCGGTGTGGTTACATAAGAGCAGGCTATAAGTCGTGCTCAGTATCTTGATCTCGTTTATTCGCAAATGGGAACTCTTTATGATCTATTACCGGAATTTCCTTGTCCTGGTACTTCCAGCGCTTCAACCACCCCAGCTGCTTCACATGCAGCCGATGGTGTGATTGGGACTACTCATGCCCAATCACTTTTTGTTTCAAACACGACCCATAAATCCAATTCTTCTAATGTTCAAAGTGCTCTGTCTCCTGCTCCTCCCGCCGGTAAAACCTCTGAAGTGAACGATGTTCAGTCTACGCCGACCGGTAAGAAAAAATCTAAGAAAGGGATAGGCAAGAATAAGGAGAGTAAAAAACCCCTCCTGTTGAAGACCGGGATAAGCGCAAACCACGCTACCCTTGCCTTATCTGTGGTGACGATCACTACATGAAATATTGTCTGAGACATGTTGAGGTTAACAAGTTCCTTCAAGGACAGCCAAAATCCTCTACACCGGCAGTCTTATCCCAACCCTTCTCGTCTCAACAACAGGCTTCGTTGGTCATCCATGACCAACCCTCTACTTCTACATCATATTATGTTTTGATGTGCACCGTTGATTCCAAGAAAGACAATGTTGCACTTACCACTAGAGCTAAAGACTATACTCCTTCTAAGGAGAAGGTTGACGACTTACCTCCTGATCTGGTACAGCCCGCTCCACCGAATCCATCTGCAAATGGTCCTCTTCATCTCGAACGATCGAGCCTTGATACAATTATACGACCACCCCCAAAAGGTGTCGTTAAGAAATCGGCATTCAATCCTCATGCTCGTGCGGCCCAGAACTATAGCATTGTCGAAGATCTGGCCCAAGCACCTTCAGCGATGTCTACCCTTGAAGTCCTTCAGTCTTGTCCTACACAACGAAGGGCTCTGTTGAAAGCTATAGGTGTAATTGATCCCACAGATACGAATTTGATAGTCTTTGACTTGGAAGACCATATTCCAAGGTTACCCCCACAGCTTTTGTTTCAAATACAAGTTGTTGTCGCCGACAAGAGCATTTGTCGGACTGTCGTTGATAAGGGGGCCTCTACGTGTGTAATGTCTTTTTCTTGTTGGAAATCCATTGGCTCTCCCCCTTTAAGTGAATCACAAAACACTTTGAGAGCCTTCAACGGCTCTGGTTTTAATCCTTACGGCGTTCTCCCGTCATTGCCTGTTACTCTCGAAAGGTAAGACCGTCCAGGTTGAAGTGGAAGTTTTTGATGCTCCCCTAGATTACAATCTTCTACTTGGTCGTAGCTGGGTCGATTCTATGCATGTTGTTGTGTCAACCCTTTTCTGTGTCCTATTATTTCCTCACCAAGGAAAAGTGGTTACGGTTTATCAACTTGCCTTCTTTAATGCCGATACTCGCACTGGCAACGTGTTGTTCATAGCTAAAACCCCACCGGGTTACGAGAATGTTGGAGTCGGTCTCTTAAAAGACTCTTCGTTAATGGGTACTTTTCCCATACCACCACCACCCGATATTCCACGCCCGTCAGTTGCTTCTATTAATATGATCTCTTCTGTGCCTCATGAACTCCCTGTGTCTGACGACCCTTGGATAGTCCCTGATCCTGGAGAGCATGTTCGTTTCGGCGACGTCATGCCGTTAAGTCCGATTGAGTCCGCTTATCAAGCCATTCAATCGGCAACCCTTACTAATTCTTCTTTTGACGAGTTGTCTCCTGATCCTTTCCGTGTCATCTTCCCTACTGACGAGATGATCATGTCCATCCTGGATGACACACCTTGGGATGATGGACATCATCGTTCCATTATGTTTCTGGAACAACAGACTCTCGAGAATTATCAGCGGATTTCGACTCCGTCAACCGTTGTTGTTATATCTATTATTCCCCAATCTACACGTGATGTGTTCGCAGAAGGGAACCTTAGTAACATTTATCCCATGATACCCATTGATATTTCAGTTAAACCTGGGATAGTCGTGAACGTTCATATTGGAGCTTCGTGTTCTCTCGAGGAAATTGTCACTTATACTTCCTTGTTTAAATAATTTTGCGATATCTTTGCCTGGAGTTACGAAGAGATGTCGGGTATTGACCCTGCTATCATTGTTCATGAAATCAAGACATACCCTGGAGATAAACCAGTCCGGCAGTGCCTCCATCCTGTCCATCCATTTAAAGCGGCAGCCATTAAACTCGAAGTTGAAAAACTTCTTAAAGCCGGTTTTATTTATCCCGTGGCATTGACAGAGTGGGTTTCCAACCCCGTACCGATTGATAAGAAAGGTGGTTGTATACACGTTTGTGTTGATTATCGGGATATCAACAAAGCTTGTCCAAAGGACAATTTTCCAACCCCTTTCGTTGACCAGATCGTCGATGACTGTGCCGGTAGTGAAATCTTTTCCCTCATGGATGGATTTTTCGGCTATAATCAAATCAATATCGCTCTTGAGGACCAACATAAAATGGCTTTTATTTGTCCTTGGGGTACTTTCGCCTACAGAAAACTTCCTTTCGGTCTAAAGAATGCAGGTGCAACGTTCCAACGTGCTATGTCTTACGCATTTCACGATATCAAGCATATCGTTCAACCTTATTTGGACGATTTGCCGGCTCATTCTTTACGTCGAGTCGATCACCCTAATCATCTCCGAGCAATTTTCGTTCATTGTTGATTCTATCGCATTCGCTTGAATCCTCATAAATGTGTCTTTTGCGTAGAATCTGACCGTCTCCTCGGTTTCATTGTTTCACGCCATGGGATCCGGGTAGATCCTATCAAGGTCGAGGTGATTCTTAATCTCCCTCCTCCTTATTCTTTACACCAATTACAAAGTTTGCAAGGGAAAGCAAACTTTTTTCGTCGCTTCATCCCGAATTACGCTGAGATTACTCGGGGTTTTACACGTCTTCTAAAGAAAGGTTCAGAGTTTGTCTGGGATAAGGTTGCTAATAACGCTTTTGAAGCCTTGAAATTATCCCTCACAAAAGCTCCTCTTCTTTTCCCTCCGGATTATAGTCGAGATTACTTTCTTTATCTAGCTGCGTCCGAGTATACTATCGGCATGGTCCTCGTTCAAGAGGATGATAACCACGATGAACATATTATCTATTACTTGAGTAGAATTTTATCATCCACGAAAATCAAGTACCAACATGTTGAGAAACTGGCTTTGGCTGTTGTTCAAGTAGTTCAACGTTTTCGTCATTATATTCTCTCCAGGAAGACTACAGTGATTTCACACTGTAACCCCATGCAACATATATTGACACGTCAATTGCTGGGGGGCAAGTACTCCAAGTGGATTGTTATTCTCCAGGAGTTCGATTTGGAATTCGATTGCGCCACGTCTAAGAAATCCCTAGTTTTCGCTGAGTTAATTTGTGATTTTCCCCACACTGCCACGGAAAAGGTAGCAGTTGATTCGTTACCTGACGAGTCACTTTTCCTTATCAGTACTGACGATATTTGGTACGGAGATATCATTATATATCTCCAAACTCAAACTTTTCGGCCTGCTTTGTCCAGTAATGAACGACGCCGCGTCCATTATCAAGCACGTCATTATATCATCCTCGGCGATACTCTCTACCGTCGAGGCATTGACTCTGTCTTTCGGCGTTGTTTGATTTTTGACGAAGCCGAGAAATATTTTAATGACTGCCATTCGGGAGCATGTGGTGGTCATATGTCTGGGTATGCTACTGCCCAGAAGATCTTACGTGCAGGTTACTTTTGGCCTTCCTTGTTTCATGACTGCATTACTGCTGTTCAAAAGTGTCATGCTTGCCAGACCTATAATCAGAAGATTCGGTCACATCCTGCTCCCCTTCATCCTGTGGTCTCAGTAGGTCCTTTCACTAAATGGGGCATTGATTTCATGACCTGTCACCCTCACTCAGCCGGGGGGCATGGTTATATTATCGTAGTTGTTGATTATTTTACTAAGTGGGCCGAGGCGATGTCGACATTTGAAAATACTGGGAAGACTGCAGCCTTATTCCTTTTCAACCATGTCATCACTCGTTTTGGTGTTCCTCAGACTATCGTTACCGATCACGGTAGTCATTTTAGGAATTATATGATGTCTGAACTTACAGAGAAGTTGGGCCTTCGTCATGATAGCTCGACGCCTTATTATCCACAGGCTAATGGCCAGGTCGAAGCCATTAATAAGGTGCTTATAACTATGATTCGACGGATGATAGGAATACATAAAACCAGCTGGCACACGATGTTATTTTCAGCATTGTGGGCATATCGGACATCTGTTAAATCTGTCACGGGATTCACGCCTTTTCGATTAGTTTATGGAATGGAATCCATTCTGCCAATAGAATGTGAGATATCGTCTTTGAAGCTAGCTATAGAACTCTTACCTAATACTTCTGTCGAAGAGGAACGTCTGTTGTATTTGATGCGACTAGACGAGACTCGCCGTGATGCTACTCTTGTAATAGAAGCCCAGAAGAAACGCGTTAAGGCACAATATGACAAGCATGTCAAACCTCGTGTCTTCTCTGAAGGAGATCTTGTTCTTCTGTATGAACAAGATAAAGATGTCTTAGGAGATGGGAAATTCAAACCAATGTGGCGTGGCCCTTACGTTGTCAGCAAAGTTTTGGAAAAAGGAGCGTATGAGCTGGTGGATTATGATGGTGTGCCTTTGAGTGAACCCAGGAATGGGTTGTACTTAAAGAAGTACTATGCATAAGTCATTTGTGCATGAGTACTTGTATTTTATGTATCATACTGCGTGTGTGTGTTACTTTAGTTTTGCTTTTGACGTTATCTGGTCTCTACCCTTACGTGACGTTGTGTTTGATTTCCAGATGTCGGAGTATTCGCTACCTTATATTGGCTTCACCGACGGTGCTAGCCGTAGTACTCGGAACCTAGCTCCCGCTGCATGGGAAATCTATGCCCCGACAAACGAACTCATATCTCTACGAGGTATATGTCTTGGTCGAGCCACCAACAACATCGCAGAGTATAGTGTCGTGGTTGAATTACTGGTTGATGCTATCTCTCTCAGAATTTGTCATTTGGTTGTTCGACTTGACTCGCAGTTGGTAGTACTACAGCTCAGTAATGTATATTCTATTTGAAGTCTTACTTTATTAAGGGTATATTTGCGGATTCGCCTCTTGGAACGACATTTTGATTACATAGAATATCAACACATTCCTAGATGTCTTAATACATTGACAGATGTTTTAGCTAATTATGTATTGGACAGGCATTTAAATCACTTATAAATCAAACACATTAAAATGTACATAATGTAAAATAAACCGGTAGAAACCATGTATATATATATATAACGATCAAAGTTTGTTTTTACAAAATGTGTCCGAAGACCAAAAATATCAAAAATTGAAGCCCGTGGCTTCTACATAATGACATCAATGATGTTCACGATAGCACACTAATGTCCTAGCAACTCTGCGGAGCAGACGACCCATAGAGGCAGAGACTCCCACAGTGTGACGCTGATCGCGTCGTGGAATCTCCTCCAGGGTCATATCTGGAACGTCTGCCATGAGACCCTCTAAGTTCTGCTCCACTGTCAGATAGTCCTCGGTGTACTGTGGAACTGTCACTGCTGCCTCTCCTCACTGCTGGATAGGAGAACTGCCAGCAGGTCGATATGGTCCAACGTCTGTGATATCAACAAAAATTTGGTGTTAGTCTTTGGATAAAACCATAAAAACAAAAACATTTAAATATGTTAAAAATACAAAAGATAAAATTGGTGTGCTTCTTACCAAGGTCTCCCCACTGTGCGTCTTCAGGAAGGGCAAGATCTGGATCTCCTCTTAAGTCCATCCCGACGTAGGCATAGTCGTCCACCATCAGCATCTAAGTCTGCAGCCAGTCGAAGAAAACATTGTCATATTTGACAATAGGACCTGCCACATGTCGGGCCATGAGTCGACACCACCATAACATCCTCAGATCTCTGGGACCAGGAAGATCCCACTCAGCCTGTAGACGGAATACTAGGACTCTCTCCAGGAAGAAAGACACTAACAGAGACCCATAACCAAACTGCTTCAGACCTCCTCACCTGCACTTAGTCAATTGTTTCTTGACATTGCGTAATACTGCGTCAGCCCAGTTGAATACCCGGGGCTCAGTACACTCGATGGCGTACTGGAAGTAGCTTTGCAGAGCCATATGAGGAGCAGCACTTCCCCCCATTCGAGCAATGGTAAAGAGAATGGTACAGAGAGTCAAATCGGTCACTCCCCAAATTTCCACTTTTTCTTTTTGTCGTTCAGCCTCAGGCACGCAATAATGGTTACAATACTCACTCATTTTTAGACCCCCTGCTCTGCTACCAGACAAAATGCAATAGGATCCACGTCTGGATAACCCGGTCAAGAAATAGATATCCTCAATATCAAGGGTCAATGTATGGGCTCCCACGATGAAGACTTGTTGGTCCGGATCCCACATTCGGACTAAGTATTCCAACAATCGAACTTGGGCTCTCATGCCCAGGACGCGGAAATACTTTAAGAGACCACAGTCTCTTAGTGCAGCAATGGTTGGAGGATGGTTTTCCGCATTAGCATTGTCCTCCTCGTGCTCTCGTTCCCGACACTCTAAAACCATGATTGTGACTAGCAACCTGCATAAAAACAACACACAAACATAGTGAGTGATCTTATTCATGATAAACATCTGGCCATTGGCTAAACGTTACAAGAATTTTTGGATTTTGCACTGTTCGCAGGTGACCTTCTTCGCACAGTGCGAACTTCTCGCAGGTGACCCATGGCCCACCTGCAAGAATGGGTCATTCTCGCAGGGCCCGTATGGGCCACCTGCAAGAATGCTCCCACACGCATAAAGTTCAAAAATTTGACTTAAAACTTGATTTTTAACCAATGAAAATATAATTTTGAACCATGAAAAGATAAGGGATGAGGCACTTACCGAAATATCGTTGACGGCACTTCAAATGGTCTCCCGTAACTCCTGGAATTCGATGCCAAAGATAGAGGTAAAAAGAAGGTTTTTTGGCACTCAAAGGGTAAAATGTGAAAATGGTATGGTAATTTTGTTATTTGTTCATTTTATTACTTTTTACCATATCAAAAGTGGGTTTTTTATGTTTATTATTTATTTAACCCTAATCACTAATGTAAAAATGAGTGAAATGATTGACAGGTGCAAATATGGATGATTATGGGCAGAATTTTTACTTGGTGTGGTGTGATTTTCTTTGTTTGTTATGGTTTTGACATAAAACCTCAAGCGCCTTTTATCCGTTCTTGCGCTTGCGAAAAACATGAGAACGTGATCAAGCGTTGTTTTATCTCTTTTCCGGGCTCGCTGTGGTTATACGAAAAAGGAACCCCCTGGAGTTATCTTTAAGCTTTTTTTCAGACTCTCTAAACATGATAAGATTGCCGAGCGATCTTGCTATTGTCATGCTCGTTAAAGTACTTGAAATATGTGTCCTTCGAGCGATAGTTTAACCCTTTTTCGGTCTCTTCGGACTACTGTACGAAAAAGGAACTGAGAGAGTTCTCTTTTGAGTGTTTTTCCAAACTCTATAATCTTGAAAAACCTTCGAGTTTACTATCTTTGGACTCGTTAAACAAACATTGACAGACCCATGATGGGACCGAACCACTCCTTCCTAGGGTTCGTTAAAAGTACTCCGAGGGACTCGTCCGAAGGACGAGCTTATATCTACAAGCATATGTGATCCTCTTCAAGCTTGCGTAAAAATAAAGAGGTACTTGCCAAAAATGGTGGGGGGAAATTTCGGAAAGGGATATGTTTCATCTTTGTGTTGATTGGCAGTGAGTGTCGCTCTTGAACATGACACCCCCTATTCATCATTTGAAGCCGGTTTGGGAAATCCATTTGTCTCTCATTCGATGTAAATAACAAGGTCCTTCCATGTGTCGTCTTTGAGTCAATGCTGCCAAATCATTGGTCGTGTCATTCATATGTTCAAGAGTTGTCCGTCTGAAACCTCTATTTGAGTCGGCCATCTGCAGTTGTCCATTCATTCCGTGTCGGCCTTTCCTGTGTCCAAAGTCCAATTGTCACATACTTTGTTCCACTTACAAACTCAGTTACTCATTTCGTGTCACTGATGGGGGATACATCAAGGCCCTCCTGTGACGAGGCTTGTTCCGTCGACTTCAGCACATTATCCAGAATCAAGACTTAGAAATTATTTATTACCTTGGAGCTTGCATGCCTCAATGGCAAGTTTCTCGCTTTCGACAGTGGGTTTACATCATTGACCCCTGATCGAAAGATTCCGTCGGGTGTTCGACATCAACTCATTTATTCACACTCGATGGATTGTACTATAGTACCTTGGGAGTGATTGACATCAATGGTGATTTCCCTCGCACTTGTTAACAGTTGCATCAATGACTGGTAATCAAGTGGTTTATGCCATGTTCGACTTCGACACATGTAATCACGTGGTTAGATTCGTACTTTGGGTGATGAGATTGAAGACCCTGGATATTGTCTTAAGTGATCCAGGTTGCAATGGAGTATGTATAATTTGCAACACATAGATCCACTGTGTATGTTTCGTGGCTATGTCTCCTTGATTGAAAAATTTTTGCATAGATCCACAGTGTATTCAGATGGCTATGCTATATTATGACTGCATGGATCCACAGTGTATGATTGGTGGCCATGACCCTTGTTTATGATGTCATCAGTCTATGATTTGAGTATGGGAATGCCTACCTCGGGAATTGGTATACATGATATTCTGCTGATGCTTGGGTGTTTGCAGGTTTCCGATTAGACGTGCTCTTGGTTCTCGACACACACATGCAGCTTACAAAGTCCATTGACTGTCACTAGTTCCACTCTCAGACTTTGGGGGGCATTCTGTTATCCGCAATTTTGGTCATTGTGATGATGTCATGATGATGTTATGATGATAGAAAATCAATCTCTTCACTAAGAATACTTTCCTGAAAGAAGTTACATTTGTCTGCTTCCAGAAATCATGCTTTTAAGGGATGTTCGCAGGCTACCTATGTATCTGCCTGCGAGAATGCCTGATTCTCGCAGGCTGCTTTAAGATTGGATGCAAACCTCTCACACTGTAACTAATAGCTAGGGTGCGAACATGTTCCAAAGGAAGGAAAAATATAAAATCTCGAATCTTCTAGAAAGGAATCTTCTAGAAACATGAGTTGGCTTCGAGTGGTTGTTCAGGTGCTGGCATTCTAGATATCTTGGGATCATTTCCTATCCAAGTAACTAATCTATATTCTCCTATATATTGAGGAGATTGCTCATGGAAAGGGTTAAGAAAACAAGCAGTAAGATAGCTAGAGATTGATTAGAGAATTAGTGCAAGAATGTATGGAGGATTGATGCTACAGCAGCAAGAGACAACAGCAAGGTCATCACAAGTGGTTGATTTTCTTCATGCATGAGCAAGTGTGTGTGTCAAAGCTAGGAGCCATCGAAAGGAGACATACGACATCAAGGCTCAGGTTGTAAGTTTCACTTTCAATTAATTCAATACAGTAATATGTCCCTTTCACATAAAGATGATGTCACTTTATTACATAACTCCTTGATCATATGTATAGACTAGTTATTGAATATATTAATCTGCCTTTACTTCGATTGGTTTGTTCTATTGTGATCCAGACGGGACGAGAGCATTGAAGCAAAGCTTGGAACAATAGAGATCTAAGGAAAGCATTCATAAGGTATGCCCATAATCTTTATCTCTTAGTTCATTCAATAGGATAGATCTAGGGAAAGTGTATTATTATGTCATGTTTTGTTCTAGATCCAGGTGGATCTAGGGAGATCGGTTTGTGTCCGCACTCACAGATTTATCCTGAAACACCATGGAGGCGGAAACAAGATAAGTCAGACACCCCAGCCTTTAGGTTCAATTTGTTCCCCTGGAAAGAGGAAATCCTGCTGGGCATTCAGGATGACATGTTTGTGGTTGAACAAGCAAAGGACATTGGTAGGGAGACCTGAAACCTGCGCTATATCCTCTTCTGTAACTGAAATCCGAACCTCTTGAACAATGGAATGGTCTTCCTGGAGATTTTGAGCAAATTGGAGAACCTGTTGTTGATCATACCCCTGGAGTCTCTGAAAATAACCCAGCCATCCTGCCTGCAGAAAAATTTGATAGACTTATGGATACAGTTCTAACAGGGCTGTCGTGGCGGGTTCGTACCGTATAATAGAGCCTCCCGTAGCTAACAGCTCAGTAAAATACACCATCAAAGAGTCGAGTAACAGCTTCTGTGCAAAGTAAGTTTTTCGAGTGAAGGCATGCAAATGGTGGTGAAACAAACGAAAGGATGGTAA
>ML795288.1:105930-125955 GCA_009831015.1 Picea engelmannii
AATGGAGGCCAACTTTAGGTCCTCCAGGGCAGCAGCCTCGGCTTTGGCATGCCCAAAATCTAATAAAGAATATGAATTCATTCGAATGGGAAAAGAAGGCCATACCTTCTTTGAATAGCCCTTGAGTTCCTTGCTTACGCCCCTGATTATTGTTTGCCATGCAACTTCACGACAAGCTAGTTTATCGGGAATGAACAAAGGTAGCACATGAGGGGGAACAGAAGCCCCGAAAAATATGATGTATGAGAAGTCTGCTTCTACGTACCAATCTGCGATGCCACTCAGACCTGTTGAAATGCTATCCGATATGCGAGGTGGCGGGTGACAAATAATATTGATGTGCAGGGGCACCATCACCCAATTGAAAATCTCATATGGGAACTTTCCAGCTTTACTTTCCCATAATTTATCATGGTATTCGTGCACTGGTTTTTCTTAGGCCGGATTCCAAGCCCAATTCATCAAGGGGAAAGGCGTCATGGAACATATTGCATCCATTATATATGCCGACATGTAAAACGTTGAGGGTTTCCCACCTGCTTTTTTCTCCCAATACTCTATGACCCTATTGGCCAAGCTATCTGAGAGCATCTTTGCCCAATTGAAAGAGAAACCTTCAGCGACCCGAAATATGAGAGGCACCCAAGAGACGTAGAAATGCGAGGTGTCTTCTCGCCCGAACAGACGACATGTCATCATGGCCACATACTTGTATTGTGGCTCTAGCGAAGCAATTGAATACACGCCCTTTTCATTCGCTCTGAATGTTGCGGAGCGCGAAACCCAATCCTTTATCAAACCTGGCATAGTTTTGTCATATTCTGTGCACTCCTTCTTTTTGAATTCTTCCAAGAAATCCGCACCGTATGTATATTCAGATGTGGAAGGCAGCTTATACATGCTTTGTAAATGCTCGGGCCGGAAAGTTCCGATAGTCACTCGTTGACTATTCATAATTGTTCTGGTAGGCAAGTCCACGTGATCCAAAGCCCAGCGGATCATGTCATAGTAAGGAAGCAACCAGGGCCTGGTTGCTATTCTGTGCATCCCTGACTGGACAACTATCTTATACTTGGTGTGTAAATCGTCTCTTTCGTTGTCGTCAGAATCATCTAAGTAATCAACTAATTCTGCCTACAGAACATTGAACACATGTGACCAGTCAGGAATCGATTCGATACTTCGGGGTGAAGTATCAGAGACATTTTCCGAGCCCTGGCTTGTAACTTCGACATTTGTCTTCGTCACTTTCCGCGGAGCCATGACCGCTGCTTGCTTTTTCGTTCTTCTGTGGTAAACCTGCGTATACATGCAGAAGTCAATTTACTTCAAAAATGACGAGCTCTGCTTGCTTATGAAGAAATTTTTCATTATAACAAAATGAGACTCCCGTATATATTTGAAACTTCTGTAATCTCCCTAATAAGTCTGTCCAATCGCAATTAACAACAAATTGATTGCGTAAAAATCCGATCTTCTTTATTCGTAGATTTACCCTAATTATCTATTAATGTCATCAATGTTTGGCGGCTTGCCAGTCAGTCGAAGTATGAAAAGCAAAAAGTTACCTCGGGAAATGTGCAAGCCTCGATGCACGGGACCTATCTCGTTATATTTTAAAATATTCAAAATATCGTAACGTTAAAAAATCTTCTCGCTTTTCGCTGCATCAGGGATTTCCTTTTAACATTTTAAGTTTTCAACTTGTGAGACTGTGAGTACCGATTTTGATTTAAAAGATAATCATGATTTAAGGCATGATCTATTTCCTAATCATTTTACTCGCGGTATCGCGACTCGGAACTTCGAAGATAAAATTTTGGGAGATTAGCATGCCGAGTTACGAAACTGCGAGAAATCGACAATTAAGACTTAATTAGGATTACGAAAACTTGGATTAGGTGACTAATTAATCATACCATAATCATATCGTAGTTTCGTGAGTCGGAGTTTTAGACATCATGATTTTCGAAAAGATAGCGTCGAGTGGCGAAACGCCGAGAACCATTTTAACCATAGTTAGCTTTTTGCCTTTAATTTCTGACCAGGGTTAACTCACAAGCACCTCGTGTTCTCAGTTCTCGGGACTGTGAAAAAGAAAAAATGGGTTTGATGAGCGCCGAGGCGCGAAACCCCGACAACGTTAAATCAAAAGTTAAAAGATTTTATCCTAGTTAATGCTTTGGGCGGAAAATAAAAATGACTTCGTCGTTTCGTGACTCGAGACGTATGAACTCAAGGATTAAAGTATCCGACTTGCGAGATCCCGAAATAAAGCCAAAAAGGTCGAACGTTTAGCACAAAAGCGGACTTGTTTTAAGGGGAGAAAAAAACATCGTTGCTTCTTTCGACAAAGTTGTAGGAAATTTTTGCAAAGTTCCGGGGGAAAAATCAAAAGGCCATCTTTAGATTTCAAGTGTCAAAGATTGAAAAAATGTGAAGGGTTATAATAAATTAAGGGCGGCTCCAACAGAACCCATCATCATCACTGTTGGGAGAACCAGACTATGGATTTATAATAATACAGACTAGGATGAAAGTTGATGTCTTGTAACAGCTTTAGCTTTCAATATATCAAACTTTTATTTCAAGTTTTCTTCGTATCAGTTTGCAATTAATTATCGACTACTTTAGCTATCGTAATTCGTTGCAGGTTGATGTGATTTGGTTTATGTGTTGTCCATATCTGATCTCTCTTATTTAAAAAAATACAGCAATTACTCTATTTCAATTTAATGAATACATGTTTATCTTTTTCATTAATTGAATTGTTTTGTACAAATTTTGCACAAGGATTTATCTAAATGTAATGATTTGTAAATCATAAGATTGCTGTAATTTTTTGTGTCTTGTTTGTCCTGTCATTTATATTTGAAGAGCACAGCTACTTCCTGTTTATGAGAAGCTTGTGGAGAATCTGGTGCGGGTTTCCTCCCACCGAACAGCTAAACCAACTATTGCATACAGGACAAACCTGAAGCGTTACTTTAGATCAATTTTCTATTTGTTATTTAATAGTTAATTTATTAGTGTAATATAAGTAGTTTAGATAGATATATGTATAGTTCAGATTTATAGTTAGAGTTATTATTTTAGTTGCTTAGCTTAGATAGTTTTTATTTAATTTCTTTCTCATAAAATTATAAAAAATCAAAAAACAACAGTTTTGATGTCTTAGGACAGTTTACAAATGATTTTTGCAGGTTTTCATTTAAATATGTAATCTGTAAATATTGTATATTTGTAATTGGATCTGATTCTGTTGATAATTGAACATTCAATTTTATAGAATTATATTTGTATGATTTAGGTAATAGACTGTATATACGTACTTTAGATTTATTATTTAGTTTGCTTTAATTATTGTTTTCATTTAGATTAGTTCCTTAGTGTAGTTTTCATTTGTTTTTCTAGGACTTATATCGGCCAACGGATCCACTAAACCCGTCAGGGTGGATCATCCCAAACATCTTGGGTTATTTAGACAACCCCGGACCGGATCCACTCTTCCAGTTGGCGAGCGTTCATTTTTGCCCATCAACAAATGGCGCTAGAAGGAGGGCCTGAAATTTTTTTAATGGCATGAGGTTGTCCCAAGACTCCTCCACCACCTAATCGCTCACCTATAGTAACAAGAATTCATTCAAATGACAACATTCCCCCTCAAACAGCAACCACATCAAACGAAGATCCACGGATCACAGTCGAACTAGCAACCCCAAATCCCACAGGTGGTGACATACAAGAGATTGTCTGCCAATCTCTCATAAGAACACATAGTGCCTTAGCCCATTTGAGGCAACCAAAACGGCCTTTGGACCAACCTTTATATTTCTCTGATATCAGATAACAACTCGGAGGCATTAACCTCACGATGAGCCCAACATATCCAATCCTCACTCCTGCTGCAGGGGGATCTGGAATACCACCTCCATCATCTCCTTCTTCTTCTGGAGAAGACTCCTCTGATGAAGGAAGTTCCCCTTCGCAGCCTTCCACACCGCTTACACCAATGGCCAACCAGAACAACCCTGCTAGACCTTGGCTCGACCAGGATGCAGTAGCCGTACCTGGGGCTCAACATCCCTTACCCAAACATCCAGAGAAGTGGCTTCCCAAGTTTGAACTTGACTCTAAACAGATCGCAAAAGATCACATTAAAAAGTTTATGTTAGCAATTAGACTCCGCAACGTCGATCATGAAGATGTAGTCTGTAGGTTGTTCCCCTACACTTTCGAGGGCAATGCATCTACATGGTACTTTTCCCAGCAACCCCATACCATCGTGTCTTGGGAAAAGTTTGAGTCATGCTTTTTGGAAAAGTTTGGAGACGATAAGTCACCGGAAGTCCTGGTTATGGAGCTTTCTAGCTTAAAAATGAACCCAAAAGAGAAAATTAAAGACTTTAATCAAAGATTCTTAACACTTAAGAACCGAATCCCTACGGATTCTATGCCTGCCGAGAATCTTATCATAGCATACTATACTAAAGCACTGCATCAAAGTATAGGTATTTGGGTTAAACAATCTAAGAAAACCATGTTGTTAGAGGCCTTCGAGGAGGCCAGCCAGATTGAAAAAGACATACTCAGTCTAAAAGACACTACTAGCAACGAAACATAAGCTAGTTCATTTTCCAAAAAGAAAATCGAAATCCTCCCTAGACCTACTCAAAATAAAACACAACCTGAAAGCTCTGATTTAGAAAACTTAACTAAAGTCGTTCAAAAACTGTCAAATCAAGTTATAGACTTGAAAAGGACGACCGAAGAAGCTTCTTCGAGCAAAGGTCCCTACAAACCCCCATTCAATAAGCCTTTTCCCACCAACCGACCTAATCCTACTATTGAGGGATTAAATCTAGAGAGTTTGCAATACGCCCTTCAAACAATTCTAGAAGCCCAGGATAACTTGATGTCTCCTGAGATTCCTGAGGAGGTAGTTGAACAAGAGATAGTTCAAGAAGAATGATCTTCTCCGAACATTTTTGGACACTTCTTGGATAGTATCTTTCAAGCTAACTTCGAGACAGTCCATCCCTATAATACTAGGAGTAAGACAGCAAACAAACCTTCTTCTGAAAACACTACGACTTCGCCTCCAAAGCAATCTAAACCAGCTGAGACTAAACAGAGTCATGTGAACCCCAAATTAGATTATGATTTAGTTGAATATCTTAAAAATTTAAGGGCTAACATTTATGTTTATGAGTTATTTAAATTTATGTTTCTGCTACAAAAAATGTTACAGAACATCGCAGAGAATAGCAAAAATGGTAATTCAAACAAGGTTGTTCAGAACAAAGTTCCTCAGAAGACTTCCACTAATAATAATCCTGATCCTCATGATAAAGGAAGCCTTCTTGTAAATAATGTAAATAAATTAGCTTTAGAAATTGCGAGTAAAAAGCCACAAACTACCACCCTTACTACTTGCAGAAATGTACCTCCATTTTTGTTAACTTTTGAAATCTTTAATAGAAATGTGCACAATTGTATGGTAGACTCAGGAGCGTCATCAAATGTGATGCCATGGTCTGTATGTCAGAAGATTAATGCTGAAGTTGAACCATCCACTTTAAAAATCATCCAACTTGATCGAACCAGTGTTAAAGTCGTAGGCAAATTAAGGAATGTACTTATAAGATTATCATCTAACCCCAAAGTTCATCAAGTCATTGATATTATTGTTGTGGATATTCCAGAAGCATATGGTCTATTTTTAAGTAGGGACTGGTTGGAGCAGCTACACGGCTATTTCGTGACAGATTGGTCTCACCTGTGGCTTCCAGAGAACGGCAAGCCCAACAAAATCAAGGTAAATCGTGAACGATACCTTAAGTTCACGGTCACAGATTTGAATGATCCCAACGAACCATTTACACCTTCTGTCGATTCACCCAAAATACAAGGGATGGATACCTTTTTCAGAAATTTCATGGCCGAGACTTCAGCTATCACCAATGCAGAACAACAGTCCGAGATTGTAGCATATGTGCAGCCAGCAGCTTCTACACAATGGTCCAATGCACCCGATAAAAATCAAATTTGGTCTCTTTATTTTGATAGGTCAAAGTCCAAAGAAGGAGCTGGTGCAGGCTGCGTTATTATCGATCCGGCAGGTAACAAAACCCTGATTGCATGTAGGTTAGAATTTGAATGTATTAATAACACAGCAGAATATGAGGCTTTATTGCAGGGCCTCAGAAAAGCTTTAGATATGAACATTCAAAACTTGGTTGTCTTTGGCGATTCTAAAATCATGGTTAGTCAGGTAAGAGATTCTATCCACTATCTGTCTCTACATATTAAAAGCTACCAATCTGAGGTATGGAATTTAATGAATAAATTTTCTGCTTTCAATATAAATTCTATTCCTAGATTGAATAATATTGAAGCCGATCTGTTAGCTAACATAGCTTCTAAACTCTTTCTTGCAGAAGGCTTGTCCCTGGATGCATTCTCTGTTGAACTATTGTTCAGACCATCTGTTCCCGACAACATCACGAATTGGAGAGTCTTCGACGACAATCAGCAGATTATTAGCTTCCTGCATATGGAAGAAACTTTTCAAGGTGCGATGATCGACGAATGCACTCACGACGACAATTTGTGCGATTTCACGGTAATACCAGATCCGAGAACTCTTGAATATTCATCGGACATGGTAAATTCAATCTCTAAGTCTGTAGTTAGATTAGAGAAGTTTTATGATCTTCAAGATAACTTCAAAAAACCGGTCAACTGTAAAACCAATAGTTCCTCGTTATCATATGAAAAAGTAAACTTAGGAACTAATGATAATCCACAGTGCATTAATTTAAGCGTTGGGTGTTCTGAACAAGAAAAAGCTGCATTTATTAAATTGTTTAAATAATTTAAAGATGTCTTTGCATAGACGTATGATGACCTTAAAACTTTCGACCCTAACATCATACAACACGTCATTCCTATGAAACCCCAAACCTTTCCCTTTCAACAAAAATTAAGAAAAATGCACCCTAAGCTCGAACCGACTGTTAAAAAAGAATTGAATAAACTCCTGAATGCTAAGATAATTTTCCCAATTAGGCACACTCAATGGGTTTCTAACCTTGTCCCTGACCGGAAGAAAAGTGGGGAAATCCGACTTTGCGTCGATTTCCGAAACCTTAATAGAGCGTCTGATAAAGACAACTATCCTGTCCCACCCATGGAACAGATCCTACAACAGGTATCTGGTTCTGAAAGGCTATCTTTATTGGATGGTTTTTCAGGGTACAACCAAGTCTTGATGTCTCCTCCGGACCAACTTAAAACTACCTTCCGCACTCCATGGGGCACCTACGCTTATCGAAAAATTCCCTTTGGATTGATTAATGTCGGTGCCACTTTCCAGAGAGCGATGGACATCGCTTTCCGAGGCTTAATCAATCAGTCTGTCGTAGTTTACTTAGATGATGTTACTGTATTTTCTAAAAACAAAACCGATCATCTAGCTCATCTAAGAGTCGTTCTACAGTGATGCCGTAAATACGACATTTCCTTGAATCCTAAAAAATCCATCTTCGCAGTAGAACAAGGTAAACTCTTAGGATTTATTGTGTTAAGAAAAGAAATGATTATCGACCCCAAAAGGACTCAAGTCATCTTGAAACTTCCCCCTCCTACATCCAAAAAGTCTATGCAGTCTTTCTTAGGCCCGATAAACTTCGTCAGGAGATTCGTCCCCAGTTTCTCCGAAATGGTCAGACCTTTACAGAATTTAATTAAGAAAGACACACAATATCATTGGGGACCCTTAGAAAATCAAGCTTTTAATGCAATAAAAAAGACCATAATAGACGGTCCTTCTCTCATGAGTCCCGACTTTTCGCAAGACTTCACACTCTACACATTTTCTTCTTATCACTCCTACGCGGCAATCCTAACTCAAAAGAACGTTGAAAACAATGAAGTACCCATTGCCTTTATGAGCTCTGCTTTCAAAGGCACTAAACTTAATTACCCAGTGGTAGATCAACAAACCTACGCTGTTTTCAAAGCAGTCAAGCACTTCCGGTCTTATCTTTTGAAATCCAGGATGAAAGTTATTGTCCCTTACCCAGCCGTCAGGAACATGTTAGTGAAGAAAGAGTTAGGAGAAAAGAGGGTGAACTGGGTTACCTCCTTGTAGGAGTACGACATAGAAATTACCCCAGCTCAAATAGTGAGAGGCCAAGGGTTATGCAAGTTAGTTGCTGACTCAGCAGTAGGACAGCAAGAAGAAAACAATAGGTCAAACCTAGGACAGCACGATCAAAATGCAATCTGTTGTGCACAAAACTTTGTCAGTCCCTGGTATGACGATATAAAATTATGTCTTGAACATGGGTCAGCCCCCCGTCACTTGGATCCCACTAAAAGAAGAGCGTTAAGATTAAAGTTTGTCTCCTTTCATTTGGTTAATGGTATTCTATTTCGACAAAATTTTGATGGCATACTGATGCGCTGTCTTGAGAAAGACGAAGCAGAAAAAGTCTTACACCACTGCCCATAAAGTTTTGAGAGCCGGTTATTACTGGCCCACACTTTTTAGAGACGCCCATGCCTTGTGTCGTAAGTGTATTATTTGTCAAAAAGCATCAGGGCGGTTACAGAAACCAGCCTTTCCTTTGTAGCTCGTGTCAGTAGAATCTCCTTTTCAGCAGTGGGGCCTTGATATTATAGGTCCAATCAATCCGCCATCCTCACAGCAGCATAAGTTTATCATAATAGCCACAGATTATTTCACAAGGTGGTCTGAAGTTGTCGCATTAAGAACTGTAAATACTAGTCAGGTAATTGCCTTTCTAAATTCGAATATTATCACTCGTTTTGGTATCCCTGACTGTTTAGTATTCGATAATGCTTCTTATTTTTCATCTCTTGAGATGAGCGAGTTCTCTTTATAAAAAGGAATTAAATTCAAATATGCTGCTAGCTATTACCCCCAGGGCAATGGATTGGTAGAATCAACAAATAAGAATCTGATTAAAATTATCAAGAGAACAGTATCTGAGAATCACAAAAACTGGCATAATGCGTTGTTAAACGCAATTTGGGCTGATAGGGTAACACCAAAAACTGTTGTAGGTAACTCTCCCTTCTTTCTCGTTTATGGCAGAGAAGCAATTCTGCCACCACACATTCTTCTTCCCTCACTTCAGCTATCGCAGAAAATTCAAGAAGAAGATTGTCCCCCTTTGGAAAAATGGATTAACGCCTTAATGAAACTAGAAGAGGTAAGAGCCCAAGCTAAATGTAAGTTAGATCAGCATCAACTAGTGGTCAAAAGTTGGTTCGATTCTAACTCTTCCTCTGATAGGAACTTCAAAGTAGGTGATCTTGTCTTGAAATGGGACAAACCGCATGAAGGAAAGGGAGAGCACACAAAATTTCAAAACTTATAGCTTGGATCGTTTTTAATTGCTGATAAATTGGGTCCCAGCTCTTTCCGATTGCAGAATCTAGAGGGGCAGCCTGACACCTATCCAGTGAATGGCCAAGCTCTGAAAAAATACTTTGCTTGATGACAACCCTTTGTATACTATGTACATATTTTTCTTTTGTTTGCCTTTCTTTTACTGTTTTGTCTTTGAATTTTTTCTTTTGTACTTATCAGTTTGTTTTTGGAAATACACATACCTATTTTTGAACCATTCAGACAAAGAAAATAGAAAATTCTTTCACAGAGACGACTGCTGAAAATTTGTGTAAACATCAATTATATACTATTGAAATTTACGTCTGTGTTGGCATAATATTGTTGTTTGAAAGAAGTTAGCTGATTTCGATCCATGAGTAAAGCTTGTCACGATCATCTATTATTTTCTTACGCTGTCCCTATTCCTTAAGGGAATGACTCAAAAGATGTCCCCTTGCCTTAGAAGGTTGGTTCTGTAAATAAACCATTTATGGATCTTAATGAAGGACAGTTCTCAAAAATTCTATTGAGGTCTGTAAAAAATATGCTAAAATATCATAATTTTCAGCGTCACCCCGCTCAACTATATATCTTTAAAAGACTAAATAAAAGAGTTGTGGGAAGTGCTTGTAAACCCGCCAGGATGCTGAACAGGTCTGCTGGCAGCAGGTAAATGCAGGCATGACGCCAAGACAACTTCGCTGGGGTACTGAACAGGCCTGCTGGCAGCGAAGCAATGTCGGGTATATGAAAATTTGCAAATATGAAACCTCTAACCTTAAAATGTCCTTTATTCTAATCTGGAACTTCTTGGCAGGATACGGATATCAGAGTCGGTTAAATGGAAACCCTGTCGAGGCTATGGACGTCTGCTGGCAGCAGTGGCTCTGTCAATAGTATTGGGGATTTTATCTTTAATATCGTGGCTCGCTTATCCTAAGATTGTTATCAGTTTTCATCATTTAAACACTGCTGGAATATTTGATCATTGATGATGTTTAAACAATTTTCTGGTTATTTCTGTTGGAATTATTCCTGTTATCCTAATCGGAATTCGTTCTTTTGGCATAGATAACTGCTTCTACCAGTGTGTTTCCATTGTTGGCAGCCAATTCACTTTTTTATACTGTCCTTACAAGCTGCCTACACAAGTGTTTTGTGAACCTTGATTTTCATCACAATCTTTGAATAAAACGACACTATTATTTCGTGCATTTACACACCTGCCTTTGTTCTCATTTTCACGACTGCAAGCGTGAAAACTTTGATTTCAAAGTCACATTAAAATCGTTACTGGATTATTTTGGTTACTCTTGTCTATGTGTTTATCACATTTCCAATTTAATTATAGTCACACAGTTGGCAAGATACCAAGATCTTTACTCATTTGACATTCTTTTGTGTTAATATGATTTCATTTTTATAAGATTGTGATGATGTCATAATGACTATCATTGAATCCTTAATTCATTAGTGGTTTGATGTTTTATAGTTTTTCATTGATTTCCTTGACACATTGGTTTCATGAAAACACATTGACGTTGTGGTTAGAACCTTGGTATAATCATTTCATACAACACATATCTGATATGATCGAACCCTTGGTGTTGATTTCTAATCATTGTTTTAATTTTAAAAAATTGTGCTAAAACTATTGCTTGCGCAAATTTTTGGTCGACTTACCATAGATTTCATTATTTGTTTGAATGGTATATTTTTTGACATATGCAATAGTGATTTGAAACGCTATATGCGTCGTCGGTTGTACTGTGGGAAATGACTGTTTTGCATGGGTTGATCTAGCTCCACCACTCTTGCACACTCGGGCATTAAGGCCTTCCCCCTATCCCGGGTTAACTCTTTTGTTTTCAAGTAAGCTTGTGAGCTATCGACCCTGTGTATACCCTGTTCAAACCCTTGCCCGTTCACCCAGCTCACCGTGTGCTTCTGTCTATGGCACCGGTGGTGTGCATAGAGCCAAATGGGAGCCAAACACTCCTACTGTTCGACAATGCCCGTAAAAATTTGGAAAATGGTGGCTAGCTGGTGTTTATCCAAAGGTTTGAGGGTTTCAACCTTTCGGTTGCCCAACAATTCGCCCTCACCTTTGACAGATGCAGGGCTAAGTTCGGAGACATACAGCTCAAGCTGAATGAGGCATTCTTAAGCTCGGCTACAGGACTACCAGCCATAGGGCAAAGGTGGTTTAAAAATTCCAAAGTAGATGAGGTGCCATGGCCTCTCCTTTTCACGTCAAGGAAGATTGTTTCGTGTGATAGAGGTATGCCTATCACTACCCTCAAACCCAGGTGGCACGATATTTTAGCGATTGTTAAACAGTTTGTGACCTGCAAAGGTTGGTATGGCTTGGTATTTTTGTATCATCTTCGGTTATTGATGAATTTTATAGGCTACCCTTTAAATATGCCACATTACTTCTTGCGTAGTCTTTACAATATGTCTAAAAGATTCAAGTGTGAGAAGGATGATAGCAGCCTTTTTCATCACGGCTTGATCAAACTCATTATCGTCTACCATTTGAGCCTTCATGGTGACTGTTGGCAAGCCTTCCTATCTAGGAATGGATTTTCCATTCCCGAGTCTGTCCAAGTTGACAAGGTTGTGGTGATTGAAACATTGGTTGGACCAGTTGTGCCATTTCATATCCTTCTACCCCCTGTCAAACCCTCGGATAGCCTCAACATCGACCTACCCGATACCATAGCCAACCCGTGTACTAAAGACAATACTGATGTTGTAAAGAAGCCTGTGAGAAAGAAAGGTAGAGGAGACACTGTTGTCAATAGTAAGGGGAAGAAAAACGCTCGATGGATATCGAGATGTGCCAGGAACAAACCCAAGCAAAACGTCGACCAAAATCCCATAGTGTTGAGTGAGGACTCAGACTTCGATATTGAGCATTTCCTAGCCGAGGAATACCCCTATTCCCATGGCCTATGGTCTAAGGAACCCTATGACTATGTCTCTAACTTACCTTTGTTCCTCAAAAACGACCCTAATTACCCGGGAATCAAGCTGCACAAAGAAACCCCTGGTAATTTGAACAAACCCTCGCCTGTGATGCCAAAGCCCAATAAACCACCATGTATCCAATGTAATGCTTGGCTAGAGCGTTATTACACCGATGTTCCCATGTTGCAATCAAAGATCAAATCGTTAGAGGAACGGGTGACAGTGCTGGCGAAGGAGAACGACAGGCTACAAGTCAATGAGAAGAAACAAAAAACCATCGGTTCGATTGTCTTCAGGAATGTCGAAGCAGCAACGGCCTTTGTCAATTCAAAATTATTATGACCGAGTTGCCCAGGTATGTGTTTTGACATCGATTTTACTTTGTGAGTTTTCTTGAATTAATTCAACCGATTTGAGTTGTTTTCAATTAGCTTTGTTCGTGTTAATAGATTCAAAATGGTTATGTTCTACTCGGATCACTAAAAACGATTTCGTTGTGAATCATGTACAGTAGATTCGTTTTGCTAAAATTAAATATAGATATCATTTGGTTATGCGATTTTATTGTGCTCAGATTAGTATAAGCGATTGGGTTGTTTGTGATTCTGTTTGGTTTGCTTTGAAACAATTCTGCACATTTGAATTAATATAGTCGATGGGGTTTTGTTTTCGTTTAGGTCTGTTTGAATAGATTTAAGGAATGATTCTATTTTGTTTCCATTTTAGATTATGATTGCATCTGATCTGTACAAGAGATTTATTTGCTAAAATCAAACACAGCCATGACTTGGATTGATACGATTTTATTGTTGTTGGATTGTGTCGGCTCTGAGTTAATTCAATTTATGGTTTGATCTTGAAATGATTCTGTATGCTTGAATTAGCATGGTCTTTCATGTATTCAATGCATCGATATTAAAGATTGGTTTGACAAATACAACGTAATCTATTGATTCGCAAAACAACTATGTTAGCTTTGATGTTGCAAAACGATTATGTTAAGTTCGGAGTGACATATTTTGTCTCTATCGAATTCGTATGGAAGACTTGGCTAAATCGATTATAGTCTGTTTTGAAATTGGTTCAAGAGATAATTTCGTTGGTTCCCAAACTGTCAATCGATTTTGTATATTCTGAATTGGTAATAAAAGTTGTTTGACAAATCCCACATATCATGTTATCAATTGATTAATTCGATTACGATTTCATTTGTTTCAATTTGCATACAAGTTTTGATTTGTTGTGGTATGAATGATTCGCTTCGTTTGGAATCAGTAATTAAACATTTGGTTTAATAAGTCGAATATAATTATGTTAAGTTTTGGATTGATTTTAAATTGATTATGTGTTCAAATTAGACCAGCTACAGAATCGCAAGATTCTGTAGCTAGTATTAAATTTAGATTTTTGTTAATTTTATCAATAAAACATTATCTAAACTTTTGTATTCTTGTCTACTTACAGGTACCTATGAATTTCATTGAAAAATGGGACATGTTGTAGCAGTTTAGATATAGTTTTCAGTTGTTAGTCATAGGCAAAAAAAAAATAGGGACTTGGGAGATTATTCCCTGATTTTTGTAAACTGCTTTAACAATTCCCACAAGGATGTTTTACCCTGTGGGAGGTCTTTAAATACTTGTTATTTTTTAATGAACCCATCATCATTATTGTTGGGAGAACTAGACTATGGATTTATAATAATACAGACTGGGATGAAAGTTCATGTCTTGTAACAGCTTTAGCTTTCAATATATCAAACTTTTATTTCAAGCTTTCTTCGTATCAGTTTGCAATTAATTATCGACTACTTTAGCTATCGTAATTCGTTGTAGGTTGATGTGATTTGGTTTATGTGTTGTCCATATCTGATCTCTCTTATTTAAAAAAATACATCAATTACTCTATTTCAATTTAATGAATACAGGTTTATCTTTTTCATTAATTGAATTGTTTTGTACAAATTTTGCACAAGGATTTATCTAAATGTAATGATTTGTAAATCATAAGATTGCTGTAATTTTTTATGTCTTGTTTGTCCTGTCATTTATATTTGAAGAGCACAGTTGCTTCCTGTTTACGAGAAGCTTGTGGAGAATCTGGTGCGGGTTTCCTCCCACCGAACAGCTAAACCAACTATTGCATACAGGACAAACCTGAAGCGTTACTTCAGGTCAGTTTTCAATTTGTTATTTAATAGTTAATTTATTAGTGTCATATAAGTAGTTTAGATAGATATATGTATAGTTCAGATTTATAGTTAGAGTTATTACTTTAGTTGCTTAGCTTAGATAGTTTTTATTTAATTTCTTTCTCATAAAATTATAAAAAATCAAAAAACAACAGTTGTGTTGTCTTAAGACAGTTTACAAATGATTTTTGCAGGTTTTCATTTAAATATGTAATATGTAAATATTGTATATTTGTAATTGGATCTGATTCTGTTGATAATTGAACATTCAATTTTATAGAATTATAGTTGTATGATTTAGGTAATAGACTGTATATATGTACTTTAGGTTTATTATTTAGTTTTCTTTAATTATTGTTTTCATTTAGATTAGTTCTTTAGTGTAGTTTTCATTTGTTTTTCTAGGACTTAGATCGGCCAATGGAGCCGCTAAACCCGTCAGGGTGGATCATCCCAAACGGCTTCTGTTATTTAGACAACCCTGGACCGGATCCACTCTTCCAGTTGGAGAGCGTTCATTTTCGCCCGTCAACAGAAGGGTAACTAAAGGCCAAGTGCCAGTGAATGCTTTAATAGACTCTGTTCAAAGGGGGTGTGAGTCAAGGTTACAGGAAATGAAGGATGAACAAAGGTTGAAAATCCCACAAGTAGGCCTGGATACATCAACCGAGGGAATTTCAAATGCAAGGGTAAAAGAGGCTCTAATAAAAACCAACTAAGTTCTTAACTAGATTTTTCACCAGCCAAGCCTGAGGGAGGAACATAGATTCTTCTTTCCCTCGGTAAGTTGCCATTTGTTGAGCACTCAACACACCCTAAAAATCCCATGTCATTTTTTCCACTTTTTGGGTACGACTTGATCTTCGCACTATCTGATTCGAATTCATTTTGAGAGATGTTTGGCTTTGCTTATTATCTTGAATCTCATCAACTTTTCAGGTCTGATTGAACTTATGAAATCCCATGACTTAAAAAAGAGCTTTAACGCTTGAATAAAGAATCGAAATCCAAAACACTTCACCTAACACACTCAGATCCCTCATCGGAAGGAATTCAAAGAAGGAAAAGATCCACTCAAGAAACCTCAGTCGTCGAGCGCCTATCTTCATCGGCATCAGTAAAAAGTAAGTTTTGTTTGTGCCAATGTTTTGCAAAGGATATCATCGATAGTTGATTCCTCTTCAGCATCGGTAAAAGATGAGGGGAATAGTCATTAATCAAGATAGAAAAGATATCACTGATTGTCGATACTCGACGTTCCTATCGAAATCGGGGAAGACTTTAAAGGATCGCAATGAACATTGTGACCATGCTAAAGAGTTCTCTCGATCGTTGATGCCCGATGCATTTCGACATCAGGACTTTTTCAAGGAAGCTAATTCGTAGAAAAACACGTGATAGGTATCATCGATCATCGATCCTAGATACTTTTTGGCATCGGAAAGCTAAGGTATGTTTAAAAAAAATAAAAATAAAAATGAATAACTTAATGAAATCCCCGACTTCGATTAATACACATGGATTAGGCCACCTATATTCAATGCCATGTGTCTGTGCCAAATCGGAGAATCATACGGTCTAGTTTTGCCCCGAGTCATTTCTTTGGTCCCCTAAGTCCAAGTCACACCTCTGAGTCATCTTTGCCATGACAGCATTGTGCAATGAGATTGATCGGCATCGGATATTTTGTGAGGTACATCAATGAAAACGTTCATATCATATCCTCGATCCCTGATCCACCCACTGAGATAGCGACATGATGGGATGTTTTAGAATTAGATACGATTAGATTTTAAGCATTTAAGGGGCTAATTAATACCAAATCCTGCATTAGTTTCTACCTCGTGTGCCAATCAAAATGGTCGTTTAAAATCATTGATAGACCACATCACCCCCCGTGCCTCCATTGTCAACCCACAATGAATTTAAGTTGCAGAGATTCGGCGGCTGATTTGTTCAAATGGCACTCATCACCTGAATTGAATGGCTGATGCGACGCGGTAAGTTCTTTGCTAGTTTAAATCCTCTTGAGCCATGGTAAGTAGGATCATTCTGTGCACAAGGAAATTTAGAGCATCCGGAGAAACGAGACGAGCAATTCGAGAGCTACAGAGATCTCATGAGTATCGAATAACCAGGTTTAGAAATCTTACAAGTATGTATCCAGGTATGTGGATTTTACATGTTTACACTTCATATATTTTTTATCTGGTTTTGTTCTTTATGCAGTCTCTAAAGTATTATTTCAATTGCAGGAACAATGCCTCCAAGAAATCCAACCACTAGATGATCGCCGAGGGCACCAAAGCTGAAAGAACCAGAGTTAGGTGAAGGCTCCTCTCCAGGGTTCGAAAGACAATTGGAATACACGCCAAGACCGAAGCCTGTCATCAAAACATCGATGAAGAAAGCTTTCATCCAGCCTCGGACCTTTGGAGATACAGAGGCAAACACGGGGACCAAAGTGACACTCCCACATTGGGGAGAGCTCTTTAAAAAGATCAGTCAGTAGGAATACCCTAAATATATCCCACATACTGACCTAGATGTGAGAGCGCTCGACGACGAGGTATTCCTAAATATCCAACGGTCGTACTTGCATATGGTGGCGAGTAGAACCCATGTTTTTCCCTGTATAGAACTTCTGAAGTGGATCATCAGCCATATAGACACACAGAGGTGTTTGATCAATGATGACAATGGGGGTTGTTTCAAAGTGTTCTTATCGGTCGAAGTCCAGAACTATTACAATCTTAGAGACCCGGAGGAGCGACTGAACACAGATTTTGTCGTAAAATTCTATGAGCACCATGACACCAGCCGGATTATGGCCTCATGGTGGAGTGTTATAAC
Source organism: Picea engelmannii (assembly GCA_009831015.1). Classification (NCBI taxonomy): domain Eukaryota; kingdom Viridiplantae; phylum Streptophyta; class Pinopsida; order Pinales; family Pinaceae; genus Picea; species Picea engelmannii. The sequence continues at coordinate 123,372 of ML795288.1, forward strand.
CCTAAATTGCACCACACATGCTTACCTGACATCAGGCCAATTCATATCCCTTCTTTGCCAAAACTTTGTTGAACAACTCTTTGAAAATCCTCTTGTGTCAAGGCCCACGTGCCCTAACCCATTACTACATCCATCTACACGCTCGCTGACTCACAATAGCCCGTGTGTACCTAACAAAGCACAAAAAAAGGAAAGTTGTCGACGGAACAAAAAGATATGGGTCAGTTAACTGAAACTTCTAGCCATGCATGGCCGAGGGTTCGTCCAAAACCCTAGCTCCTTATAGCCTATAAAAGAAGGGGTAGGGGTACCATTTGGAGGAGGAAAAATTATAGCGAAGAAACTCTGCCCATTTACGTAATCCATTGTCCCAACCCTTTAGCCTTTCCTCATGCCAAAGGAGATATAACACAAAGTAGTTGAAGGACAGAAGAAGAGGAGCCCAAGATCAGGTTCAAGGAGCGATGGCCGATCTCAGCTTTTTTGTAATTTGATTCACTTTCAGTAATAAAAAGAATACTTTTCCCGTCCCAATGCATGAATTGTCTATGGTTTGATTAATTTATGCTTGATTTCTAACCCTTGAGTATAGAAGTAGTATGCATGCATAGTTGTTGTTTGTCTTGAGTGCAGTTCATCTGTGGAAGGAGCAGCGCAAGCAAGTGATCAAAGCGCAATGGAGGATCTACATCGAACGGCGGTAATTGTTGGGTGTGTGTTATATTCTTTACATGTGTGTGTGTGTGTGGGTGCGTCAGATACAACAACTGCGTCTGACGATCCCTTCATCTAGGGCTCTGCCGTGTGCACCGGGCGCTTTCCTAGGGGGGTCTTAGGGGGGGGCAAGGTATTCCCCCCCCCTGGTTACGCGTAGTGTTCGGCACCAGGCGGTAGCCCGGGGCTGATGGGGTTCGGGGCAACGCCCCGAATTTTTTTTTTTTTTGGCGGTTTTTGCTATTTTTAGCGGATTTTGCTATTTTTAGCTTATTTGTAAATTAATCCCGGATTAAGGGATTAGGGTTTTGGTATCTACGGAATACATAAAAACATTGTATATATTGTATGGTGAATGGTGAAATTCGATATAATGAAAAGAAGAAAGGTTTTCCCGGTTGAGGGTTTCCGGTAAAAATCTCTGTGTATTCAGTGTATGAGCCATTGATTAATTTATGTATTGCTTAAGAATCTATAGGAATTGCTTTACTTTGCAGGTTTAAAACTTACAGTAATAAGGTTGGTGGTCCTTTTCCATGCATTTACTGTGAAAAAGGGGTTTAAATATTGGGTTGTAGGTAAAAAAGTAGTTTCTATTTGGTCAAAATCTACATGCAAGTCTGACCCTAGTTTGTTAGTCCGTAGGGTGTTTTTCCCAACAAAATACTCTTTAGGGTTCCTGGATTTATTTAAGTTTTTGGGTAGTTTAAAGATTAAGTTTTTTGTTTTTTCTTTGCCTGTCTTTTTCTGTAAGGTCTGAGCTAGCAGGGAGTCTGGTTTTCCATACCAGCTTTCCCTGACTTTTGCTTGACTGTAGTTTTCGGGACACACAGAGGTACACGCTATCTACAGAAGGCCTGCACGTGTGTACCCGCACCCTATCCTCTGACAGCCTGCGTGTGAATGCTAGTTGTAGAGATAGCAGTAGCGTTTAGGAGTTCAGAGAACCCTAGAGGCAATCCTCCTCTTCCCTATCAGAATTACACATTCTCAGGGGGTTTTCTGGAATCCTGTCTGAGTCTTGCTGGTTCACAGTCCTATCTCAGATTGCCTTTTTTCTCCTTATTATTCCTTACATTGTTTTTCTTTTCTGTTAGAAAGAGCATCCAAGCCTTCAAGGGACCCCGGTTATCAATACCAGAGGCCTCTTCCTAGTCTGGACTGCCTGTTTTCTTATTTTTCCTTAGAATTTAAATATACACGTGGCCTGTACAAGGTCAGCCCACATGTACATGCTTTTTGTCTCTGTTCAGCACGCGTTTGCACGCGTGCTGTTTTAGTGACAGTCACGTGCTTGGACAGGCTACTTTTTGTTCAGGGTGGGGCAGTCATCCCCTCCTTTGATAAGAAGTATTCCTCTCAGGTGTTTGAGTCTAGGTTTGAATAGTCAGTAGGTTAGGTCATCTTACCCTTAGCCTATTTTTTCTCAGTTAATAGTTGACAGAAAATAAAAATAAAAAAATTTATGGTTTTTAGACAAGCGTGAGAGTCTTTGTTTTTTTTATTGCCATTGTGTGATTCTTTACTCTGACTCTTTGCGATCTGCGCTTTAAGCCAGAATTTGTTTTTCTTGGTTTTTTGCTTGTCAGTATTTTCCCTTTGTTGCTTTACTAGCACTTAAATAAATAAATAAATCTCTTTTCATTTTCTTCTTTGGTTGAAAGGTGTGTTTCTGCATCATTAGCTAGGGAAAAGTATTTTGTTTCGTAAGTTTTTGCAGTTCACTTAGATCATAAGTAGCTCATAGTCGAGCGAAATTCCTTTAAGTTTGCTGTATAAAATCTTAGAAAAATTAATATATATATATATATATATATATATATATATATATATATATATATATATATATATATATATATATTTGTGAAAA
>ML795288.1:126005-136423 GCA_009831015.1 Picea engelmannii
ACTTTTATGTTTGTAGGGTTCACAAACTAGTTCAGGACTAGGGCCTTGGATTAGGTTGGAGAGGAAAATCTTCAAGGCCATTCAAAACCAAACATTAGAGTCTGAGATAGGGAGTGTCTAAGTCTAGTTTCATGGAAGTTATCTGGGACCCCCCTCTAACACAGGGGATAAACAAGATATCGCGTGCGGAAAGGTAGCGGAGATAACCCCTCCAAAGCCGGACCAATCGTAGTGGAGAACACATATAGAGGGCTTGTTTTGGGATTCCATTGTTTGCATTTGCCACGGGGCTTCGTGGGTCTCGAATCCGTTCGAGGTCCTCAATTGTCTTCTGGACCATTTTCTCTCGATACCCTTGACAGGTTTCGGGCTTGATACCCTGCTCATTGTGGTCTACCCGACTTTTGACTGTACCCGCCTGGTGACTGTTCACGTGTTGACAACCTAGTTGCCAATATTTTTAGGGACATACACAAGTGACTGCGGGGATATACCGCGGTACCTAGGATATACATTGAGCCACACTTTGTAGAGTATACCTAGAGGGTGCTTTCCTGTTCGAGTTGCACTTGCACCGGTAAGTTGCTCTAGTGTTGGTTGTTCTAACTATTCTTCCAAATAGTTTAGTGATTGCTTGACTTATCTCTTAGGGGATTATTTTTAGTGTGTGTTACTTTTGAACGTTTAGAATACCTTAGCATGTCTTGGATCTTCTCACACAGTGGAGGATCCCAAGCTCCGCCGGTCATGAAGGCTTCTTGGTCTGCAGCCGGTTACACTGGAGCCACCCCCGCCACCCCTGCCACCATTAAGGCAGAAGCTAGACCAACAAGGGTCTTTCGAAGCGACCAGGTTACAAACCTTTGTGCCCGAACAACTCTCAGAGGAATCAACCACCACTCTTGGCTCGGTTGAAACCCCAACCACTGATATATTGGCACCGTTTATTGTACCAATCCAATTTCATGAACGCCAGACAGTACCTCACACAGCTATGGAAACAAATATTGTTACTTCTTCTGGGAATTTTTCAATTCCCACCACAGTTGCTACCACAGGAGAATCATCTCCTAACTTACCATCGTCGATCTGAGCCACCGTGGTCTCAGCCGCAACTACGTCGCACAGTGGACCGAAATCGTCTATGGCAGTGGCCACAACCCCCTTCACACCTAGTGCGACAGGCCCTCCGTTCTCATACGGTATGCCTAGTTCGGGTACAAGTCCTGCACTAACCTACTCCACTTTACAGACTTTGGGTCTAGGGGCAAAGAGCTCTAACGCTCCTCTGCAAGGTCAACTTGGGGGCACTCCTATCCCTTTTAATGATTTTCCTTACACGGGAGGTCATATCCCTCCTTCGTCCCCTTCGCTTGGTGGTCCGCATCAGCAGTCCACCGGGCACCCTACACACACTAGTTTATTTGGAGCAGGGAGTCAAGGAACACCTGTGCACAGTATGTCGGTAGATTCAACACCATTTTCTTGGAATGGGACGTTTGGTAACAACACTTTCTCATCAACCACTTTCTCATCTGGGGGCAATCCCATTTTTGGAAAATCTACTCCTACGCAGGGTACTATTCCTGTGTAGGGGGCACATATAGTAGGACCTTGGAACTCAGGACAAGGATCGGTTCCCTCCTCTGGAATGTCGTTCTGGGGTAATTCTTTCCATAGTCAATGGAACCCTGGACAGACTACTATGCCTCTCCCATCAGGACCGGCATGGAGTAATCCTTCCCAAAGTCCTTCGAACACGATGCATTCCCAACACTCTATGTCCTTTATGGGAAATCAGTCGATGATGTCTCCATAGATGAAAAATCCTTACACTGGTCAGGGCCATGGTTTCTACCAGAATCTGGGCTAGCAGCCAAACTTTTCCTGGCAACCTGGTGCCAGTCAAACTCTAGTACCCTTTTTCCCAAGTTATCAGCAGCAACCCAAACTACCATTCATGGCGACTTTACACTTGCCAGATTTGACAAGGTTGTTAAACGATCCTATTTGTCACGATCCACATTGGCCTCCTATGCCAACGAAGTTGCCTTCGGACATTCCAAAGTTCAAGGCCAAGCCTAATGAATATACAGGTGATCATGTGAATACCTTCCATCTTTGGTGTTCATCTAACTCATTGAAAGATGACTCCGTACAGTTGCGATTGTTTCAACGTACTCTTATCAGGAGTGTCGCGAAATGGTACATCGAGCTCGATCGCTCAAGATACTCTTCTTTTGGCGAACTGGCGATGGCCTTCCTTAACCATTTCTAGTTACCTGTGAGGTACGACGTTGGCACAGAGTTGCTTGCCAATTTCAAACAGACAATAGTGGACCATATCTCTGATCATATCCGAGAATGGAGATGTCGGAAGAGTCTAATCAAAGTACCAGTCCCACCAGCATTCTTGCTTGAGTGGTTCCTTAAGTCTTTGGTCCCACAGTTATCCAAAGACATCACGACTTCCAGAGTTTTCTTCGAAGAAGATGCCATCATGAGGGCTCAACAGTTTGAGCTCATCTATTCTCAGTATGGTTTATTATACAACATCTTGCCAGATGCGCCACGTTCGATACTGGATAAAACTAGACAGAGAGCTGGACCACATGCCAATGGTATTGTTGGTTCAACACATACCAAGCCCGCTGAGCAATTGACAAAACAGTTGCAACAATTATCCATACAACACACAGCGGCCAGCCAAACTACTTCTTTGGCTTCTCTCCCTACCCAAACGTCGAAAGTACACTCCGTGCAGTCGACTAACCCAAAGACCACCCAGCAGCCTGAAGGGAAGAAAAAACAATGAAGGAAGGGTAAGTGGGATAAAAAACCCACTGATAATTCTTGCGGGGACACCATGGAAAAATGGAAGGCGAGGTATCCGTGCAACTTGTGTGCGGAAGACCACCCGACCCATCTTTGTCCTCGACTTGCAGAGGCCCAAAAGTTTGTCACACAGCAACAGCAGGCAGTGTTGACTAATCCTTTTCGACATGGGCAAAATTTAACTCAAGCCTCTACAAGCAGAGAAGGGGGCAGCCAAGAAACCTGCCCTCCTCCAAACAATCCCTCATCCATGAACGTATATATGGTTCGGGGTGGTGCTTTCATAACGACTAGAGCGCACAACTATAGTAAACCAAGCGCTTCTGAGAAGGGTAAAGAAGTTGATCTCCCATATCTTCCTCTACAGATTGAGAAGACGTTGGGAGAAACAATGACATGCATTTCAAAGGGTGCATTTAAAAAATATTCTCACAACCCAAACGCAAGGGCCGCCTAGAATTACTCTGTGGTGGAGAATTTATCACAAACCCCTTGTGCGATGTCTTCTTTGGAGGTCCTCCAAAGCTGCCCTGCTCAGAGGAAAGCCTTGTTAACCGCTTTGGGCTCTACTGAGACTTGTAATCCGGGTACCATCATGTTAGATACAACCAACTTAAAACCTTGTCTACCTTACCACGTAGCGTTTCATATAGTAGTGGTTAATCCCACGAAAAATTTTACACAGAATATCTTCTGCACGGTGGTCGATGAGGGCGCCTCGATGTGCGTTATGTCATTAACATGTTGGAAGGCCATTGGCCAGCCCGCTTTGTCTCCATCACCTACTCTCCTCACTGCTTTCGATGGTCATTCTTTCCGACCACATGGCATAGTTCATTCTTTCCCTGTGCAATTAGGAGGGAAAACCGTGTGTGTCGAAGTAGAGGTAGTCGATGATCCCCTCAACTATAACCTCTTGTTAAGATGGAGTTGGACTTATGCTATGCAAGATGTGGTTGCTACAGTTTTCTGAGTCTTATTGTTTCCACACGAGGGTCGGATAGTGACCATCGATCAACTATCTTTCTCCAGACCTGACCCAGCTTTGGGGGCATCCACGGTCCCCATGATTGATAATCCTCAACCAGGTGTCATTAACGTAGGAGTTGGTTTGTGCCCATCCTTGATGGGTACCTTTGATTACCCACCTCCTCATGACAATGTCAAATTTATATCTAATCACCATAAGATTGAGATTTTTCAAGTTTCGTCATTCTACACGACTTACTTTGAGGATCATTGGATTCTTCCTTCCCCATCAGCCACGATGGATGAGACGGGGCACCCCGACATGTCCATGCCCTTGTCTATCACTAAGGTAGCATACTCTTTAGTCCAGCAAGCTTCAGCTAACCCTGATCTGACTCCTTCACAAGAGTTAGATCCACTTCTAGAGCCTATTTGGGCTCCGGGTTCTCTCGCTAACGTCGATTCGTTAGACTTAGTCTTTCCTTCTGACGAAGTAGTAATCGAAGCGATGACTAGTCCAGACAAACCTTGGGAAGATATTCATCACAGATCATATTTCCTCCCAGAGTTAAGCCAAATCGAAGCAGGAGAATTCACCGTTACCATGACGGGAGATCAACGATTTCCTATTAATCTCTTAGCTACGCAGGAAATTTATGTTGAGGGTAATATGGTGACTATCGCTGAAACTATACCCATCAACATCTCCCGAAACCCTGGCGTCGTGGAGAATGTCTTCATCGGAGTGGATTGCTCCCCCGAAGAGATTCAAATTTACACAAATCTTTTCAAAGAATTCTGCGACGTTTTTGCCTGGTCTTATGAGGAAATGCCAGGTATCGATCCAAAAATAGTTGAACATGAAATCACAACGTATCCTGATGCCAAGCTTGTTCGACAAAAACTTCGTCCAGTCAATCCTAAGAAAGCAGCAGCCATCAAGATTGAGGTTGAGAAATTGCTAAAGGAAGGTTTTATTTATCCTATCCATTTGACTCTATGGGTGTCAAACCCTGTGTCGGTCAATAAAAAACAAGGCACGATTGATGTATGTACCGATTTCCATGATTTGAACAAGGCATGTCCCAAAGATACTTTTCCAACACTGTTCATTGACCAGATCATTGATGAATGTGCCGGTTGTGAAGCCTTTTCGTTCATGGATGGTTTTTCGAGATATAATCAAATCCAAATCAAACTTGAAGACCAACACAAAATGGAATTCATTTGTCCGTGGGGTACATTCGCATATCGTAAGATGCCTTTTGGCCTTAAAAATGCTGGAGCCACATTCCAGCGGGCCATGTATTTTGCTTTTCATGACCTCAAACATATAGTCGAGGCCTATTTAGATGATTTAGCATCACGCTCTCACAAGCGAATGGATCATCCCACGCACCTTAGACTAATCTTCGAACGTTGTCGCTACTTCAGGATTCGCTTGAATCCAAACAAGTGCAGCTTTTGCGTAACGTCAAGATGTTTGTTAGGTTTCATCGTATCAACAACAGGGATCATGGTCGATCCTCTTAAGGTGGAGGCAATAATCCAATTTCCCCCCCCCCACGCACAATCTTACAACTTCAGAGTCTACAAGGCAAGGCGAACTTCTTATGATGCTTCATCGCCAACTATGCCGAAATCACCAAGGGCTTTATCCATTTACTAAAGAAAGACGTTCCTTTTTTCTGGGATGAAACTGCTCAATGCTCTTTCGACGCATTAAAACACGCCCTTACAACCGCACCTCTGCTACGGCCACCTAACTATAACAAAGATTTCTTATTATATCTGGTTGTCGCAGAGTCAACCATAGGCATGGTTTTAGTTCAGGAAGACGATTCGTTTTTAGAATACGTGATCTATTACCTGAGTCGAGGCCTTGTAGGACTGGAACTCAATTATTCTCATATCAAAAAACTTGTGTTGGCAGCAGTTCATGTTGTTCAACGGTTCTGTCACTATGTTCTATTTCGCAAGACCATCGTCATTGTTGTCGTGAATCCATTCCAGTACATGTTGACACGACGATTTATAGGTGGAAAAATTAGTATATGGATAGTCATCCTCCAAGAATTTGACTTAGACTTCATTTCAGCAAAGTCCAAGAAGTCATTGATCTTCGCAAAGCTTATTTCGGAACTTCTGGTTGAGTCAGGTGACGTTGTGCCTAAGGAATCGCCTATCCGAGGGGATATGTTTTCGATTTCATCTTCAGACCCATGGTACGGAGATATACTTATCTATCTCCAGACTTTGAAGTGCCCCACCTCTGCTTCTCGTGACGAGCGTCGGCGGATATGCCATCAGGATAAGAATTATCTCATACTCGATGATACGTTGTATCAGAGAGGTGTAGACTGCATCTTGCGTCGATGTCTCACTCATGAGGAGGCCACCATAGTGCTCAACGATTTCCATACTGGAGCTTGTGGCGGTCATTTATCTGGGTTGGCAATAGCCCAAAAGATTCTACGAGAAAGTTACTTCTGGCCGACACTTATCAAAGATTGTATCGAATCAGTCAAGAAGTGCCATCCGTGCCAAATCTTCTCTCGAATGATGAGGGCACATCCCGCTCCTATGTTCCCTGTCATCACAGTTGGTCCCTTCACTAAGTGGGGGATTGATTACACTACATGCAACCCCCCGTCAGCAAGGGGGCACTGCTATATCATCGTATATGTCGACTACTTCACTAAGTGGGTCGAAGCTATGCCAACATTTAAAGATGATGAAGAGACTGCAGCTCTCTTCTTATTCAACCAGATCATAGCAAGGTTCAGCATCCCGAGAGAGATTGTCACTGACCATGGAAGTCACTTTCAGAACCAAATGGTGACTGAATTAACATCAAAGCTTGGGTTACGGCAGGAACATTCATCACCTTACTACCCCCAAGCCAATGGGCAAGTGGAAGCTGTAAACAAAACTCTTAATACTATTCTACAGCGAACTATCAACTTAGCCAAGTCAAATTGGCATTTGATGTTATACTCGGCATTATGGGCTTACTTAACATCTGTTAAGACTGCAACCGGTTTCTCACCTTTTCAACTCGTTTACGGGCTGGAGGCAGTTTTGCCCATCGAATGTCAAATCTCATCTCTGAAATTAGCAGTACAGTTATTGCCAGACACTTCTCCACTTGAAGAACGGTTAGTACACCTTGAGTAGCTCGATGAGCAGCATCGCGATGTGGCCCTGGCCAACGAGGCTCACAAACATAAGGTCAAGTGTCAATATGATAGGTCCCTTCATCCTCAGATTTTCTCTGAAGGCGACCTGGTCCTGGTCTACTACCAAGACAAGGACCCCTTGGGGGCAGGAAAGTTTAAACCCATGTGGTTCAGACCCTTCATTATAAAAGAGGTATTAAAAAAGGGCGCTTATCATTTGGTTGATTTTGAAAGGAATGCTTTGGTGGAGCCTAGAAATGGGCTCTACCTCAAGAAGTATTACTCATAGACAGATCACTATGGGTAACTTTTTATAACATATGTATAGTCTTTGTACTATTACTTTTTAAGTTTCTTTTAAGGTGTTATGGACGTGTCATTGATGTTATCTTTCGTCAATATGGCAGATGTCAAGTGAGTCTGAGGTGTTCGTTGGGTATGCAGACGGTGCTAGTCGACACACGCGGAGGCTTGCCTCTGCAGCTTGGGTAATCTTTACACCTCAAGGTCAATTGTTATCTTCAGGAGGTATATGCTTAGGTGACACCACAAATAATGTCGTCGAGTATAGTGCAGTTATTGAGTTTCTTTGTGACGCCTTGTCATTGGGTATCTCTCATCTCCAAGTCTATCTCGACGCTCAACTGGTTGTGTCGCAGCTCAACAGAGTATACCGGGTTCATGATCCAACTTTACACTGACGATTCCTTAGGGTACGTCTCTTAGAACGAAACTTTTATTATATTACATATTTTCATGTTCCTAGGAGATTAAACCAAATTACAAATACTCTAGCTAATCAAATTTTAGATTGGCATCTTGCCCACATATAAAAGAACATGGACATAAACATGTAAATACATTTTTGCACACAAAATCCATAAGACACAAAAAGATAAAAACCATATATAAACATCATAAAATAACCAGAGTACATAGATGGACGCAAGCGCCTCAAAAATGGGAATAGTAACGAGTCACCGGGCTTATGCCCTCAAAAAATATATACAAGTAGGTGCTCGTGGCACATAAAAAGTCTAAGTCTGTTCAGGGCCTATGGGCCCTGTTATAATCATCCACAGCACGGGCTAAATGCCTAAACAATCGGACCCATGTCCGAGGTTCCCCCTCAACATGAGGCTGCATGGATGGCGGCAGGTCCTCTATCTCTGCCATCGGGACTGTGCGAGTGAGCGCGGTGAAGTTCCGCTCAACTCGTCTAAGGACCCTCTTGGCCTCTCCAGTTGGGAGGTTCCCTGCTACTGTTGCTCCCCCAGTGGCAGCAGTTGCGGCTTCTGGCCATGGACGACGCTTGTTCCGTGCATAATCGACAGGTCGCACAGGGCCCACATCTGCATGCAACAAATGTTTACCCGTCAAATACTCTGGCATATAAAAAAATGATATATATAACAAAAAGACATAAAAATTACATATGCAAACAAAAAAACTACAAAGGTGGAGACTTACCCATCTCCCCTCGCTCCTCACCAGGAGGCACGGGTATCTCAGAATCTCTAGAGAAATCTATCCTTGCATACGGGTAGTCCTCAATCATGGGGATCTGTCGTGACAGCTAAGCAAAGAAATCATCATCGAAGGACTCAACGGTCCTTCCACCACCCTGTCGCGGCAGTAATACTGCCCATCTACACACTGCAGGGAAAGAGGCCTGATGTCCTCGTACTACAACCCGAGGACTGAAACTCGGAACTCTCTCAAAAAAGAACGAACACAAGATGGTCCCAAACCCAAAGTTCCTCTGTATCCGTTGTCGGAAATCTATCAATTGCCTCTTCATGCACTCGAGCAGTGTGGTACTCCAGTCAAAAATTTGTGCATTCATGCACTGTGTTGAAACAAAGCTTAATTTTTTCATCCTTAAGGCCTAGATTTTTGTTTTTAAGGTTTCGGCTTTCCTCAAACAAGAATTTTGTCATTTCTAAATTTGCGATGCCTTTTTTATCGTTTACTTTTGGACAATGAACGGAAAAAATTTACAAAATATAAATTTTCCAGCGCCCTTTTAAAAAATTATTTAAAACGGGCTGTAATTCAAACTTGCGATTTTTTAATTTAAACGTGAAAGAAATCGGGATTTGGGGTTTTCTGTAAACAAATGTTCGATGCAAATTGAATTACGAAACCTCGATCCCTGATTTCCCAATACATTTAAGTCTTAATTAAAACACAAACTAATTAGTTTAGTCTCTTCTAAGAAAGGTTTAAAATTAACATAATTATTTCGCGATTTCGGGATTCGCGATTCCGTGAGAGCTCGCCTCATGTCATCATGTTTCTCGAAATCCCGATAGATTAAACTAATGATGTTTTGGCCTTAATCATGATTATTCAGTTAATTAAGATAAGTTAAGTCCTATTTTGAAAAAAGAAACAAGCCATCGCAATTTTGCGATTTCGGGATTCGCGATTCCATGAGAGCACGTCTCATGTCATCATGTTTCCCGAAATCTCGATTTTTGAAATCCTGAAAGGGTCTAATCTCGATTAATTAACATGATAAAAATGTTTAAATCTTAAATAAAACATCGCGATTTCGCGATTTCGCAATTTCGGCGATCGGGCTTTTCCGATGACATACCTTTCGACATCAAGATTGTCGAAACCCCGAAAAGTCATGTTTTCAGATTTAATCTATAATTAACACTAATAAATCTTCTTTCTAAAACATGTTTAAAGGTAATCTTTCTGTAAGTGTTCATTAAAGCGTCGTTTTCCGATTAAGCAAGTTTCTTGTTTTATTTGAAAATCCGAGAGCGCCTAAGTAGGGATATTAAATGTATATCTCCGAAAATATCTTCTGCATTAAGATCTTTAAATTCGTGACAGTTGTACAAATCTCATCTTTTTTAAAATATATTCTAAGTAAACGTTCGAACGTTTGTATTTACATTTTAAGTTGAGCTTATTCATCCATTATCTGTGACAGGTTTTTAAGTCAAACACAGAGCCATGGCACCTAAAAAGGCACCGAAGAAAAACGAAGATACACAGGAAGGTGATATTATCTCGGATACTACTCCACACGCCATACACTCCATCAAATCATGGGCTCAAATCTCTGAATAGATGGAGGATGAGTTAAAGAATGCAGACCATGATTCTGAAAATCATCTCCAGGACGTTGCTGAGTCTGAACTTCATAAGGTTGTTGCGCGTCCGAGGCTTGTGGCATATACTGAGATGGTCGACTGGGCTCTGGATAAGGTAGATATCCCAACAAGGAGCATTCAGAATGAGAAAGGAGCTATCGTCGGCTCATTTAGGCCTAAGCACATTCAAGTAATGTATAAACTCTCGCCAAAACATAAACACACCTTTAATGCTGAATTTTTAGCTGAGTTTCAGAGAAAAGAATGTATTGAGGCAGACCAGACATACCCCGACATGATTAAAGGATGGGCGAGGTCTGAA
>ML795288.1:149716-160127 GCA_009831015.1 Picea engelmannii
TTGAAAGATATCCTCAGCGATCTTCGGGCTCCATATAACACTTTGAGTTTTGAAATGAATAAATGACCTGTCAATTAATCATGGATGTATCTGCCACTGGGAAGGAACGAAGCTCCGTGCAACTGTAACTGACTATCACCGCTTGGCGCAGATTTGGAAATGATTGTGTAATGGATAATACGCAGGAGTTTGGAACCTTTCAGTCGAAACCCACGAATGAGTATCATATCCCCTAACGCGAGCTTTTCGACAGTTTGAAATTTTCATCATTGCAACACTCTTTGACATGTGGCTCGTGCGAAAGCACGAGCTTTCTTTTTGCCCGCTCAGACCTTTTCGGTGGTTGCTTTCTTTTTGTATCGACCACTTTGCTGACGAAACTGAACGCTTTTGGTGGTTAATGAGCACGCTGGGGGCTCGCCCAAACCACCGAAAGCTGTTGTTTTTCCAATCTCTTGACAAAACCAAATACCAAAATTTTCTTGAACTATGAAAACACAAAAGTAGCTTAAGCATGCGACCTAAAGCCAGGATATCTTCTACAGAGTTCAACCGAAAGAACGGTTTTACTTTGGGAGTTAACAGGACCTAGAGGAAAGTTCCTACACTTTTTAAAAATAAGGATTAAGATGCTATTGCATAAGAAAAATATCTTGATGATATAGTAAAGCTAATGTTCAAGAGTTTGGACAGTGACAGTGACACAGAGGCTGGACACACGCATAGTGGGAGACCATTCAGAGAGGTTCCTCTTGCGAACCAATTTAAGCAAAACTATGGAGACAAGGGATTCTACAGTGGAGAAGAAGCAGATCTAATAGATGAAGAGCATTCAGAATCCGCAAGAACAGGGGAAGTACAGACCAAAGAACTAAGCCGAGGAGAGCCAGAAACTTCAGGAACTACGCCTACTGTCAAAGTAAGTACTGTTACTCCTCATGTTGTTTTAGCAGCATTAAGTAACCAAAGTAACTAGATTAGTCAGAGTAGTCAAAGTACTGTTACAAGCAGTTTAGCACATACTCAGCCGAGAAACCAAGATAGATCTATGGTATATGAAATGAGGTTACCCATCTTCAGAGGAGATGGATCTGAAGATCCTGACCAGCACTGGTTCTTATGCGAAGTTGTATGACGCATCCAGGGAAGTTCAAGACACATTGGTTAGGACCATTTAAGGTTTCCTATGTTACAGAAGGAGGAGATGCACAGTTGAAGACCCTTACTGGAGAATGGAAAGAAGGTTTGGTAAATGGGAGCTGGTTGAAATTTTATTATGACAACCAGCTACCTCATAGCTCCCAGTAAAAGCAAAGAAAAGAAGGGTCTAGGTACAAGGTGTAGTTGAAACTGGGTACCAGACATAGAAAAGGCAGTTTGCACACGATAGAGAGGGACGAAGTAGAAAGCATAGGCTGCTTCGTGCAGTCTGCAGTCGAAGTAAAACAGAAGGTTAAGTCTTGTAGTGACTCAGGATGAGTCACATGTGAGTGTTGGGGGCTTGTTGGCCCTTGGTTATGGAATGAAGGAAATATTAAGGAATAAAGGCGAAGTACGAACTGTGCGGAAGGCAAATAAACCAAGGAACGGTCGAAGTGGGAAAAGAAGGAGAAAAGAAAGGAAAAGTTAGTCGTTGAAAGAGAAGATCGAGGAAGATAAAGCAGTAAGGAAGATGGATTTTGGACAACTCAGAAAGCATAAGAAGACATCAACAAGTGCTCTGGATCACCTCGTGGAAAAGAAGGAAAGGCAGGCTGGCAAAGCCCTTAAAAGCACGGGTCAAGTGGACCTAGGGTTTTTGGCACTTAGGGTTTTGATACCTAGACTGTGGTCATGTTATGTATAAATAAAGGTCTAGGAGAGTCGAGGGGGTTGCTTGATAATTGATTGTTAGTCACTGCTATTACTATTGTTGAGAACGATATTGAGTCTGTATTATAATATCTTCAACTGGGTGCGAAGATCAACCCTGCAGCTAGGTGCGCAGGGAGGGAAGAGAGGAAGAGAAGGAGATGGATATACAGCTAAGTGCACAAATAGAATTGTATGTTTCCATCTAATATATCAAGAAACACAGTTATGTGGACGTATCCCCAAGGAGAGGGTGAACCACGTATATCTTGTTGTTCTTTGTGGTTGATGTTGTGTTATTCGTTATCGATTATGTTGTTATTGCATTATTGTGTTAGATCAGAGATATAACTTGCGAAGTAGGCTTAAGAGAGATAAAGAATAACTAGATTGTTGTGTGTTGTTGTCATGGATCTACTTTTCATTTCCTCTAGTTGTAGACACATTTGTCCTGCAACCCCCTATTTCTACTTCGGGTGAGACTGCATATGCTTCGCAGGTGTTTCTGAAAAGACTAGTAGTTAAGGTTTGTTGGTGCATTGTTAGAGTTGAACCCTGGGTCTACCCCTGTGCCAACATGCACCAAACCCTCTCAATGAATTGATAAACATTTATGATGATGAAGAGAGCCCGAAGGTATCCCTGGTGACCCTTGTATAGATCATAGAGGAAAAGGAGCCAGATAAGGCATCTTCCCCAACTCACGACGCTCAAATTTGCCTCCCAAAAAATGAACAAGAGGTCGAAAGTGTCTTAGACATTAAGTTGCCTAATCCACCAGAGATCCAAGCGGATAGTTCGAAGGACGAGCCAGGGTCGAGCGAACAAAAGGAAGAAGCTCCACAGCAGGTAATCGGCATCTCAATGGCCAATAATCAAGTAAGTATTGGTCCTACCCCCAATGCCTCAATTTCAATTAGCACTCAACTTCTCGATGAGAAACAAACAGAATCCAGACCTTTAGAACACAGGGAGGAAGATCAAGAACCCAGTATTGAACATATATATACCATCGGGAGCCTGGGAAATACGCTCACCTGGGGAGATCAGCAAATCCCCGAGCTCATGGATGAAGTTGCTGACATAAATGCCATCGCTTACGACCAGAAAAGAAAATATATCATACCGAGAACCACCAAGAAGAGGAGGATCACTCTAGATCACTCCATCCTCATCACCACGGAGGAAAATTTGATAAATACAGAGCATGCCAAAACATATGAACTTATCAGCGCAGGGATGGAAATCACAGAGGCCACCCTAGACAAAGAAAAAGGGGATGAAGAGTGTTAGAATGTGTTCATTTTACCATATACAATATCACTATTGTCACCCAACCATAGGCTGAAGCCACCCTCCGAGCACCTTGACTTTGATAGAGAGAAGAATCCTGGTAGTAATCCAATAGCCAAGCAAGGCTAATGCACCAAGCAAGAAGTAACCAAAGCTGATCAGAGAGTCCAACCCAAAAGGTAGAAGCAATAGGCTTCAGAACTAGCGGCAGCACCTTCTCCAGAACGTGAGCACAAGACTGCCAAACTGCAGTGTGCACAAGTGTCTCTTTGTAATTTTGAGAGTTGTGTGTAAAATGAGAGTTGGTGCCCTGTATTTATACTAGCTCTAGCAGGTTACCTAGGCCGAATTCTCATTCTGGGTACTAATTAATTCATATTAATTATCTCTCTTAGACGACATCTCTTCTAGGGTTACATTTACTTCTTTTATTACTTCTAGAATATTCTAATATTGTCAAAGGGTCACAATGGAGGTTTATACCTCCCGAAGCTACCATAATATCAAAACTCCCTCTTAGCTAGGGAGTTATAACTGATAATGGTCTTGAGTACAAACAGACCATTCAACTGGTAGCATCATGAGCACTGTCATTATTATCCAATTGGATAATCTCCATGACAACTGGCACAATGTCAACTAACAGAACACAATTGTGTTTATCCATAGTAGTACACAACTACTCAATATGTGATGTATAGTCACAAACAGTGGAACATATCCACCACAGTAGCATATCTCTACTGTCTGGAGACATGCAGTCTCCAACATATCAACTAATATCAACCTGCAAAGAAACAATGTTATGATATAAACTGAGTCATCTGGGCCATTCTTCCACTCACATCTGTGAGATCTGGAAGAGCATTTTCCCTCAGAGTAGAACATCAATGATGGGCTATCTGGACTATTCTTCTCAAGCAAGGAAGAATAATTGTCTTGATTTCTGAGCCTGGACCATTCCCTATCCTGGGCCATTCCTCCAGCACTAAACAAAGTACAAGTTGGAGAGAATGAGTCTGGCCTAGGGAAAGCCTATCCTTGATACTTGAACCTGAACCATTCACCTATCTGGGCCATTCCTTTGGCACTAAACAAAGTGCAACCTGGAGAGAATGAATATGCCCTAGGGAATGACTATCCAGACCATTTCCTAAGGAAATGACTATCCTACACCAACCTCCAAAATGGACCATTCTTCGAAACTGCTCACAATTGTGAGCTTCGAAAAAATGATTTTCCAGCGAGGTGGACCAGCCTTCTTGACCACTACTAAGAGTGACCATCAAGAAGAGAGACTGGCATAGACCATTCCCCATGTTAACCACAATGGGAAATCGTTTTCTATGGTACATCAGCAATCCATCGAACCATTTTCATTATGAAAATGACCATTCGATCTGGACCATTTTCCGAACTGGAAAATGCCTGTCTGACAGAAATCTCAAACCACTTTCTGAAATCGAAAGAAACTGCCCAAGATAGACCATTTTTCAAACTTGAAAATGGTTGTCCTTAATTCAATGTCAGTGCTCCTTCCCAACCTAGAGAGTCATTCCCTTTCAGCTAAGGGAATTATTTCCACGATCCCCAATTTGTCTCGGAAATATGTAAACTTTATTCTGGACAGAGGCTTTGTCAGGATATATGTTGTATGCTCATCTGTGGGGATGTACTGGAGATTTACTTCTCCTTCCTGGACTTTATCTTGAATAAAGTAGTATTTGATCTCAATGTGTTTTGACCATTCCTGAAACACTGGGTGTTATGATAGTCTTATACAACTCTGATTGTCACAGTGTATTATGGTCGAATCTAGAACCTGATCAAATAAATCAGAAATCAACTTTCTCAACCTCTTTGCTTCTATACATGCCTCACATGCTGTGATATATTATGCTTCAGATGTATTGAGTGCGACAGACTTTTGTTTCCTGCTTCCCCAAGATATCATAGCGGAGCCCAAGATGAAACACATCCCTAAAGTACTATTTTTGTCTTCTGCACTTCCTGCCCAATCTGAATCTGTGAATCCATGAAGTTGTATATCACTGGATGTTGTATATCTTAAATGGTAATTTAGTGTCCCACGGATATACCTTAAAACATGCTTTGCAGTTGTCCAATGCTCATGTCTAGGTTCCACCTGGAACTGGCTTAGTGTGTTTACGGCAAAACAAATGTTTGGTCAAGTATTTACCAAATACATCAATGACCCAATCAATTGTCGATATAGTGATGGATCTACTAGATCGGAATCTGAATCTCTTACTTTTCTTATATCTGTAGTCATAGGAGTGTCCATGCATTTGCAATCCATCATTCCAAACTTCTGAAGAATCTTTATTGCATACTTTCCTTGTCTAAGGAATACTTCACCATGCTTCTGCCATACTTCTAGTCCCAAGTAATAATGCATGAGACCAAGATCTTTCATATCAAACTTAGAAGCTAGTTCCTTTTTGCACTGGATGATGAGAGACTCTTCACCTATTAGGAATAGATCATCTACATATAGTAGTAGAATCATAGGTGAATTGTTCACGACTTTGTAGTAAATATTTGGGTCTGCATGAATTTTGGAGAAACCAAGTCTCATTAGATAGTTGTCTATTCTGGCATACCAAGCTCTTGGAGCTTGCTTGAGTCCATATAAAGCTTTCTTTAGTCTATAAACATGAGTGTCTCTGGAATTTACTTCAAACCCTTGAGGTTGTTCAATATATACTTCTTCTTCGATTGCTCCATTGAGGAAAGTTGTCTTTACATCCATCTAATGTAAAATCCATCCCATGGAAGCGGCAAGAGATAGGATAGCTCTAATGGAAGTATATCTAGCAATTAGAGAAAATGTTTCATCATAGTCTTCTCCCTCCTTATGGGAGAACCCTCTAGCTACGAACCTTTCCTTATATTTATCCACGCTTCCGTCTACTGCATGTTTGATCTTATATACCCATTTTAAGGTTACTACTGATTTTTCTTTAGGTCTAGGCACAATTTCCCATACATCATTTTTCATGATGGACTGGTGTTCTTCTGTCATTGCTTCCTTCCATTGTTTCTTCTGAACTACCTCTTCAAATGTGGTAGGTTCTTCATCTATAAGATTTGTCATACATGCTACATAGCTGGAGAATCTTTTGGGCTTTTTACTTTTTCTGAAGGTCCCACTTGGGGCCTTGAGTCTTTCTGCTTCTTGCAGGGTTGCTTCAAGCCAAGCTGGTTGTTTCTTGGTCTTAGGTATAGTGTCTGAATCAATGGTCTCACATGGTTGCATCGGATGATCAAGTTGTTACTTTTCTTCATTCTGGTTTTTTGGAAGACATGTGCCTTCTTCAATAGGCTCTTCATACTCCTCTTCTTCTATAGTTTCTTCTATGGATTTCTTGAAATTCATCTTTTCATTGAAGGTCCTGTCTCTGTTGAATTCAATCTTATGTTGTTATGGAATGTAGATTCTATAGGATTTGGATGATTCACTATATCCCATGAATATGCCCTTCTTTCCTGATGGTTATAATTTATTCCTTTTGTCCTTGGGAATGTGAGAGTAAACAAGACATCCAAAGATTCTTAGATTTTCCACATTAGGTTTGTTACCTGAGAAGGCTTCTTATGGAGTCATATCCTTCAATATGCGGTGAGGACTTTTGTTCTGAACATATATTGTTGTCATGGTTGCTTCTCCCCATAAGAACATATATAAACCTTGATCGTTTAGTAGCGCCTTCACGGTTTCTTCAATA
This sequence comes from Picea engelmannii, assembly GCA_009831015.1. Lineage (NCBI taxonomy): Eukaryota > Viridiplantae > Streptophyta > Pinopsida > Pinales > Pinaceae > Picea > Picea engelmannii. The sequence goes on from ML795288.1 coordinate 156,610, forward strand.
GATTCATTCTTCCTTTCTGCTACACCATTTTGTTGAGGATTATCAGGAACAGTCAGCTCCCTCCTAATCTCTACTGATGTGCAAAAGGAAACGAATTCCTTTGATGTGTATTCTCCTCCATTATCTATTCTCAAGGTCTTGATTTTCTTGTTTGTGAGATTCTCTATTTCTGCTTTGAATTCTTGAAACTTGTTGAATACTTCATCCTTTGTCTTCAGGAGATACAACCAAGTATTTCTTGAGAAATCATCTATGAAGATTACATAGTAAAGAGAACCTTCTAGATATTTGACTAGCATCGGATCACAAACATCTAAGTGTATTAGATCTAGAAACTCCTTATATCTATTGTTGTTGTTTGGGAATGGTTTCTTGATATTCTTTCCAAGAGCACATCCTTTGCAAATTCCTTCATATCTAGACTGTAATTATAGTATTCCTTCAACCATATTTTTGAGAAATGGTAATGCTTGATAATTAATATGAGCGTACCTTCTGTGCCAAAGTTCATTGGGATTGACTTCATCATGTACAAGAGCTTCTTCATTTTGTTCTAGTAGTCTATATATATTTCCTTCACGGGTTCCAATAACCCTAGCATTCTCTATGCTGGAGTCTTTATGCCAAGATAACACTTTTCCATCTATGAAAGCTATTATGTTTCCTTTGTCTTCTAGACAAGATATGGATACAAGATTCTTTTCTAAACCAGGTACATATAATACATTTCTCAAATGAACATTGTTACCTGTTTTCAATTTGACGGAGGCTTGTCCAAATCATTCGACTAGGTAAGTGCTTTTGTCTCCAAGCTCTACCTTGTACGATGTCCTCTTCTTATCTAGATTTGAGAATCTGGCTTGATCTCACATCATATGTCTAGAAGCTCCACTATCAACTATCCACATGTCATCTTCAATTGCTCTTGTGAGTGTTGAGTAGTGTAGATGACTAGTCTTTTCACTCATGACTTCGGTTTACTAGTGATTGGTCATGCATTGATCCAAAACTTCAATTTTGACGTTTCTACCTTCTAAGAGTGCCAAGAGGTGAGTTGGAATAAGGCGCACTTGAATACCTTCTTCTTGAGAAATATTTTCCATCACAAGGTGTTGGATCGAGGTTTTAGGGTTTCTGCAACTCCTCCTGCTAGTAACCCTAGCGGCAGTGTCTTGGAAGCTACTCCTGCTAGTAAACCCTAGCGGAAATTCTTCAGTGAGCTTAGTATCCTAATGGTTATGCTCCCTTCCAGGGGTTATATTGAATGAAGGAGGTGTGGGCCCATAACATGTTAGAATGTGCTCGTTTTACCATAGACAATATCACTATTGTCACCCAACCATAGGCCGAAGCCACCCTCCGAGCACCTTGACCTTGACAGAGAGAAGAATCCTAGTAGCAATCCAATAGCCAAGCAAGGATAATGCACCAAGCAAAAAGTAACCAAAGCTAATTAGAGATTCCAACCCAAAAGATAGAAGCAATAGGCTTCAGAACTGGCGACAACACCTTCTCTAGAACTTGTGCACAAGACTGCCAGACTGCAGTGCACACAAGTGTCTCTCTGTAATTCTAAGAGCTGTGTGTAAAATGAGAAATGGTGCCCTATATTTATACTGGCTCTGGCAAGTTACCTGGGCCGACTTCTCATTCTTGGTACTAATTAATTCAGATTAATTATCTCTCTTAGCCGACATCTCTTGTAGGGTTACATTTACTTATTTTCTTGCTTCCGAAATATTCTAATCTCATCAAAGGGTCATAATGGAGGTTGATACCACCCGAAGCTACCATAATATCAACAAAGTGGATTTGGATGTTGCTTTGAAATAATTGGAACATTTGGGCCACTTGGCAAAGTATTACCAGGACACCACACAGGTTGCGGTCTTCCTAAGGAGTGAATTCCAGGAGGCCTATAGCAAATTTACAAATGAACGGCACCTATTCACTACAAGGATAGTTGATCTTCAATAAGAAACCCTCACGGCACTGGTGACATGCAAGGATATGGAGAGGTAGTACGAGAAATCACACAAAGCCATGGAAAGGATCGACTATATCAGCATGGTGAAACAAGGTCGAGATGCTGAAGAGCACGTCATATGGGTACTAAACAAAAGCAGCATCAACTGCATAAGGAAATCGACCGAATATTGGGCAAAAATGGCTCGGGAACCTTATCGAAAAATCCAAGAGAAATGGGTCGAGTGTGAGAAAAGTTGGACCAAGATCAATCGAACAATGAGAGACATCGACCTCCCCAAATTCAGCACACCCAATGACTTTGTCGATTTGCACGACATAGTCAAATCACATGTCGAACAAGACTCATCATGGGCTAAGGAAATAGAAAAGGTGTTAGACATGGTGTTGAGGCAGGTGCAACATGTTAACCCCTAATATTGGCCCATTACCCCTTAATTGGGGCATATTAGATTAGTAATTTTATTTTATTTATGTCATCTTTAGGCCATTAGTTGTAATTATACCTCCTAGTCTCGTATATATACCAAGGAGACATTTTCATTTTGAATCATCTTGTACTTGAACATTTAAGTGGGGTAAAAGGAGGTTGCCCCCTAGAAGAGGCTTATTATCTGAAATTATCTTTGTTTCAAGGCGTTGAGTACTTTTCCTGAGGTTTTTTCATGCTATATTGATGTTTGGTTCTTAACATATGGTATCAGAGCTCAAGGTCTTGGGGTTTCGCTGCTACATCTGAGACACCGTGGAATTTTTGCTATAACTTTTTTTCTACAACGTTTCAGAAGGAACCACTTGGAGGGTATTTAGTAGACAGATCAAGGTACGTTGGGTTCCAAATTCAGCTCTTGAGGCCTTATACTTTCGTAGATACATCCTATACAAGATAGGGTTCTGGAATCATCCTGAAATGAGTCATTGCGGAATTTTCTCTATAAAAAAATTTCTGTAACATTTTAGACCCTAAACTACGGAGGCCATTTACAGAAATTACTAAGGTATCTATGGTAAAAATTTCAGCTTCTGGGTCATCTTCAATTTGTAGATACACCTTGTGTAAGATAGGGTATCTGACTAGTCCTATTGACTAGTCTCAAGAAGGTGTTCCAGGTAAAACAAGCATAACTTCTTGCTAGAGTATCCAAATTGGGTGGGACTGGTTGCATTGGATCGTGGACTATCTGTAGTATTTTGGGTGTGAGTTTCAGAATTTTATATCAATTATTTTGTGCGGGGCATTCTATACAAGTGAGATCTTATGGAAAGGCCAAAATCAGCAAGTTGTGAGGAAGTTACCATAAATTCCACTTGGCACATCCAATTTTGATCAGACCTATGGCATTGCAGAGAAGAAATATCAAAGAACTACCTAAAAGAAAGTTTCATACTCAGAAGGGCCAAAACTTGGGAGATAGAATAGAATAAATATTGTCTAGCAGAACCACCTCAAAATCAAGACTCAAAAGTGATATTTGGCCAACATGCCACCCAAAAAGGGACCTTCTACACCAAATAAGCCTCCAGAAAATCCT
>ML795288.1:163087-191678 GCA_009831015.1 Picea engelmannii
TGTAATTATACCTCCTAGTCTCCTATATATACCAAGGAGACATTTTCATTTTGAATCATCTTGTACTTGAACATTTAAGTGGGGTAAAAGGAGGTTACCCCCTCGAAGAGGCTTATTATCTGAAATTATCTCTGTTTCAAGGCATTGAGTACTTTTCCCGAGGTTTTTTCATGCTATATTGATGTTTGGTTCTTAATACAACAGTTCATGGAGCACCCGATCAAAGCTCGAGCCATGTTGCAGCAATTAAGTGCCAAAATAGTCAAGTATCTAGCAAAGGCAGTAGAGATACAAGAGATCCTTTTGGCCCCAATGGAACAGCATAGATTCATGTATGCTAACACATGCGAGGATCTCTTCATCAAGTGGTCGGAGTACAAGAAGATTCATCCTCTCAAATGAGACCATTTGATGACTCTATGAACACTGATAGAAGAAGAGCGACATGTCGTGAGTTTTGTTTTAGTTAGCTGCACTTTAATAGTTATTTTTAGTTAATGGTATGTTATAAATAGAAGGATTGAACTGTTAGCAAGGGTCAATGGTTGTTTAAAAGACCCCTCATTTTTGGATTTTGTTAAGAACTATTTCGGAGCTGCCTTAATTGAGAAGTCTTGTTTAGGACCAAAGACAAGTTTGTGTTTTTCATCAAAAGTGTGTATGATTGGATGTGGAGAAGAATTATTTTTTATTTCATCTCTTGAATGGATGTTGTAACGAGTAAGAGCTTCTAAATCCGTTGATAAGCTATCTGATTCAATGTTTTACAGTTCTTGTCTTTATTGATGAAAATAAATTGTTGTGTTAACATGTGATTGATGATTCTAGTTAAGGAAATTATTTTTCTTGCCATTGTTTATCGCATGCATGTTTTCTTCTGATAAATCGTATCTCAGTCAATAATGGGAATACCAGTGGGTTAATGTATTATTAATAGGCTTGTGGTAGATAATTGTTGTCTGCATGCTAGAGAGGAAGGGTTATCCCAAGCTCAGCCTTCTCTAGTAGTTAAATCTTTTTCCCTCTGTGTTACCTGGTTGGTTTATATTGGCTTTTATCTTGTATCAGTCCCACCTATAAGAGAAAATACAAAAAGAGAATGTTTGAACTAAAGGAGAAGCCTTCACAAGAAAACGTAAAGCCCATCGATTAATTGGCTAGATCACAAGATATGGAGAACCATTCCACCATTAAACGTTGCAAAGTCTAATTGGGCCTCGGTGGCGAGTTTGGTTCATGTTGTTGAGTTAAAGGGATTTGGGACCCCTCAACACCACGCAGAGGGCCGAACTCACAGCAGCAAAGAAGATTGATCAGATTGCGTAGGCAATCGATCAATATCAAAAGGAGATCGAGAATCTCCGTGAACAACTCACACCTACCACTCCACCGACGGTAAGGAAGCAAAGGAAGAAGGAGGCAAAAAAAAAATAGAGGAGATAGAACAACATGTCCATGCAGCGGATAACATGTTTGACAAAGCAGCACAACTATGGATGAAGATAGAAGAGAATCAACAAGTCCAGTGGTGGTACAAGGAAGAAGAAAGGATAAGTGTAGTTGTCCAAGACCTCAAGCAGAGGCAGAAGACAATGTTCATCACAGAGTGCATCAAAGGGGTTAAAGACATGAAGAGAATACAAGCAAAACTCACCACTGTGCAGACGCAGAAAAAGGAGCATCAGGCTCAAATGGAACAACTCTAGGAGTGAGTAGCAGAGGTCATTGCACAGAAAGAGGAATCCCATACATAGATGGCACAGACCCAGGCAGAGTGTGTAGGGTTGATCAGTGATGAGATTGCAGTGCAGACAGTAGACGCACTCAAGGAGAAGACCGCGCAGGCTCAAACGCAAGAAGCGGAGCTTGGGGAGAAGTTTCAGGCGATCACCATAGAGATCGATGAAGCTCACAAAGGTTAGGTGTCAAGCCACATGTCAGTGTTGGGGGCATGTTGGAAGCAGGCCAAAGAGGAAAGAAAGTTTAGTTTGGGAAAGAAGGCATGCATGAGGGAAGCGACAGCTGGAAGGAAGAGCAGCACGCATGCATGCATGGAATACCTAATGACGTTAGGGCTAGGGTTTTTGTAATACATTGTAATGGTTGGCGAGCCAGAAATGTATAAATATAAATACCTAGGTCTCATCGAAAAGAGAGTCTAGAAAGGAAATAAAGAAGAGGAGTAGATATAGGGGAGAGGAGAAGTAGAGATCAGAGGAGTCTTATTTTGATAACGAATTGTATTATTTTGCTATATGACCTAACTTTGTAAGTTTTTGAGTTGGAGAGGAGTAAGGAGGGTAGATCTTGAGGGTTAGATCGTAGGCTGAGGAGCCTAGTGTGATCTAATCCGCCTCATAATAGATCTCGACCCAACTGAGAAGAGTTGTAAAGCGCACGGCATTGTAGTTTTTGAACTACTATAATAAAAGAGCTTGAGAGCCAGATATCTGTGGACATAGCCTAGGGGGGTGAACCACGGTAAAACCTGGGTTATGTGATTGAATGCATGTGTTTTCTTTACTATCTTCAGTAGTTATTGATAGGATAAATGAATAAGTTGTTATATTGCATGCATAATCATGAATGATCGTCTATTGTGTTAATAAGTTAAAATAGAACTCTCAGCATACATTTCTCAAATCTCCACTCAATCCTGGTTGCAAACACATGAGTATTGCAGCCACCCATTAAGACTATCTCGGGTGAGACGGCACAGTGCACTTTGTGCGTTGTGTTGCCTTCTGGTTTACCAGGAGGGCTGATAGTTTTAGAGGCTTTGTTGGAACCCCAAACAGACATGAACCCTAGGTCACTCAAGATAAAGATATAAACTCATATAGACAAATAGTAACCAACAACTGGAATCTCAGTTGCAGCAGCCATTGTCTCCTTTGATACCTGGAAGGTAATATCTGAAATCCTCATCTAAACTCCATTGAAATTGAGGGCAAAGTCCTTTGTTACCTATGCATTATATCCTTGAATATTCTCACAAAAACTCATGCAGCCAGCTTGCTCAAATGAAACCCTAAATGCAGGATCATAATTCACTAACTCCAAGCTCTGTGGCTCACATCTCAATACATTGTCTCCTTTGTTGTATTTATTTTTCTCCTGAGTTGTCATGCTGCAGATATAGGATAAAACAATGAGACTAGTAAGGACAAGGCATTTCAAGGATAAAACTCTGATACGGAATTTTACATGGTGGACAACAGGATTAGGGTTTCTTTAATTATGTCAATGGACTCAACAATGAAATAAGCAAGTTTTTATATCATAGGTAATAGGTGTAGGATATTTGTTAGACACAAGATATAACCCTTCAGTCTTTGCGCAGCGAAAAAGAGAGGAACGTGGGATTTGTAGCATGCGAGTACTGTGTGGATATTGCATAGCGAGCTGGACAGGCTTGTGTAGCGAGCTGAAAAGGGATTGCATAGCAGGTAAGGTTTTTTGAATCTGCTTGAAGGAAGGGGTCTGATCGAAAGCAAAGGGTATTGTGCAACGAAAAATGGTGGGGAAAAACATGCATGTGCCAAGCAAATTGATCTTGAAATGTGATTAGACCATTTTAGGGTGATATGACATTTTGTGTAGTGCCAAGGAACTTGCGCAACGTGTGTGCTTTTGCAGGTTTAAGTACAAAAATCACTTTGAAAGCTAGGAAAAATGAGATTATGACCTTTGATGACCTTCTAACTTTCATAATATGTCATTATGTTCCATGACATCTCAAAAAAACCATTGCTCCTCGAATTTAGACTTGACTCTTTTTGACATATGACTTTAGAGTTTATAGCCACAACTTTAGACCAATGACCCAAAGACCTTGAAAAATCTTATAGACAAACTCTTTGAAAACATACACACACTCAATTACTCAATTATGAATTCATTGGTCTTCCCAATACCAAGGAATAACTTTGCAAACTCTTGACAAATCTATAACTCTACTTTGAAAATAATGACACTAACACATAGGAGATCAAATTTCAGAGGAGGTCAGCACATGCAGAGGGAGAAGATGACTTTGGAGATTATATACACTCAGAGGGATTCAAGCTTCAGAGGTAGCATGTAGACTCAGAGTGAGCCTGATCTTAGAGAGATTCAGTGGCTTAGAGACTTTCATTCAGAAAGTATTCCTCCTCATATTCAAATGGAAGAGAGAGACTTCATCCAGGACTAACAGACAGGAGACTAGATCAAAGATTTAGAGGCTTCGAGGAGATATGAGACCTCCTAGGAGGATTCCCTTGTTTCAATGACAGAGGAGGAAACTAGTCAGAAGGATAGGGATATGGATTTTGCCTCAGTTCCGAGACTAGAAGGGAAGTCAGTTGTGACTTCCAAGTTGATCTACAAGATCAAGCATGTTGTAGATGGAAACATTGAGATGTACAAAGCTTGATTTGTGGCCAGAGGATTCTCCTAGCAAGAGGGAGAAGATTATGACAAGATATTTTCTCCAGTAGCCAAAAGAAGTGTACATAGATCAGCCACAAGATACATGAGAAGGAGTCTCATGTATGTGTATTGAAGAAGGCTTTGTATGGGATTAAGCAGGCACCCAAGGCATGATATACTAGACAATTATTTTGATGAGCTTGGGGACGGTTGCCCCTTGATGACCTTTTTCTTACAGGGGATAAGAAGCTCATAGTTTGGTGCAAGAGTGAGCTTGCTTCAGAGTTCAAGATGAAGGATTTAGGGTGGATGCATTACTTCTTGGGATTGGAGGTGTGGCAGAGATCAGATGACATTTTTCTTAGCCAAGGAAAACATATTTTTGAGATCATGTAGAGACTTGGGATGATGGTCTACAAGTCCATGACCACACACATGATGATAAATATGAAACTTATGAGTGATTCATATTCAGATTTGGTGGATCCCACGATATACAGACAACTGATTGAATCCTTGATGTACCCAGTTAACACAAGGTTGGACATATGTTTTGCAGTAAACACCTTGAGTAAGTACATGGTTGAACCTAGACATGTACATTGGATGGAAGCAAAACATATGTTGAGGTACCAACGTGGTACAATTGGATATGGATTGGGATATGTCTTAGGTGGAGATGTGAAGTTGCAGGGATATACATACTCTAACTGGGAAGGGATCACAATGGACTGGAAGAGCACATCTTAATGTAGCTTCAATTTTGGATCAAGTATGATCTCACGGTTGAGTAGGAAGTAGACATCAATGGAACTCGATACAATAGAGGCAGATTATATCGCAACTAGTGTGGCAATCCATGAAGCAGTGTGGCTTCATAAGTTGCTTACAAGGATATTTGATCTAGATTTGGAGCCAACTTTGATACATTGTGACAATCAAAGTTTCATGAAGCTTACAGAGAATAATGTCTTTCATGACAAGTCAAAGAACATAGATATCAAATATCACTACATTCGAGACATGGTGCACAGAGGAGCTATAAATCTCAAGTACATTGTTGGGCTCTTCATTTTTGGGATAAGGAATTGTGCAAGTTTTGGCCTAGTACGAGTTGTAGAAGCTTCAGAAGAAGCTGGACAGCAGAGCAAGAAGAAGCAACATAAATGAGTTGCGAAAAGGGATAGCGCAACGCCAGCAAAGCAAAAGTGGTTGCAACAGAACAAGAAAGTGTGCAAGGCAAGACAGAAGACACAACCTAGCTTATATATAGGGTTGGATATGATTGTAAAAGGGTTCAGTTGAATTGTGATTGTGTTCAGTTTGATATTTCTCTCATTGTTAGGTTGTTGTCATTTGGGTCAAGTTGGGTTTTGAGTGTGTAATGTAATCGATACACCATTTTTTAGAGTTAGAGCTTTGCAACCTGAGTCTAGAACCAGGAGTTTGTAACAGAGTGCTACTATGTATATCTGAGTTTGTAAATGAAGAAAGATCTGAAGACAATATGAAGAAGGATCTAAATTTTCAAAATACGTTGTGTATTTTTTTGTTTTACTTATGCATTACAGTACTTCTTTCTGGTTTATAAGTTCCACATGATGGCTCTGTGTTTAAATTCTTGTTCTCAACATAAGTAGGTTCAGTTCTTGCACACTTGAGTTTAGATATGTTTGGTAGTTAGATGTCTTGTGCAAGATCGGGATGAATCTTGAAGGTTTTGTGAATCCTCCTAAGTCTTTTCCTTGCCCTTCCCTATCTAATTGTCTCAGTAGTGCTTCAAGTGAGAATTCTTCTCTTCAGAGGAGATGAAAATGCCAGCGCTCTAGACTACTCGGTACCTTTTGTTGGTAACCTGAGAAGGACCCTGGTCTGATCAAACTTGCACCAACAAAATGGTTATGTTTCCGGGACCTGAGTTAAAAGGGAACCTATAGGGAGGATGCTTCCGCAGATTCATAGATCTAATATTGACCAATGGTGGGAAATAAACTGTGACATCTTCATATGGAAATAAGTGGAGCTAAGGGGAAAATCGGTGGAAGATACTCATGAGGCAGTCTTTTACTTAGAAAGATCAAGTGACCAGTACGAGATATTCTGGGTTAAGTTCCTGGAAGAAATTTTCCACTGGATAAATAGTCTCCAAGAATTTCCAGAGTTCCAAGAATGAGTCAAGAGGACCTGTACTTGGGACACATAAAATATTGTAGCACTTCATCGGTTCGATTGTCTAGTCACACACGCAATTGATTTCTGGGTCAATACCACATTAGAAGGATACATTATCGACCTTGCAGCTGAGAACCACCAATATTTTTCGTGGGAAGAGGAAAATTTCAAGAGAGACGGAAGGGGAAGACCGTTGAGAGAAATCCCCCTATGGATTAAAGTTTTCTTGATGGAAGAGGGGATGTTGACTATGTCCCCAACTGAGATGGCAGCATAAACACCCTCGCTTGGGGTAGGGAGAGGCTAGGATAGAGTCATGGCCCGAGAGAGGGGAAGGGTTCTTTGACAAACGGGTGGGGAACTAACAAGAAATGGACTCAAGAGACGAGGGAGCCTTGAAAAGAGTTGCCATAGTTGAGAAGTGGTGGCACGACAAGATCAAGAAAGAAGAAAGACAGTCTAAGAAGTTGTGGAAAGAAGTCGGACTAGGAGAAGCAGAGGAAAGACAGATGGAAGAGTTGCGGAATATGAGAAGATAGGAAATATTGGTCAGTCAAAGATTAAGTGAGAGAGAAGAACAGAGAAAAAGAAGTCCCAAGGAGGTTGGACAAGAAGGAGAAGGTGTATACATAAGAGAGGAGGAATTCAGCATGAATCTTGAAGAAGAAAGAGAAGATTCAGCCCCAATGACAGGAAAGATCGGGGATCCAGCTAAAGAGACCGCTCTAGTGGAAGAAAACGAGACCCCCTGGATCAAAGAAAACCACCCTGAAGCCAGTGGCGCTAGCCTCGAATTTCCCATACCCCAAGTGTCTTCTATACAAGTGGTAAATTTGATATTACCTTCTCATGCTAGTTCTATTCCAGTACAATTAGCTAGTCAGTCATAGCCAGGAAGTGCGAGTACAGGGAGGATATTGGGATCCCCTAGTAGATCACAAGCAAAACCGTTAGGTTTCATTTTGATAAGAGAACCAAGATCAGAAATGGTTGGTCACACGAGAGGTTCGATTTCCCGATACCCAGAATTATGGGGTAAGGGAGATGAATATGTTGAGCAGCACTGGTTCTTGTGTGAAGCAATCTAGAGATCCAGAGGGAATCCAGATGCAAATAAGTTTGTTGAGTTCTAGAATACCTTGAGAGGTCATGCTCTCAAGTGGTACATGAAGATCATTGAGCCAGGAGTGCTAGGAATGCAAGTTCAAGCATTCACACTTGGACAGGTACGGACAAGGCTCATAGCAGAGTTTAAACTACCTCAGTCAGAACAATAGGCTTTGTCTGAGTTGCGTGAGATCCAACAAAGGGAAGTTGAATCAGCCTGGGAATACAGCCAGAATTTTAAAAATGCTATAGGGAGGTTAGCACATCCAATCCATGAAGAACATCAAAGGGAATGGTACATTCATGGATTTCTACCTTTGACTCAGATTTTGCTAACGCAATAGCGGATAGCCGCTTTGACAGATGCCTTGGAACAATCTATGAAGATTGAAGCCATGCAGGGATAGCCTAGGAGCCTGAGAGTGACCAGACCCCAGCACATGCAAATTTGGTGCAACTAAAGGGAAAATATCAGTGCTTACAAAAAAAAATCAAGAATTGACAATACCTAAACTAGGACGATCATAGGTATGGTGCACCGGATGTTATACAGAAGGACATCTGGTGAATGAATGTCCATGAATGAGGGGAATGGGACCTCCTCAGAATTCGATGGTACCTTCACCAGGATCCATGGGAGGAGTTTCGCAAGTGTCTGCGAACTTACCATTCCATAACACCTCCCTATATCATGCTTTCCCAAGGAGCCAAGCAGCACCAGCGATTGAGTATTGTGAGATTTTTCGAATCCATGGGCATGGGTCGAGACAGTGCCCCACTATGTAAAAATATTCGACATTGCCAAATACAGTACATTGTGAGTTTTGTGCATCTACCACACATACTACCAATCAATGTAGAGTGTTGGATGCACTTTCAGAAAGATTGGACAAACAACATTCAAGGTGACCGAAAACCCTGAGGGACCAAGAAGAGGTCGAGCAGGTGGGGTTGGAGGAGACTTTAGAGGAGGAAGGGCTGAGGGAAGAGGGCCAAGAAGATGTTATAACTTTGATGAGCAAGGCCACATAGCTAGAGATTGTCCTCATCCAAGGAAATCATGGTGCTCTCACTGTAGAACCAATGGGCATGCAACTGAATATTGCCCAGAACTAATTGCAAAATGGGAAGATCGGGTATGACAATGAGGAACTAACCTCATTAGTTCAAAAATCAAGGGAGTTAGTAAAGGATAATTTCCCAACCTCAATATCGTTACTTGAGGAGGAGAAAAGACAGGAGTTGATGTTGATACTCTACCTCAGATCCAGAAAGCAACACCTAAACAAGATAGGTATGACCCTCTAAAATAGAAGTTGTTCTTTAAAAATTCCATAGAATTATTTCAGAATATCCCTAGCCCTGAGATGCAAGAGAAACCCCCACATCCTATTGTTTACCCTAAGATTTTGCAAGTCCCTGCTTCATGCCTTGCACCAAGAAACCTTGCAGTCATGTCGAGACAACCTGAGCAACCTCAAAACACAGTTGACCTTTGGTTTCAATTATTCTCTGACATTCTCGGGAACGATCAATTAACAAAGAAGTTGCGCAATGTGTTATACCTATTTTTAGGGAATGAAGAACCCATAGAAGCTGGAATAAGGACTAGTATACCTGAGAAGAGTACGCAGAGAGTGTAGAGAAGAAAAGTACGAACTAGAAAAGAATTCAGACTAGTAGCCCTATTAGATGAATTTGAGATTAAAGATGTCATGTTGGATCTAGGATTCGATGTGAACATTCTGCCTAAGAAGACTTGTGAAGCCTTAGGAAAACCTAGGCTGACATATTCCCTAATTCAGCTAAGAATGGCCAACCAATATTGTATTTTCCCAATAGGAAGACTGGAGAGTGTGGAAATAGATGTTGCGGGAGTGAACATCATAGTTGACTTTGAAGTGATTGAAATCATGGGGGATAAGGACCCTTACCCTGCACTACTTGGAATTGATTGGGCCTATGAAAACTATGTAGTAATTGACTTAAAGAAAGACACTGTGACCTTTGAGGCTAATGGAATCAAGGTAGTTCAACCCTTGGACCCATATGTGGGGCCCAGATATAGAGAGCCAACAGACAATAATATGGAGGGAGAAGACTTGGATCAGTTGTACACTGTAACAGTAAGAACAAGAATATAAATCCTACTGCTGATGGATCGGTAAGTTGGAGGAGTATATAGTCAGTAGACAAAGATTCAGAATTGGCTTTTGACAGTTGGCAGCAAGGCTCGTACGAAAAATTATCAAGGATATGCACAACTGTCAGAGAAACCAGATGGGTTGGGACCAAAGTCAGAGAACATCGAGTATATGATGGCACCTCAGGGCTCGACAATTTTCTGCTCAGCATGGAAGAAAAGGTAGTAGGGGACCAAAGGATCTCAGTACTAGATGTAGCCATCCAGGACACCCCTTCCATATGGTGGGATAATCATAAAGCCTTACTCAGAACTTGGGGCAATGTGAAGCAATCTATCAAGTATAGGTTTCAAAATAAGGAGCAGTTGGAATCAGAGATGCCGATGGATTTCCAAGTTGCACAACTATTCAGTGGAGAATATGATCCTAGATAACATATTGAACAGTGTGTGACACAGTGGCAAATTGCGAAAATACCCTCTCGCTTCTGGGTTCAGGTATTTCCCCACTCCCTAGGTCCAATCTCGAAATCTTGGTTCATACACGAGGAGACCATCGATTGGCAGACGCTGGCAACTCATTTTTTCAACGACTTCTTGTCTACAAGTAAGTACCCTGACCTTGAAGTAGTCTAGCAAAAGATTAAAGAATTTATTTTTACAGATAATAGTAATCAGAAATCAAACTTAGTGGTATGTGCAAAACATAGCCAAGAACTTCAGACTAATATTCACCTACCCTCAACCATGAAGCCCATAAAATGTTATAAGATTAGTAGGGATTCAGGAAGCCCGGATTATTTAAAGGAATTGAGAAACCTACCCATCAAAGACACAAAAGGGAATAGAGAAATCCAGAACACCATACCCAGTCAGACTGATAGTTCCTATAATCACCCATTAAAGTTGTGCAAAGTCAATATAGGGACCACAAAGAAACCTAAGATAGCTATGGTGGGAGACTACTGGGATGAGAAAACTAGTCAAGAAACACAGAGTTTGTTGCGGGAATATGAGGATTTGTTCCCAAAGACTTTTTCAGAGTTAAAGGGAATCAAAAGAGTTATGGGATAAATGAAAATTGAATTGAAACCATGATCCAAGCCTGTGAGGCGTAGACCATACTATATTAACCCTAGAGTAAAATAGAAGGTTAAGAAGGAGATAGACAAGATGTTGGAAGTTGGACTTATTTTTGCAATGGAATAAGCAAAATGGGTCAACCCAGTAGTCATCCAAAGCAAGAAAGGCACAAAGGATATCAGGGTCTGTGTAGACTATAGAATCCTTAACTCTACCTGTGTGCATGACCCTTTCCCAACACCTTTTACTGATGAGGTTCTAGAACAGGTTGCGGGGAAGGAAGCGCACTCATTCACAGATGGATTTTCAGGGTACCACCAAGTCAGGATTGTCAAAGAGGACAAAAAGAAGACCACATTCATAACAGAATGGGGATCTTTCACATACAATGTGATGCCATTTGGCTTGAAGGGCGCCCCTGCAATTTTCTCCAAGATTGTAATAGTAGCTTTCATAGAGTTTATTCACAATTTTATAGAGGTCTATATGGATGATTGGACGATATACAGTCTGCTCAAGGAACATGTAGCGTTGTTACGTCTAATGTTTGACAGATGCAGAGAATTGCAGATATCATTGAATCTCATAAAGTGTATCTTTTGTGTACCACATGGGAATTTGTTGGGGCACATAGTATGTCGAGAGGGAGTATTGGTAGACTTAGCCAAAGTTGCAGTGATTGTGAACATGCCACCACCTACGAGGGCTAAGCAGTTGCGCTCTACGCTGGGACACATAGGGTACTATCGCAGGTTCATCAGAAGATATGCAAACATCACTACCCCTCTGGAAAATCTATTGAAAAAGGTCGAAATGTTACAATGGACCCCAGAATGTGATAAATGTTCGAGACCCTAAAGGAGAAGCTCAGCACAACACTGATTCTGATATTCCCAAATTGGGAAAATGAATTTCACGTCCACGTAGATGCTTCAAGTATTGCCTTAGGAGTTATCTTAGTGCAACCTATAGATGGAGCCATGGATCATCCTATCTATTTTGTGAGTCAGAACTTGTCACAAGATGAGCACAACTACACAACGACAGAAAGGGAGGGTTTAGCCATGATTTATGCTTTGCAGAAATTTAGACATTATTTGTTAGGCTCTCATTTCAAGTTTTTTACTGATCATTCTGCATTGAAATATCTAGTTAACAAACCTATGTTGGAAGGGATAATTTGTAGATGGTTACTACTATTTCGGGAATTTTCTTTTGAAGTAGTTATTAAGCCTGGAAGATGCAATGGAAGACCTGATCACCTATCTATATTAGAGTCAGGGGAAAGTGGTGGAGAAGTTGACGATCAGCTCCCAAATGCAGATTTGTTCTAGATTGAGGCCATACCAGAGTATCTGGAGGACATAGCAGTCTTCTTAAGTATAGGAGCCTTCCCAGAAACATATTCCGCAACCTAGAAACACCATATGGTTGTTAGAGCAGTGGATTACCAGTTGATCACAGGACAATTGTATAAATTGGGACTAGATAGTATCCTCAGAAGATGTGTCTTGGATCATGAAAGGTAGGATATATTATGGGAGTGCCACAACAAAGTTGCGGGAGGTCATTTAGGAGGAAAGGCCACTACGCAGAAATTTCTCCAAGATGGAATTTGGTGGGAAACACTCTTCAAGGATGCAAAGGTATATGCTAGATCATGTGATGTTTGTCAAAGAGTGGGTAAGCCGTCACGATGAGATGAATTACCATTTCAACCAGTTCAAGCTCTACAGGCATTTCAGAAGTGGGCAGTTGATTTCATTGGACCTATCAACCCCACAGCTAAGTGTTCAAAGGCTAGGTACATCATTACCCAACTGACTACCTTACACGTTGGGAAGAGGCAACAGTTGTTCAGGAGTGCTCGACCGATACTGCTGCTAGGTTCATCTTTGATAATATTATCACTTGATTTGGATGTCCTAGGAGCCTAACCAATGATCATGGAGCTCATTTAATTAGTAGCACTATAGCAAATCTTACAGCAAATTTCTTGATCCAACATCACAAAAGAAACCCCTACCACCGGCAAGCCAACAGAACAGTAGAAGCATTCAACAAGATTCTGGAGAGAGGGTTAACAAAGGTCTGATGCGCAAATCAGGAAGATTGAGATGACAGAGTTCCAACAATACTATGGGCTTACAGGACAACCACAAAGAAACTCCACAGGTACACGTCGTTCTATCTAGTTTATGGCAAAGAGGCAGTGGTGCATGCAGAATTCATCACTCCAAGTTTGTACATTGCACAGATCACACATATGTCGGAGGAGGAATCAGTTGCGCAGAGACTTATGGAGTTAAGAGAACTCGAGGAGACCAGGTTTTTAGCAGACTTCCATCAGTCAGTTGAAAAAGAAAGGAAAAAATATTGGCATGACAGGCACATTAAGACTAAAGTATTTGCGCAAGGAGACAAGGTTCTACTCTATGACAGTCGGTACCAGAAGCTTCCTGGGAAGTTGCGCATGCATTGGTTTGGACCATTTATAGTTGCGAAGGTCCGACCCTCTGGAGCAATCAGACTTGCGCAACTGAATGGTATGTTGCGGCCAGGATGGGTGAATGACACTCGCCTAAAACCCTATATGTCTTAGAATTGAGCTAAAAGGACTATTTCTCTAGTCCGAAGGAGCATGTATAATAGTTAGATTTGATTTTTCTGCAAATTTTTGTAAATTCAGTTAATAAAGTCAATGTGCACAGTTTTGCGCCGCGACACATAGTTCATTTTCTGTTTAAGTGTTGTTTGATGCAGAAATGCTTACTCAGCAGTGGAGGATCAAAGAAGGCAAGAACTCATTTATGACAATCATTAATATGACAGGGACCCCTTTGTGGTCAGAGGGAGAATGAATCTGAATGCAATCTGAGTCCATGTGTCACACACAACCAGTCCAGTCATAGCCTTTATTGCTATTACGGTACCCCGTTTGAATTCAGTTAAGCCATAAAGCTATGATACATGAAGATGCCATTGGTATTTGCACCAAGATTCCAACCCGTCAAACGAAAAGGTATGAAATTAGCCACATCCTTGTCCAACTTGCACAGTAAATGCTAGAATCGCCCAATCGGATTTACCCCGTTAAATCGTCCTATTGAACAACTCAGATCCAAGTTGCGTCCATAGGGTCATGATGAACAACAGTTATTGTTGAACTTGTCAGTTAATCTCGAGTATAAGGCTCTGAGAAGTCATCGTAGAACATATTGTTTTCAAAGAATTTAGCAATTTCCAAACTCTGTAGAGCGAGCAAACCTATGCAGTCTAGAAACATGTAGTTTTGATCCACAATCCTTAGTTCTCCGCAGAATTTGTTGATAACTCAGAGCTCACAATGTCGAGAGATACATGAAGTCAAAGCACCATGTCCAAAGACGCAGTACTAGATGAGCCCTGCGACCCCTGAGTTGAGTTTGTAGGTGATCTAAAGGGGAAGGTAGAGCAATTCAATCTCCTTGACCTCGACTTAACAAACCAAGTCTTGTTCCCCTAGATGAACATAGACGTATTCTGAACTATCACTCCAAACTCATTGGGAGGCATGCAGTTCGTGCCCCCAGTCGGAATTCATTAACATATTCAACTCGACCATTATGAACCTCAAAGACTTACCAGTGTTCGGTACCACTAGTGAAGTTGCGTGGTGCACCAAGTTCCTGATCAGCAGGGTGCACGACAAAAGTCTCTAGCTAGATAGGTGGTATCCAATCCACGCTGACGACATACATGAGCTCACGGGATTGTCCCTCGAAGGTGAGGATGTGTCGAAGGGATTCCAGGGTCCCAACAAGCATGGCAAAAAGAAAGGGGAGCCCAGCCTCTATGAAAGGTTCCACATGCAGCCGGGGGGGCACACAGCCAAAATTGAACCCATACTACCAAAGACAGTCAGGATTGGTTGTTACATCATAGCCAGCAAGGTTGTGAGTTCATACTACAAGGGAGAATGCACGTTGGATGCATTGTTAATGGCTGACTTCTGCGCCAATGGCGTTGTATTCAACTGGTGTAGTTACATGTTGGAGGAACTTCTCATGGCTTGTGAGGAAGCCCAGGAGAAGGGAGGCACCTTCACATACGGCTACCTGTTGGTGGCATTCATGATGTTCAAGTGGACGCCACCCATTGGAAGACCATTGGTGCTAGAAGACAAGGGGCACATGGAAAATTTGTTTGATCCATGGCACTCCAGGGCGGACTCGGAGAACACAGCCTTCAACAACGCGACATTCTCCAACTGGTACAACGCACTTATCAACACAATGCAGAGGTTGCGCATTCCACAAGAGATCCTCAACTACAACATGAGGAAAATTGATTTCAGCATGAACCAACATCATACATTTTTATGGCCGAGGCATGTTAACAGGGAAGACTTCCATTTGAGGATGTTGTCATTCTACCTGGATGAGGAGCCCTTCGACAAAGAGGTAATGTCGTGGCCAGGAGTTAAGCGTAACCCGTGCAAGTCGGGAATGCACTATATATTTCCTGTAGAAATTCTAAAGAAGAAAGGCAAGGAAGCAGGGGTAGGATAAGGCACAAGACCAGAAGCCCAGAAGAAGGAAGCTCAAGCACAGTCAGACTCTGAGGAGGAAGACGAGATGCATCCATTGGAGCGTAAGAAAAGAACATTGTCGGTCTTCCCGTAACTGCCAAATAAAGTCATGTTGATAGGTGAGGATTTCAACAACATCCTAAGTGTTGCATTCAGCACAGAACCAATGGCAAAGAAGCTCAGAATCGGGGTCTCATTGAGTAAAATCTTAAACCCCCAACCCATTTCATCTATCATCCCCCGCACTAGATCAGCGGTCATGGCAACCCCTGTCATCCATATTCAGGATGACCCTGAGCCTGACACCCTTCCATCCACCATCATCACAGAACACCCTCCATCACCACCACAACCCCAGTCATCACCACCAAAAACCACCAGTCCACCCCAAACCACAAATCTAGAGTCGATGCAGTTCGATCCCCTAGAGCAAGCAGAGTGAGAAATCCCAGAAACAACCTAGGAGTTTCCTAATCCGAGACCAGAAGTTTTTGGTCCAAACCCCGAAGTACCAGAGAAGATCCTATAGCTGACCGGCCCCAACCCAGACACCCAAGACCATCATATTGTGCCTTTTGTGCTGGGAAAGGACACCCAAATAGTGGAGGAGCCGCAAGCTCAAAGCACCCAGCACATCCCCTCAATGGACAAGGTTGAGGGTGGCCAGGGAAGAGAAACTAGGGAGCCGACGTAATTAAAAGGGAGGAGATACCAGAGGTTTAGAAGGAACCCAAGTCAACTTCTGGGCAAAGCACGACATCCGCACAGGAACAGATGGAGTTGGTTCTCCAGAACCCTCAATAGTGCACAAAGTTGTTGCAACTCTGCCTGGATAGAACATAGGTTCTGACACTCTTTCCCTCAGCGCTAAGGTTGAGGCTTACACCAGGACCATCAACAGATGAGGACCCTCTCAGAGCATTCAACAACCAGTGGACTTCCACTACAGACTCAAGCACCTAGAGACACAGCTCCTTCATCTGCTGACCTTCCACAGTGGCCAGCAACACACTTGGTGGGAATGATCAAAGCATCCACTAATCAACTAGAGCAAAGGCTCTAGCAGGCCGAGAGGTCTATCAAGCACACAAGGGAGGAAGAACTCCTTGTGCATGCATGCAAGACACAAGAAGCACATGCAAAGATCTAGGTTGAGCGTAGACTGGAAAGAGTGCAGGAAAAACTTGTCGAAGCCTGGATGGAAATTTGGAAGATCGCACCCCAACTGCCTGAAGTCAGGGATGTAGGACAGTCGGAGCATCAGATTGAGCTTCTCCAAGGACCATGGTCACAACTGGCCATTCGTGTTGAGCATCTGGAAGTGCAGTTGCGGCAAACTCAGCAAGAAATAGAGCAGCAACCTCGGAAGCTACAGGAGCAGATGGAAAAGGTAGTGCTAGAAGGCAACAATGCTCGAGTAGCACTACATAAGTGCACAGTTGAGTGCACAAGTATTTTCAGGGAATTCAACGATTGGATGGGAATCATCGCTAGACACAACCAAACCTTGAAGGATGTGTGCACCAAAATCCAGGTGTTGAATAAAGAAGTTGTGTCCATGATGGATCCACTAGAGCAACAACAGAAGTTCAATCAAATATAGCAGGTGGACAATGAACTGAACGCCCTCTTTGAGGCACCATTCGTAGCAAAGAAGGAGTTGTGTGACTTCAGGTCTGTCATTCAGAAAGTGTACATGCAGATGCATCAAGTTGATGCAACAAGATATTTTGAGTGGAAATCGTTGGTCGCATCCAAGCCCAAGGGATGTATTACAGAGGCGACCCAACAGTTCGTAGCAAAGGCATCATTCCTTGCCAGGAAGTGGCAAGATAAAGTTGGAAGCTTTCAAGGAGTGAGGAAGTGGGCCTTGGAGTTGGGCCCAGAGTTGGGCCCTTCATTTGAAGAGGCAAAAGAGGAGAAAGCGCAAGTAGAAGAGAAAAAGGAAGAGGAAAAGGAGGACAAGAGAAAACAACAGTGTCTCCTGGAAGCTACGAAAGAGCCGAGTACTTGACTCGAGGGAGATTCAAGGATTATGGTCGAAACCTGTTGGGCCCTTCGTTTTTGGGATAAGGAATTGCACAAGTTTTGGCCTAGTACGAGTTGTGCAAGATTCAGAAGAAGCTGGACAGCAAAGCAAGAAGAATCAACAGAAATCAGTTGCGAAAAGGGACAGCGCAACGCCAGCAAAGAAAAAATGGTTGCAACAGAACAAGAAAGCGTGCAAGCTGAGACAAAAGACACAAACTAGCTTATATATAGGGTTGAATATGATTGTAAAAGTTATTGGTTGAATTGTGATTGTGTTAAGTTCGATATTTCCCTCACTATTAGGTTGTTGTTAGTTGGGTCAAGTCAGGTTTTGAGTTTGTAATGTAATCAGTACACCATTTTGAGAGTTAGAGATCTGTGACCTGAGGCCAAAGCCAGTAGTCGGTAACAGAGCGCTACTTTGTATCTCTGAGTTTGTAAATTAAGAAAGATCTAAAGACAATATGAAGAAGGATCTAAATTTTCAAAATACATTGTGTCTTTCTGTGTTTTACTTATGCATTACAGTACTTCTTTATGGTTTATAAGTTCCACATGATGGCTGTGTTTAAATGTTTGTTCGCGACATAAGTAGGTTCAGTTCTTGCACACTTGATTTTGGATATGTTTGGTAGTTATATGTCTTGCGCAAGATTAGGATGAATCTTGAAGGTTCTGTGAATCCTCCTAAGTCTTTTCCTTGCCCTTCTCTATCTAATTGTCTCAATGACGCTTCGAGTGAGACTTCTTCTCTTCGAAGGAGATAAAAATGCCAGTGCTCTAGACTACTCGGTACCTTTCGTTGGTAACCTAAGAAGGACCCTGGTCTTATCAAACTTGCGCCAACATACATATCCATGGATGAGTAGATATCGAACATTCTCACCAAGCCTTTTTCTAGAGTGAAGTATGAGTACTTCAGAGACAAGCTTGGCGTGATGTAGAATGTCGACCCTCGTTGAGAGGGAGGTGTGTTGTTTCTCTTCTTTCCATCTAACCCCTTTGGCCAATGGTTCCTGAGATCAGTAATGTGAGGTGACTGAGGGGGTAATACACTACCATACCCGATGAGAGGAGAAACATCACACGCATAGTAGTGAGGACTATGGGAGTACCTCTACGCTACTTGATGAGACTATAACTATGGTTGATGGCATGGTAGTAGTTGTGTGCTACGAGTTGATGGTTGCATAGTTATAGAGACATCGAATATTACTATGGTTGATGGAATGGTAGTATTTGTGTGTTATTAGTTGATTGCTACATAGTCATAGGGACTGAAGACTGTGACTATGGTTGATGGCATGGTAGTAGATGTGTGCTACTAGTTGATTGTTGCATAATCATAGAGGTTGTTGAATTACATGGTGGTAGATTTTGTAGATACCGGTTGATTGTAGGATATGACTATGGTTGATGGCATGGTAGTAGTTGTGTGATACTAGTTGATTGTTGCATAGTCATAGAGTTTGTGACTATCGTTGATGGTGTAAGTTTTAAACCTGCGAAGTAAAGCAATGCATATATATTCTTAAGCAATACAGAAATTAATCAATGGCTCATACACAGAATACACAGAGATCTTTACCGGAAACCCTCAACCGGGAAAACCTTTCTTTTTCATTATATGGAATTTCACCATTCGCCATACAATATATACAATGTTTTTAGGTATTCCGTAGATACCGAAACCCTAATCCCTTAATCCGGGATTAATTTACAAATCAGCTAAAAATAGCAAAATCCGCTAAAAATAGCAAAAACCACCCAAAAAAAAAATTTCGGGGCGTTGCCCCGGGCTACCGCCCGATGTCGAACGTTGCGCGTAACCAGGGGGGGGCATACCTGCCCCCCCCTGGGACCCCCCTAGGAAGCGCCCAGCGCAACGGCAGATCCCTAGGTGAAGGGATCGCCAGACGCAGTCGTCGTATCTGGCGCACCCACACACACACACATGCAAAGAATATAACACATACCCAACAGATGGCATGGTAGTAGTTGTGTGTTACTAGTTGATTGTTGCATAGTCACAGAGATCATAACTATGGTTGATGGCATGGTAGTAGCTTAGTGCTACTAATTGATTGTTGCATAGTAATGAGAAACTACTAGATAGCATGGTAGTAGCTTAGTGCTAATAGTTGATTGCTATGTAGTCGTGACAACATGGTGGTAGATTTGTGTTGCTAGTTGATTGTTGGAGAGCATGGTAGTAGTTGTGTGTTACTTGCAGTGGTTGTGTACCATTGGACAGTAGTTGTGTACTACTATGGATCGACACAGTCATGTTCTATTGGATGGCATTGTAGTAGTTGTGTGCTACTAGTTGATTTCCATGGAGACTACCAGTTCACATTGGAAGTAGCTATGTGCTACTTCATTATAGAGACTATGACAAATGATTTGAGCTACTGATGGCATTGTAGTAGTTGTGTGCTACTAACTGATTGCAGAGTAGTTATTGGAGTTTTGATTTTTTGGTAGTTGTGGGAGGTAATTTCCCTCATGGATGACCTTTATTAGACAAGAAGAAGATTCCATAAGCAAGAGAACCATTGAACAGATGTGGAAATACCCTAGAAGAGAACTTGGCCCAGAAGAATAAAGAATAATAAAGTGATACCTTTCCAGAAGAGAAGTCGACCCAGTAAAGAAGACTTGAAGACTATAAATAGGAGGCACCTTGGCTCATTTGTTACACTCACTCACACTCTCTCATATACATAGAATTAAGGCACAAGTCTGACGAAGGTGACGCAACAGTTGTAGTGGTAGAGATGCTTCATGTTTAGTCTTTGTGGTATCTCTCTCTTGTGCGCTACTCTTGGAAGAGGTGCGCTACTTTGGTATTGTAATGTTGTTGTAGTTGGGATGGTATTTATGGTTGTGCTTTGAGATAGCCTCTGTGCTATGGTTTATCTATTGGTTCATGATTGGACTTGCTTTGTGAATGAAATCTATCTAAGAAAGGTTGTGGGGTTTTCCCCCGTTTGTGGTTTTTCCAGGATAAATATCTTGTGTTCTTTTGTCTCTTGTTTATGTTTCTATTGCTCAGTACATGATATATAAGATAATGTTAAAAAAGTAAAAGAACACCGATAACTCTACTGCTCTGTAAATAAAGAAAATATAACAAGAAATACCATTCATTGCATGTCACCACATCTAAAATCATATCAACAAGAGGTATGAAATATTCTCTACTCTTTCGATGCATTCAACATCACTTCTATACCTTGTAATCAAAATATTGATGCAGATATATTGACCAACACAACATCTAGGTTGATACCTCTTGATAATGGTTTTTTCATTGAAATGATTTCCAAGCCTTAAATACTAGATAACATCACGAACTAGCGAGTATTCAATAACAATAATTAGAGTATCAACTTTCTTACTAGTTCAGATACTTTCCAAGATGCGGTGATTGATGATGAGGACCAACAACGAGACCTGCAGAATTATTGAGATGAGGCAAGAAAAGTAAAAGAAAATTGTGTCCCGAAGAATATCCTAACCCTTGAGAAGCTAATTGATTTACAATCTAAGTTTAGGAAGCTTGTTAATCTGAAGACCAACAGTTCAACCATGATGTATTTTTTGCTCAATATAGGGACCTCTGAACATCCCAAGTATATCAACCTAGGCACATGTTATTCAGAGGATGAAAAGCACACATTCACAGAGTTGTTCAAGAGGTGTTGAGATGTATTTTCTTGGACTTATGACAATGTGAAGAATTATGACACCCGAATAATCCAACATGTGATCCCCATTAAAGAGGGTGTCAAACCATTCTAGAAAAAGCTCAGAAAGATACATCTAACTCTCAAACCTATTATCCAGAAGGAACTGAAGAAATTGTTAGAAACCCAAATCATTTTGAAAGTCCATCATTCAACTTGGGTATCTAACATGGTTCTCGTTAGGAAGAAGTCATGAGAAATTAGAATATGTATAGATTTCTAGAACCTAAACCAAGCTTCCAACAAAGATAACTAACCAATTCCCGCAATAGAAAAGATCTTGCAACTTGTCTTTGGCTCTGAGTTGTTTTCTTTATTGGACGGGTTTTCAGGATACAACCAAGTTCTCATGGAAAAACCAAACCAATTGAAAACCACATTCAAAACTAAGTGGGGGATGTATACATAGAAAATAACTCCCTTTGGTTTAATAAACATAGGCGCTACATTTCAAAGGGAAATAGATATTTCTTTCAAAACTTTAATCGGTCAAAGCGTGGTGTCTTATCTTGACGATGTCATTGTTTATTCAAAGAAAAGAGAAGATCACCCAAGACATATGAAACAAATACTTGAACAATGTAGAAAGTATGGGATCTCATTGAATCCCAAAAAGACATTTTTTATTGTTTCAGAAGGAATACTACTGGGGCATGTGATTTCCAAAGATGGACTTTTGGTGGACCCAGAAGGAACAAAAATTATTCTACAAATCCCTCCACCTCATAGTAAAAAGTCAATGCAGTCGTTTTTTGACAAAATCAACTTTATGAGAATATTCGTTCCAGACTTTGTCGAAATTGCTAAACCACTTCAACGAATGATTAAGAAATATGTTCAGTGCAAATGGACACCAATGGAGAAGGAAGCATTCGAGAATATCAAAGCCGCTATAGTCATTGCACTATCTCTAAAAAGTATTTATTTCATTAAGGACTTCTTGTTGCACACATTTTTGTCTAATCATTCCCTCGCAGAAGTGTTCACATAGAAGGATGGGCAAGGAGATGAGTACCTCGTCGCATTCGCGAGCATTGGACTACCCGCTAGTGGCCAAGCAAGCTTTGTTGGAATATTGTTTAATACTAAGAGGGGAGGGGGTGAATCAGTATTATCCTTTTTCAACAATTTAAAACCACTTAATTACTAATTTTATCAAATCAAAACAAATGATCAAAAAAAAGGTACAGTACACACAATTAAAACATGGAAAAACCAACTTCACAAATGTTCTTCTTATTTTCAATAAAGATTACATTTAATTTATGAGCTCCAATTCAAAGGAAACACCAATTCTTGGTTTTACTAGCAACAACTAGAAGGAGCTTGCAACCCCCTAGATTTTATCAGCCCCGACAGGAAGTAAGCACCAACTCCCTAGTTTCTTTAGCTATAACTGAAAATATTGTGCAACACCTTGGTTTACGAACGTCAACTAGAAGGAGGCTACAACCTCCTTTGTAGGTTCCAACCTTCCCTAGCACCACCCAACCTCCCTATTTATGATAAGTAATTCAAATCTTCATAATATTCTTTGGATTCTGATACATATCTTCATTTACTTTCTTGGCCTTTGACTCTGTTATTGATCTTTAGATTTCAAGCACAGAGACACACCCTCTTTCAACAAGAATTTATGTTTATATAATCTTCCAATGGTCATGTACAACTGAACAATTGCACCTCTTCAATATAGGAACATATCTCTTCATTATAAGTATGTGCCTTTTCAATATAACATATTAATCATACTATTTTAATTAATACAATGTCAATGAACCATTGTGCCTTTTAGATCGTTTAGTCACGTTTTCATTTGGGTCAACAAATTTTGACTATCATTGTTTAATTCACTTTTTACATGTTGGCACAAGGGCAGACCCAGGGTTCAGCTCCAAGAGCGCACCAACAAGACCTAACTACTGGCCCTTTCGGCAACACCTACGAAGAAAATGTAGTCTCACCCGAAGCATCTATGGGGGGGTTGCAGGATAGAGATGTCTACAACCAAGGGGAATATCAAGTGGATCTAATACCATAACAATACAGCATTCATATATCACTTATCGGCTTATATCTACTCCACACAACTATCTATCAGATCTAACACAATAATGCAATAGCGGTATATCAAAAGGAAAAGAACATATCATCAATCACACATACGACACAAGATATATGTCGTTCACCCTCTCTCTAGGGCTACGTCCACAGAACTGTGCTTATAATATATTAAGATGAAGCATACAGTTCTTGTCTGCACTCTCAACTAGCAGATCTTCTTTCTTCTCCTCGCTATCTCCCCCCTCCCTGTGCACCTAGCTGCAGGGTTGATATCTACACCCAGCTAAAGATCTTACAATATAGAAGGCTCTCGTACTCAGCACTTCTCTCTCACTCAATATTACTCACTCGATCACACAATGACAAAGACAACAACAACAATCATAGCACTAACAACAACCCATCTCAGGTCCTTTTGGCCTTTATTTATACATTACAATCACTCACCGACAGCCTTAGGCTAAAACCTAGGTGTCAAAACCCAAGATACCAAAACCCTAGGTGTCTAAAACCCTAGGTCAACTTGACTCGCGTTTTCAGGGCTTCGCCAGCCTGTCTTTCCTTCCTTCTCGCGCGGTGCTCCAAAGCATCCAACTGTGGCTTTTTTCACTTGCTGAGTTGTCCACGATCCTTCTTTATTTCTGATCTGTTATCCTCGATCTCCTCATTCATCGGCTTGCTTCCTTTTACTTCACTTCATCTTTTCTGCTCTTTTTCTCACTTCGACCCAGTAACAGTCACTATGTCTTCCACGCAGTTTGCATTTTTCCTTTTCTTCCTTTCTCTTCACTAACTTCCATAACCAAGGGCCAACAGGCCCCCAACACTCACCTGTGACTTGTCTTGAGGCACTTCAGATCTGACCTTTCTATTTTACTTCGACTTCAGACTGTGCAATGCAGCCTTTTCTCTCTGCTCTTTGCCTCCTCTCTTTCCCTTGTGCAGGCAATCTTTTCTATGTCTAGTACCCAGTTTCAACTGCACTTGGTACCTAGACCCTTTTCCTCAATATTTTATTGAGAGTTGCGAGGCAGTTGGTTGTCATAATACAACTTCAGTCGGCTCCCATTCACTAATCCTTCCTTCCATTCTCCCTTCAAAGTCTTCAACTGCACAACTCCTCCTTCTATAACATAGGCGACCTCATATGGCCCGAGCCAATGCGTTCTGAACTTTCCAGGATGTTTGATGAACTTACTGTCATATACCAATACCAGATCACTTTGACTAATTGCCTTCTTCTTAATGTGTTTGTCATGGTAGGCCTTCTCTCTTTCTTTTTGTACCTATTGATGAAATCCTGCAACAAATTTGTCTTCCTCTAGTTCGACCAAATGTGCAAGCCTCTCTCGAATAGCGCCAATGTCATCCATATCTATAAAGGCAGCAATTCTAAGGCTTGGTACCAAATATTCCATTGGAACAATGGCTTCAAGACCATATACCAACTTAAAAGGGGTCTGCATTGTTAGCTTCTTGCAAGTGGTTCTATAGGTCCATAGTACTATTGGTACTCTTAAATCCTAGTCATCCTTGTTCACACTACAAATCTTTGTCAGCATTGTCTCCAAGATCTTGTTGAATGCTTCCACTGTCCCATTTGCTTGTGGATGATAAGGCGTGCTCTTCTGATGGTGGACTACAAATTCCTCAGTCAAGGCTTCAATTGTTTTATTTATGAAATGTGTGCCTTGATCACTCATAAGGATCTTTGGGCATCCAAACCTGGTTATGATGTCATCAAATATGAAGCGTGCAGCTGTAATTTCACTATAGTCCTTAATTTCTCTTGCTTCGACCCATCTGGTCAAATATTCTGTCGCAATAATGATGTACCTTGCTCCCGTGTGCTTTCCTGGTGGGTTTATAGGTCCCACGAAGTCAATGGCCCATTTCTCAAATTCTTGTAGGGTCAGTTGTGGTGCTGATGGAATTTCATCTCTTATGGATGATTTCCCAATTCTTTGGCATACATCGCAGGCTCTGTAATAGTCTTTAGCATCTCTGTGTAAGGTAGGCCACCAAAGGCCAACTCTAAGAACCTTTTGTGCAGTTGCTTTCCCTGCGTAGTGTCCTCCTGCAATGCCTTCATGAGCTTCTGTGAGGATCAATGGTCACTCTGCCTCCATAACACACCTTCTCAATATCTCATCAGGTCCCATTTTGTATAGTTGTCCAGCCATAAGTGAGAAGTCTGCAGCACGTACTACTAGTTGTTTCTTCTGGGGAATTGTATATTCACTCGGTGCCATTCTTGTTGATAGGAAATGGACTATCTCTGCAAAGTGGTCATCAATATTTCTAATGGCCAATAACTGTGCATCTGGTAGTGCAACCTCCAAACTGGTCGGCTCTTTGCCATGTTCCAACCTTGACAAGTGGTCAGGACCTTTGT
The DNA here is from genome assembly GCA_009831015.1 of Picea engelmannii. Taxonomy (NCBI): domain Eukaryota; kingdom Viridiplantae; phylum Streptophyta; class Pinopsida; order Pinales; family Pinaceae; genus Picea; species Picea engelmannii. The sequence continues at coordinate 188,815 of ML795288.1, forward strand.
TCATTCTTCCTGGTTTAACTACGATCTCAAAGTCATATTCCTAAAATAGCAGAATCCATCTGCATTTTCTTCCCCCCAACATTGGCTTGTTGACTAGGTATTTCAGTGTGGAGTGATCAATAAACATTTTAAAGTGTCTTCCCAACAAGTAGTGGTGAAATTTGTGCAACGCATACACCATGGCTAATCCCTCTCTCTCAGTGGTGGTGTAATTAATCTCAGTTGTAGAGAGTTTCCTACTAGAAAAAGATAATGGATGGTCAATATCTCCTTCCCCAGGTTGTGCTAACACTGCTCCTAAGGCAATAGAAGACGCATTGACATGCACATGAAACTCCTTGCTCCAATATGGGAAAACCAGAATAGGCGCAGTAACCATTTTTTGTTTCAATGTGTCGAAGCTCTACTGGCATTCTTTTGTCCAACTGAACTGATAGTCTTTCTTCAAAAGCTTCTCCATTGGTGTTGTAATCTGGGTGTATCCTTTAATGAACTTCCTGTAATATCCAGTATGTCCCAATGCAGTGCGCAGCTGTTTGACTGAAGTAGGGGGTGGCAGATCAACTATAATGGCAATTTTAGATGGGTCTACTAGCAATCCCTGCTTGCATACAATATCACCTAATAGCACTCCAAATGGTGAGAAGAAGATGCACTTCTTCATATTCAAGGCAATTTGACACTGCCTACATTTGTCCAACATTAGCCTTAGACATTCAATATGATTTTTTAATAAACTAAAAATAGTCCAATCATCAAAATATGCTTCTAGAAATTTATGCATAAACTCTTTGAATGCTTCAACCACCACCCTGGAAAATATGGTTGGCGCATTCTTCAATCCAAATGGCATCATTGTATACCGGTAGGATCCCCATTCTGTTGCAAATGTGGTCTTATGGCGATCTTCCTTAGCAATCCGGATCTGATGGTATCCTGAAAATCCATCTATAAAAGAATATACCTCCTAGCCTCCCATGTTATCTAACACTTCGTCAGTGAATGGTGTAGGGAAGGGGTCATGCAAAAAGGCATCATTCGGCTTCCTGAGATCTACGCAGATCCTTATCTCTCCTGTGTTTTTGTCTTGCACCACCATAGGGCTAATACATTATGACTCTTCAACAGGTTCTATAATTCCTACTTACAGCATTATGTCGAGCTCAATCTTCACTTTCTCCTTATATTTAGGGTTCAATATGTAGGGTCTCTATTTGACTGGTCTTGCATCTGGTTTCAAAGGGATCCTCATCTCTCCCATAGGCCCTTTAATGCCCTTCATATCAGTAAAATTGGTCGGAAACAAGTCCTGATATTCATGCAACAGCTCTGTGATTTTGTCAATAGTAGCAGCATCCTATTAATCTCCAACATTTGCAATCTTTAGTGTCTTCTTTGTTCCAATGTTGACCTTCTTAATATTGATTGGTCGTCCAATTAATGGTATCTCAACTCCTAGTCCTTCCACATCTCTCTGGCCTTATGTTTTTAAGATGTTCACCTTCCTCGGATCATCGTCTTCATCGGCATTGATGTTGTAACAGCCTTGCAGTTTCTGGAGAGGTGCAGTCCATTTGTGACATCCCCCAAAATAAAATATTTTGGAAATTTAATTTTCTAGGAAATTATTCTGTTTTTGGTAAATTTGAATTTGGAAAAAAATTTCCATTTATGGCAATTCCGAATTTCGAATTTGTTAATTGTAATAAATTGTTATGACTGTTGGGCAGAACTCTGATTTGACCCAACTAACTATTTGACAATGACACTGTTTAAAAACAGAATATTTTATATTGATTGCAGGAAGACAAATGGAATAGCCATGTTAATAGTAGCTGACCATGACTCCATGAGTGGGGAACATGTTGGAACTACCCCTGGGCTGATTTTTACAAGTGGAAAATAAATGATTTGGCCATTGGCAGCCCCTGACAACCAGGGATTTAGGAAGCTGTGAAAATTCCAAGGGAAAAGACCTAGGCAAGTTACAAATAAGCATATGTGAGGAGGCAGGACGATGTTAAGTATGTTGGGAAAGAGTCTATTTTATTTTTCCTTTTCACTTGTTGTTATGAACACTGGAAGGGTGTGAGGCGAGGAGAAAAAAGTGACTGAATTGAAGGACAGTGTTGTAGAGGGATTTCCAAGTTCGCCCTTATGGACTCATGGTCAGGCTAGGGGGTGAATTGGGCAAGTAATCGTGGCTGCTCGGTTCTACGGTTGGGAGGAATGTGGTTGTTCCCTTTGTTTTCTCCGCAAGTTTAGTTCAGATATGTTGCTCTAAACTCTATCTATCTGAATGATTTTATATTGGATATATTGTACATGTTATAGCTATACAGAAAAGAGTTCTAGTATCTTTTTTTTTAACCGTATAACTGATGTAAGTCCTTTCCTATACCTAAATATTCAGTATTCTACCTCTATTGGACAAATTGGTTATTGTTATAGTGGGATCCTTAATGCTGGTATGCATGCAATAACCTAGATAAAGGTTGTTCGAAATTCAGTGAATAGACTGTAGGATTTAGTTGTAGATTTATTTCTGGAAATCAATTTTTAAATAGAATCGAATATGTATCAATGAACGAACAGAGCTATTATATGCATATGTATGTTTCAAACTTTAAATAGAATCGAATATGTATTAATGAATGAACAGAACCAATATATGCATATATTCCATTCTGTAATTTAGTTCAAAAAGGAAACATAATTCATTTATATAGCACATACGCAGTTAAACTACCAACAAATACATAGTATGCAACAGGGGTTTTGCGCAAATGATACTTTGAATCTGAAGTAAATTGGTTAAAACATAGTCAGGAATAAGATACATATATATATATATATATATATAT
>ML795288.1:192313-206489 GCA_009831015.1 Picea engelmannii
AGGAAGAAATCATTTCCTAATCCCGGGAAGGGAAAAAGAAAATATACACAGAGCCATTTTGTGCAGCAATAATCCCAAGGGAAAACAAGACAAACCATATGAGGAGACTTATAATTCTAAATTTAAATATAATACGAAGTTTCGGTATAGTCGAGTCCTTACAATAGGTTAAAACCCCAAAAGTTCTTCAGTCCCTTTATATCATACCGGTCGGGATTTCGGACTGTGTAAACATCTGTAACCAAATATTTTTTCAAAAATAGTAACGATAAATAAATTTACAAGTTGGGATGAGACTAAATAGAGGAACGTCTAGGATAAGACACCCAATGTTTTTCATCATTCAATTGAAATCTTGTATGATAATAGTATACACAGACGTCGGACCAAGACGCAACTGGAGGACCTCCCCATGAAGGCAATAGAACAAAACTATTACAAACTTATCAAAAATCCAGGAAGAAACCGTGCCCTCGCACTGTTGGAACTCTGGGAAGGCTTACGAAGGAACTCGAATACCTCTTGCGCCGAGAGCGGGGACCGAACATCCAAGATCCACAGATAGACGAAAGGCCCTGAATAAATAACAATTTATTATCAGTAGACACAGACAAAAATGATGATATACTAACAAAATTGATAACAGTCAGTAAGGAAAATTTATGTAATCTTACTTAACTTCTGTTTGAGAGGCTAGCATAGCTCTCTTATTCTCCTTACCACTTTTCCCAACTGGATAGATGCCTGGCCGAAGGTGGATAGTGTATTTATTCGCTGATGGGTACCCTCGTATCAAAATAGGGCCCATCATTAGTGAATTATATAAGCCCTAAAAACGAAGAAATCTTACAAGAAAGAGGTGCATACACCGCAAGTAACAATTTCATAAGAAGAAAAGACAGAAATAGACAGTAACATTTATCTTTTAAAAGAAGTAACCAGACCTACACTACCCTGGATTATATTGTTCATATCGAATTCAGAGAGCCACACATAACCTCCATAACCAAATCATATCGAATAGTCTTATGCTCTGCAAACATTACAGTGATTTGTCCCCACTACTTTTTAAATCAAATCGGCTAGAGCACGACATGGGTATTACCCACTGCAATAATATTGTAAGCATCGTGAGAGAATATCATGACAGGAATTATTTAAAGCCCTACAGAGATCTTAAGCCTCGACAACATTCAAAGGATTCGGTATAGAACTTAAAACGGGGAGGTTACAAAAACATTTTTCTCCCAAAACCTAAACAAGAAAATGAACGGATACAGAGATATACCCACAGAAAATGAACTGGGAAGTTATGCAACCCGTACTTCCAAAACTGAAAAGGAAAACAAATGAATATACTCCCTTCAAAACCAGAAGGCAAAAAAAAAATGGAGATCAAATCGAAGGAATTTCCCTTCCAGGAATTAGGGTAACATCGGAAACATTACAGGAGAAGTCGGGAATGCATTATTTCTCTAAACATCTTACAAGAATGTGTACTGAGACAAATACTTACCAGGGGTAAAGGTCCATGCCAACCATTCCAATGTGGGAGCGGCTACCTTTGTAATACTCTACGCCTCCAAGGTTGGTTCACAGGACCGCCTCGCAGAACTGAACAATGACAATCATGAAACCACTTCAACCCTAACAGATATCCTGTCAACCTTGGAGTAATTGTGGAGGGCAAGTGGCCATGTGACTGTGTCAGAGATAGTATGCCATTTGGGTAAAGAGTTCAGTAATTTCCACTGGAACTTGCAGGCTACCTTAAATGAAACTTACAGAGTATTAACTGTTAGACAGAGAATTCATTCCTCCCACTTAACAAGTGTTGTGTTAAGAGTAAAACCCTTTGTCACTCCTCAAGATTAGCGTGAATCAACAACCCGATCCTAGTGGTGAAATGTCCATTGGCATTTGGAGGTAAGTAACTAATTCACAACCGACCCTGGTCCTAAGAACATTAAATTTGATCGCGACGTAGTAGATAGGTTAGTTGTCTAGTAATAGAACTCGATTCATTGAATCGTATGGTGGGAAACCAAGTAAAGTCGCCTAGATTCAATGGTAATCAGATATACATGCGTGCAAAACCTTAGAAGTTTTTATGTTTTTGCTTGAGTAAATCGTAGTAGGTTTTGTGACCCCTCTTTTTCACATGATCCATTACACCAAGGGGTAAAGGTTTTTTGTTTTTTTTTAAATGAGAAGGACCACTTTGATATGTAGAACTTAGGAAATTGTTTTCTTAAGAACTTTTTTGAAAAACAGAAATTGCACCAGTCCTATAATAAGTTTACACCTTCTGTTAGTAAAAGGAAAATAGCAAACAAAACAAAACAAAAAATTGTGTGATAATGAGGTTCATTACATATGGTATCAGAGCGAAAGTTACAACACTGCGCCTAAACAAGACCATTGTAGTGCTTAGTATATATTTTGTTTTAGAAAAAAAAAACTAATAAATTGTGTGGTTACAAACATAAATCTTTCTCTGTTTTGGTGAATAAGTATGGCAACTCAAGACAATGCAGAAAACAGGATGGAAGAAAATCCACAGCAAAGACCTCCTGGAGATACAAGGCAGAATAGTAACGGAATCTCACCCACAGAAGTGTTGGAAACAATGAGGAACTTGATTGTTGAGCTATAGATCTTTAAAGTCGACAATGAAAAATTGAAGAAGGCACAGCAAGAACAACAGGAGATAAACGAAGTCCTGTTGCGCAGTATAGTGACCAAGAAAAGCCCAAAAGACAATGATAACAATGAAGAAGTCAGCAAGAGAGCCTCCAAGCACTCAGGGCCAGAGACAGAAAAAGGAGATAGTTCATCTGAAGGAACGCCTCCAGCTGAAGATGGAACAAAAACAGACAAAAAAAAGAAAACAAGTAGACCACCTTGAAGGGGAATTTAAAAAGATTAAACCCCCTATATTTGATGGGGAATCCAGGACAGGAGAAGAAGCAGAGGCATGGTTGTTGGACATCAAAAAGTACTTCCAAATCTATAACTATTCCAGCAACATGAAGGTCAGGATGGCCATCTACAATCTAAAATGGAAGCCCAGTATTTGGTGGCAAGATCTGAAATTGGCCAAGGGCCTAAAGGAGAAACAGTTGGAATGGTCTGACTTTAAGAAGTATTTCAAGAAACAATACCTTTCTAAAAATTATTATGAAAGGAAAACGAAGGAATTTTACGAGTTACGACTCGGATAGATGACGATGGAGGACCTTATAAATAAATTTTTGGATCTGCTAAGGTTCATACCATACATCCGGGAGGATAAAGTAAAAATTCAGTGATTTATAAGTTGTCTACCACAGTCCTACAAGGACAGAATTGAGTTTGACAACCCCAAATCCTTAAGTGAAGTATTCAGAAAAGCGTGAATGTGCTACAACCAGTATAAACAGCGGGCAGAGTTTCCCAAATCCTCGAAGGATAAGAAACAAGATCGAATGAACCAGTGGAAGAAGGGGTACCAGCTAGCTCCTTATCGGAAAACAGAGAAGAGTTTTCCGAGAAAGGATTTTCACTCCAATCCTCCAAATACTCAAGGCAGTGGAAAACCGGTAAACCTGGGAGTGAAGAGGTTTGGGGATAGCTCACGCGAGCCATTAAAGTGTTGGGAATGTGGAGAGCCTCATCTCAGGAGGAACTACCCACGTTTGAGTTCAACAAACAGAACTGTTGTTCATAACCTACAAGAAGCCTCGACCGTGGGAGACGTGGGAAGGAGCCTACATCGGATAAATGTGGCCATCGATGAATGATAAGCTGACCACCAGTCCTCAGTGGTAGAAGTCGAAGGTAAAATCCATGACACTCAAATTTTTGTTTTAATTGACCCTGAAGCAACATTAAGTTATATTACTCTGAAGGTAGTAGAGTCAAATAAACTTAAGAGACTGAAGCATGCAAAATCATGGCTTGTGCAACTAGTGATAGGTACAAAAAGGAAAGTAATTGACTATATTTCAGATTTTGAGTTCAACCTAGATGGTCAAACTATAAGGATCGATCTGAACATCTTACCACTAGGATCTTACGATATGATTATTGGGATGGACTGGTTGGAACGACACAAAGCAATATTAAATTGTTATACAAAGATACTTAGCTATAAAGATGATTCTGGCACCACCAGGACATCCCAAGGTATACCAAAACCGGTATCAATCAGACAAATTTCAGCGATGCAACTAAAGAAATGTGCGAGAAAAGGATGTCAAGTTTATGCCATCCAAGTGACGAGTCTAGCAGAAAAGAAGGATAAGCCAAAGTTGGAAGACTTTGTTGTCCTACGTGATTTCAGAGACATGTTTGTGGATGAGATACCAGAATTACCCCCTAGAAGGGAAATAGACTTCTCCATAGATTTGTTACCTGGTTCTGCCCCTATCTCAAAGGTGCCTTACCAGATGAGTCTACCAGAACTGACAGAATTAAAAATACAATTACAGGGGTTGTTGGACAAAGAGTATATCAGGCCAAGTGTCTCACCTTGGGGAGCACCAGTCCTCTTTGTGAAAAAGAAGGACGGGACTCTAAGATTATGTATCGATTATAGACAACTGAACAAAATGACTATTAAGAATAAATACCCCTTACCAAGGATAAATGATTTGTTCGATCAAGTAGGGGGGGGGGAAGATCTTTTCAAAATTGGATTTACGATCCGGTTATCATCAAGTTCGGATAAAGGACGACGACATAAACAAAATAGCATTTCGAACAAGATATGGGCACTACGAGTTTGTAGACATACCTTTCGGACTCACTAACGCCCCAGCCACGTTTATGTGCCTAATGAACAGTATTTTCAGTGAGTACTTGGACAAGTTCGTGGTAGTATTCATCGACGATATCCTGGTCTATTCAAAGACGGAGGAGGAACATGAGGAACACTTAAGAACAGTTCTGCAAACGTTAAGGAAGCACAAACTGGACACCAATTTCAACAAGTGTGACTTCTATCAGAAAGAAATACAATATCTTGGACATGTAATTTCAGTAGAGGGCATTGTCATAGACCCGGAAAAGATGAAAGCCATTATGGAATGGTCGGTACCGAAAGATGTAGCGGATATACAGTCGTTCATGGGAATCATCGGATACTACTGCAGGTTTATAGAAGGGTTTTCCAAGATAGCCTACCCTATCACATCATTACAAAAGAAAGGAACCAGGTTTAACTGGTCAGAGAAATGTCAAGACAGCTTCAACAAACTAAAGGAATTATTGACAAAGGCACCCATATTGAAAGTAGCAGACCCAGATAAAGACTTCACCGTATGTGTTGATGCAAGTAAAGAAGGGCTAGGTGGTGTCCTAACTTAGGAAGGACACGTTATTTTTTATGAGTCTCGGAAATTAAAAGAACACGAGCGAAATTACGTCACTCATGACTTAGAATTGGCAGCAGTAATACATGCCTTAAAGATGTGGTGACATTACATAATGGGCAGAAGATTCCTATTATTAACGGACAACAGTGGGGTAAAATATCTGTTTAACCAACCAGATCTTAACGCAAGGCAAGAAAGGGGGTTAGCCTTCTTAAGTGAATTCGACTTCAAGGTTAGACATATCAAGGGCAAGGAAAACAAAGTAGCAGACACTTTAAGTAGAAGAATCCATGGATTATTTGAGATGAACATTAGCATGGAAGAAAGTGATCTGGAAGAAAGAATAAGGACGGTTGGTGTTGGAGCCGCCCTTGTTTTTTTTTTTTAGCCTGTCACAATTTTCATTTTGATGCTTGAAATCTAAAGATGGTTTTCTTTTTCCCTCAGAGATATCAAGACCTCTGAAACTTTGTCACATGAGCAGCGACGATTATTCTGCTCTCGAAACAATTCCTACCTTTCATAAAAATGTTTCCTCTTTCGGTTCTACTTCGGGATCTCGCTGGTCGGATACTATAATTCATCTAATTCACACGTCCTGAGTCACGAAACAGCGAAGTCGTTTTAAATTTTCACTCAAGACAATAACAAGGGTAAAGTTTTTCTTAACTCATGATTAGATGTCGTCGGGGTTTCACGCCTCGGCGTTCGCCAAACCCAAAAATTTATTGTTGTAGTCCCGATAGCCGAGAGCGCGAGGACCTTATTTGAGTAACTCACGTCACAAAGTAAAGGCAAAAGCTAACTGTGGTAAAAAGTTTATCTCGGCGTTTCGCCACTCGGCATTATATTTTCCAAAATTTACACCGTCTAAATCCCGACTCACGAGATCACGATGCAGTTATAACATGATTAATTAATCTTTTAATTCAAGATTGTCTTTCCCTTAATTAAGTCATGTTATCGCGATCTCGCAGTTTCGCAGCTCGGCATGTAAATCTCCAAGAAACTCGTCTTCGAAGCGTCGAGTCGCGATATGGCGAATATAATAATAATAAGATTAATCAAGCCCCAAATCGCGATTACCTTTAATTAAACCAAAATCGATATTCGCAGTCTCGGGACTTGGAGACTCAAAATGTTAAAGGAAAATCCCCGATATAGCGAGTACCGAAACACAGTTAACAGCGGTAAAACCGAATTAATTAAGCTAAATAAATGAATACCCCGCGCTTTGATTTCTGCACGATTTACGAGGTAGCCTTTTCATCCATGCGCCAACTGAGAGTTTAAAACCGCCAAAATTTATGACATTAATGAGGAAATAGGGTAAATCTATGAATATAGATCAGATTTTTACGGCAAAGATTTATTTCTAATTATGATTTGACATACTTATTCTAAAAGGTACCGAGTTTTCAAATATATGTAAGAGCTGTGGTTCATTATAACAAATGCATTTCATATTACACAGAGCTCATCACTTCTAAGTAAACTGATTTCTGTATGTATACGCAGTTCTATCACAGAAGAGATAAAACGCAAGCTTCAGCCATGGCTCCGTGGAAAGCAGCAAAGGCAAATGTCGAGGTTTCGGGACAAGGCCCAGATAATGTCTCTGATACTTTGCACCGAAGTATCGACTCGGTCCCTAACTGGTCATATGTTTCAGATATGTTGCAATCAAAATTGGTGGATTATTCCGACGACTCTGATGACAACGAAAGAGATGATATAACCACCAAGTACAAAATAGTCGTCAAATCCGGAATGTACAGGGTAGCAGCCAGGCCACGGTTGCTTCCATATTATGACATGATCCGATGGGCATTGGATCACGTGGACATATCGACCAAGACTATCATGAACGAGCAGAGAGTCACCGTTGGGACTTTTAGGGCAGAGCATCTGCAAACCATGTATAAGCTACCCGCGACGTCCGACCACACATATGGCACTGAGTTCTTGGAGGAATTCAAGGAGAAGGAATGCGTACAATATGATAAAACCATGTCCAGTTTGATAAAGGATTGGGTTTCAAACACTGCGAAGTTCAGAGCTGATAACCACGACATTTATTCAGTCACTTCGTTGGAACCGCAGTATAAATATGTGGCCATGATGACATGCCAGTTATATGGGAGAGAGGAAACAGCGCATTTTTTCCTTGCGTGGGTGCCTCTAATGTTTCGGGTCGCCGAAGGATGTTCTTTTGATTGGGAAAATATGCTTTCTGATAGCTTGGCCAATCGGGTCACAGAGTATAGGGAGCAGAAGGAGAATGGGAAGGCGTCATCATTCTTCATGTACGCATACATTATGGATGCAATTTGTTCTATGACACCATTTCCATTGATGAGCTAGAGTTGGACTCCGACCGAAGACAAACCCATACATGTATATCATGAAAAACTATGGGAAAACAAAGCAGAAAATTTTGCATATGAAATTTTTAACTGGGTAATGGTGCCCCTGCACATCGCCATTTTTGGTCACCCGCCACCCCGTATCTCGAATAGCATAGTGACAAATCTGAGCAGCATAGCGGACTGGTACGTAGAGGTAGAATTTTCATACCTCAGAGTTTCTGTGGCTTCTGTTCCCCCGCATGTGCTGCCATTGTTCATTCCCGATAAGCTGGCTTGTCGCGAGGTCACCTGGCAGACGGTAATTGGTGGTGTGAGTAAAGAGCTTAAAGGGTACTCAAAGAAGGTATGGTCATATTTTCCCATTCGTTTGAATTCTTATTCTTTATTAGATTTCAGGCATGCCAAAGCCGAGGCTGCAGCCCTGGAAGACCTAAATTTGGTCTCCATCGAATACAAGAAACACGATCCACAGAGGATCGTGAGAAATCATTTGGCTAATTGCGGGCTCAAAATATTTGAGCATGAGAATTCACCCTCGGATGACATTTTCCGAGGGGCGAGGTCCTATGAAGTAATTCTAGCCCAGATTCAATCCTTGGCACCCACGGAAAGAGTCGATGTGTTGAAGTTCCAGGAACACCGACGTAGCTGTCTTCCAGCTGTGTTGCGAGGTGAGGGTCCAGGTGTTTTGGAGACAAAACAGAAGGATGTCGAAGGTTCTAAGGATGTAACTCCTGACCAGGGAAAACACCAGGATGGGGGGGAACAAACAAAGAATCTGGAAGCAGAGAAAAAGACTCCACACCCGCCGAAGAAACAGAACCCGAAGATAGAGATAAAAACTCCAGAACCGCCAAAGAAGCAAAATCCAGAGACAGGGATAGATACTCCAAGAAAATCTGCGAAGCAGATCGGAGAACCCATCACATCAGTCACCCCCTTGCAGTCGACGCAGGAAAACATCGATGCAGGATGGATTTTCAACGATAAGAGTAGAAGAACTCCCTCCGAACGAGTTTTTCTTTGATAAAAAGATGAAAGCACTAGTAAAAAGGGAATTCTACCAAGAAGGAGAGTCGACTGCCAAGAAGTATAAAATTATGACCGAGGGAAAGGATAAAAAGAATGAGCAATTCGCCACTAAAATAGCAGGCACACTAGGAGCATACGCCTCGGTGAATCAATTCTCAGTGGGGCTCCTAAAAAACCAACTCAAAAGAAAAAATCACCTAATTAAGACCCTTGAAGCCAGACTGGCCACAGCAGCGGAGAATGCTAGAGATCAGGCGAGCGTGGGAATGGAGCAGGCCAGATTGGTCGATAAAAATGAAATAGAAATGCTCAAAACTAAGCTTGAGCAAACACAGCTGGTGATCCGAGATGGTCGGATGCAAGCGAGTCAGCAGAGGAATTTGATCGAGCAGTTGGAGGCTAGGGTGGAGATCGCCGAGAACAAAATGATAGACATCGGGGTGTTCAAATCCCAGGCGATCGAGATTCGGAGCAGAATATTTTCGGCACAACAGAATTTTCTCGCCAAGGTGGGGGCAATCCGGGAAAACTGTCTGCTGGTAAATCAGGTTTCCGAGAACTTATCGGCCAAAGAACAGGATGCAGGAGTAGCTCGGGTCGCCTTCCAGGAGGCAGTAATAGCCACGAACAATAAGGTTTCGGTGGGTACTCCCAGGTTCACCGTTTCATAGAAAACCCGAGGAAACATTCGGTTAAAGGAATGGGAGCATAACATCGTCGAAGGCAAGCAGTAAGCCCAAAAGATAACCAATTCCTTAGAGGAGGCCTTTAATTCTATAGACGGCGAGCTGTTGGGCATTGACAGCGGAGGCAATGCCGAGGCATTGATGCAAATGAAAGTGGAACAGATCTCATTGGATCTGAAGGAAAAGGAAGAAAGGGATTCGGCTGATATCTCTTAGATGACTACGGTGGACCTATTCCAAGTAGATAAATGCATGATCAAACCCAGCGCGCAATTGTGTGCCATCAACATCATCGATGGACAGATGGAAGACAGGCTGTAGCAGTTAGCCCGAGAATGTTACTTCTTCGAAGCCAGCTGTCAAGCGGAACCATCGCGGCTAATATCTCAGCTGGTGGAAAGATGTATCGCCTGTACCGAGCTTGCGCAGTGACAAACATCTGGCACCAAGTGAAGACAGAGTAGGGGAAATGGAGCGATTGCTCTCTTCTCTGTCATAACCGAAATTTTGTGACTATTGAGATTCTACCCACTTTGTAAAATTGTATAAATATATCACAGAAAGAAATAAACGAGGCTGGACCTTTTTGTGTCAATTGTAACAGAGTTTTTTACATTTGAGAAGTTAATACAAGCAAATCTGAAGATTCTCAATTCTGTCACGACTGTGTTACAAGTTTGTTTCTTTGTATTTCATATTTGATTTCATTTCATATTCATAATTGATGTGCTTCGTTATACTTTAGTACGACCACTACTATAGCGAATGAATTTTGGTTTTCTGTAATTGTTTATTGTCTTTCCTCTGCACCAGCTATCAGTGGGTGTAAGACCAATCTGCATTTTCAGAATTCTACATATATTCTCTGCTACATCGGTTATTTCCTTACATTTTCCTCTTATGTTTATTCGTGAGATTCTCCCATGGTAGAAGCCTTACACTATAGACAGCTAAATGTTTTTCTCCCACCTCACACCTTTTATTAAAATATAATACAGTTACGGGAAAGAGCCTTTGATTTGCATCCCTATTTTACTCATAAAATCGTAAAATCTCTTTTATTCGACCAAATCGAGACAGCATTTAATCTCTCTTTGAAGTCTTTCCTACTTTTACTGTTCCTCCATGACTGTCCATGTACCAACACAACCTAATATCGAACCCAGACTATCAGACCAAACGCATATCGCTTTAAACTTATTCGACACAATCCTTAAGACAGCTACTAACCGGGTCGAACTTGAGCATTCATGGGCAGCCATTGAACAAGATATAACTATCCAGGAATAGTTGGAATCTAGACAACGACAACGTAGGAATCTTCCCTAGTTTCCTTTACCGACGGTTTACGCTTCCCTCTTCTCCATCTATTACCCACTTTCAGATGCCTTGACACTGTACTTTTAAGCCTTAAGTACAGACTCAGGAACAACAGTTGGTATTGATGACGAAAACTATACTAAAATAACGAAATAATTATCAAACAATAACGCGAACTCAGATAAACCAGATCTAAGTATCGACGCGAAGGGACTGCTATGATTTAAAAATAGACTTTACATACCAGATTCAGCAAGGTTAAAATTAACAATCTTGGACGAAGTGCATAAGAAGTCGTATTCTGGCCACCCAAGTTACCAAAAAATGATAACAACACTTAGGAAACTATTTTATTGGCCTAATATGAAGGGAGAAACAGCGGAATACTTGGCTAGGTGCCAAGATTGTCAGCAGGTTAAAGCCGAGCACCAGCATCCAGTCGGCCTCTTACAGCCATTACCAGTACCAGAATGGAAATGGGAGACTATGTCACTCGACTTTATAACAGGTTTGCCTAAAACTCAGAAACAAAATGACTCCATCATGGTTGTAATTGATAAACCCAGTAAGTTTGCACACTTTATTCCTGTAAAGTCTACTTTTAAAGCTATAAACATTGTTGAAATATTCATGAAAGAAATCTTTAAACTGCATGGTATTCCTAAAATGGTGATTTCAAATAGAGACATAAAATTCACATCCACTTTTTGGAAGGAATTGTTTGCAGGGCTCAATACCAACTTGAATTTCAGTACAAATTATCGTCCAAAAATGGATGGAAAAACCGAAAGGACAAACCAAATCATAGAGGATATGCTTTGCATGTACGTAAGAAAAAAACCAAACAAGTGGGAGGATTATATACAGTTGGTAGAATTTGCATATAACAATGGGTACCAAACTTCAAAAAAGTTTAGCCCTTTCGAAGTATTGTACGGCAGAAAGTGTACGACTCCAATTAGTTGGGATAACCCGACTGACAGACTCATGGTTGGACCAGAAATGCTCCAAGAAATGGAGAACATGGTAAGAAAGGTACAACAGAACTTGAAGGAAGCACAGGACAGACAAAAGAGCTATGCAGATCTGAAAAGAAGACACTTAGAGTTTCAAGCGGGAGACCATGTATATTTGAAGGTCAAAGCCCGAAAAAGCTCATTGAAGCTAGGAAATTGTGCCAAGCTGGCACCCAGGTTCTGTGGGCCCTTCGAGATGCTAGCTCGAATTGGACCCGTAGCGTATCAACTTGCACTGCTAGCGAATCTAAGAATTCATAATGTATTTCATGTTTCTTTATTGAAAACATATGTTCACGACCCTACTCATATGATTTATTAGAACTTGGTACAGGTGGAGCCCAAAGGCGAATTCCAGGTGGAACCCCTACGCATTATGGACCAGAGAGAAATAGCACTTTGGAACAGAGTCGTCACTCAGGTAAAGGTGCAATGGAAGCACTTTAGTCCTGAGGAGGCCACTTGGGAATTGGAGGGAGATTGGCGGAAATCTCATCCAATCTTGTTTCAAGAAAGGAACAAACACTGAGGACAGTGTTTTATTGAAGGGGGAAAGGATGTGACATCCCCCAAAATAAAATATTTTGGAAATTTAATTTTCTGGGAAATTATTCCGTTTTTGGTAAATTCGAATTTGGAAAAATTTTGCCATTTATGGCAATTCCAAATTTCAAATTTGTTAATTGTAATAAATTATTATGACTGTTGGGCAGAACTCTAATTTGACCCAACTAACTATTTGACAATGACACTTGTTTAAAAATAGAATATTTTATATTGATTGCAGGAAGACAAATGGAACAGCCATGTTAAAAGTAGCTTACCATGACTCCATGAATGGGGAACATGTTGGAACTACCCCTAGGCTGATGTTTACAAGTGGCAAATTAATGATTTGGCCATTGGCATCCCCTGAAAACCATGGATTTAGGAAGCTTTGAAAATTCCAAGGAAGGGAAAAGACCTAGGCAAGTTACAAATAAGCATGTGTGAGGAGGCAGGACGCTGCTAAGTATGTTGGGAGAGAGTCTATTTTATTTTTCTTTTTCACTTGTTGTTATGAACACTGGAAGGGTGTGAGGCAAGGAGAAAAAAGTGACTAAATTGAAGGACAGTGTTGTAGAGGGATTTCCAAGTTCGCCCTTATGGACTCATGGTCAGGCTAGGGGGTGAATCAGGCAAGTAATCGTGGCTGCTCGGTTCTACGGTTAGGAGGAACGTGGTTGTTCCCTTTGTTTTCTCCACAAGTTTAGTTCAGATATGTTACTCTAAACTCTATCTATCTGAATGATTTTATATTGGATATACTGTACATGTTATAGCTATACAGAAAAGAGTTCTAGTATCTTTTTTTTTAATTGTATAATTGTTGTAAGTCCTTTCCTATACCTAAATATTCAGTAATATACCTATGTTGGACGAATTGGTTATTGTTATAGTGGGATCCTTAATGCTGGTATGCATGCAATAACCTAGATAAAGGCTGTTCGAAATTCAGTGAATAGACTGTAGGATTTAGTTGTAGATTTATTTCCGGAAATCAATTTTTAAATAGAATCGAATATGTATCAATGAACGAACAGAGCTATTATATGCATATGTATGTTTCAAACTTTAAACAGAATCGAATATGTATTAATGAACGAACAGAACCGATATATGCATATATTCCATTCTGTAATTTAGTTCAAAAAGGAAAGAGAATTCATTTATATAGCACATACGCAATTAAACTACCAACATATACATAGTATGCAACGGGGGTTTTGCGCAAATGATACTTTGAATCTGAAGTAAATTGGTTAAAACACAGTCAGGAATAAGATACATACATATATATATATATATATATATATATATATATATATATATATGTATGTATAACGTATGAAATAATTTTGAAAGGTTCAAGACTCCATTACGATAAATATTATAGCAAATATATACACAGATAGATATATAGATATATATAGAGAGTAGCAGGGTATTAATGTTGAATCGGAAATGACCAGGTCTAGTCAACTATGTTTAGTTGTGTTGAAAATAAATGGTAAACAATTCTAACCCTACCAAGCGATATCCGGACTTTTTCACGAACCGTAACAGTAAAGTAATATAACCCATTCTAGGAATGATGATAGACTAAATAGTAACAAACCCTAAGGGAAATGGTAATCAACTGGACTGTCAAACTTTTATGTTGTTGAGAGTGAGGAAGAAATCATTTCCTAATCCCGGGAAGGGAAAAAGAACATATACACAGAGCCATTTTGTGCAGCAATAATCCCAAGGGAAAACAAGACAAACCATATGAGGAGACTTATAATTCTAAATTTAAATATAATACGAAGTTTCGGTATAGTCGAGTCCTTACAACAGGTTAAAACCCCAAAAGT
>ML795288.1:212556-223166 GCA_009831015.1 Picea engelmannii
CATATATCACTTATTAGCTTAGATCTACTCCACATAACTATCTATCAGATCTAACATAGTAATGCAATAGCAGTATATCAAAAGGCAAAGAACATAGCATCAATCACACATACGACACAAGATATACGTGGTTCACCCTCTCTATAGGGCTACGTCCATAGAACTATGCTTATAATATATTAAGATGAAGCATATAGTTCTTGTCTGCACTCTCAACTAGCAGATCGTATTTCTTCTCCTCGTTATCTCCCCCTCCCTGCGCACCCAGCTGCAGGTTTGATCTTTGCACCCAACTGAAGATCTTACAATACAGAAGGCTCTCGTACTCAGCACTTCTCTCTCACTCAATATTACTCACTCAATCACACAATGACAAAGACAACAACAACAATCATAGCACTAACAACAACCCATCCCAGGTCCTTTTGACCTTTATTTATACATTACAATCACTCACTGACAACCTTAGGCTGAAACCTAGGTGTCAAAACCCTAGATACCAAAACCCTAGGTGTCTAAAACCCTAGGTCAACTTGACCCGCGTTTTAAAGTCTTTGTCAGCCTGTCTTTCCTTCCTTCTCACGCGGTGCTCCAAAGCATCCAACGATGGCTTTTCCGCTTGTTGAGTTTTCCATGATCCTTCTTTCTTGTTGATCTATCATTCTCGATCTCCTCGTTCATCAACTTGCTTCATTTTACTTCGCTCCTTCTTTTCTGCTCTTTTGCTCACTTTGACCCAGTAACAGTCACTGTGTCTTCCGCGCAGTTCGCATTTTGCTTTTTCTTCCTTTCTCTTCGCTAACTTCCATAACCAAGGGCCAACATTACCTTACCATAGATAAATACCACCATGGTTTGCAAATACCATGTGCATGTACCATGTTCTCTTTCACTTTTTCCCTTTTTCTTTAACTCCACTTTCACTTTTACCTTTTTCTTTAATCCAATTTCACTTTTACCTTATTCTTTATTCCACTTTCATATTTACTCCTCTTTTACGTAAACTCCACTTCCACGTAACTTTTCAACTTTTTTTATTTATTAAATTCATATTTATGTTTAGTCCACTTTCATTTCCACTTTTGCGTAAACTCCATTTCCACTTAATGTTTCCACTTTTGTATTCATTAAAGTGATACCAAGGTCACATTTATATTTAATCAGTTACTAACCTTTGACATATATTTGATCACTTACTAACCTTGACATATATTTGATCACTTACTAACCTTTGAAATCAATGGAAATGTATTCAACAATTGACTGCCCGAGTGGATCTAACCATTGGTGGATGCTGGAAATTGTTTGGGTTTGAAGAGTCATCCAACTTCGTCCTAGAAAAAATGATGACCAAAACTTGCTACGAAATATCGACTACCGTGTTGATTTGACAAACTCAAGGGTTCTTTGGGATACATCAACAAATTTCCCTTTAACTACACTCTGAAATGATAGTGCACGAGAAATTATTCAAGACGGAGACTCACCAGTATTCTTTATGTTCATCACGATCATATCTCAATAGAATATACAGTCACTAGGACAACTCGACTCGACTAGTGTAGTAATTGAAATTGTCTCATTCTTTTCCAACTTCATCCTGGAAAAAATGATGACCAAAACTTGCTATGAAATATCGACTATCGTGTTGATTTGACAGACTCAAGGGTTCTTGGGGTTGCATCAACAAATTTCCCTTTAACTACACTCTGAAATGATAGTGCAAGAGAAAGTATTCAAGAGGGAGACTCACCAGTATTCTTTATGTTCATCACGATCCTATCTCAACAAAATATACAGTCACCAGGACAACTCGGCTAGACTAGTATAGTAATTGAAATTGTCTCATTGTATTTTTGTTAGAAGGCTAAAAAGAAAGGGAAGAAACTCCAATTCTCTCCATAAGTGGTTGAAACTCCTAGTAAACAACTGACCAGGTCTGCAGCAAAGAGAATTCTTGTTATACATACATCACAGGAAACTAGAGAGGCTCCAGAAGCCCTCATACAACCAACTTTCTTATATGACAAAGACATTTCAATTATTGAGTTACAAGTGTTATAACCCTATATTTAATAGGATCAGATGGTGATTGGGATTTATTCCTTCAATGATTGTATGTGGTAAATGATATTCCCTTCTGCAAATAATTTCCCAAAGAAAAGAGAAAGAGGAAAATCAACAGAGTCTGCATAGGAAAAATACCTCTTGATTGGTTAAAATTGATCATTTCTAGCTTAGGGAAAAGAACTTGGTGTAAAAAGGAAAAAAATGTAAGCCTAGCGCTACCCATTAAATATTTTTTTTATCCTTAGATTCTGGGCGGACATGACACTTTGTCGTGTAGTGTTAAATCCTGCTCATATCTTAGCGGTGGATCAAGTAGCGCTTAGATCGATGGTCGACAGTGTTTTTCAGACACTCCCCCCCGACCTTTCTATCCTTAACGGTGGGGGAGTTCGGTAAAAGTGGTTTTCCCAGTGCGGGCCCTGCGCAATGTGTCAACCTCACATCTTACCGGACCCCCCCCTCCTCACTCAATTCCACTTACAACCTACCCCTCCCCCCCCCCAGGAACCCGCCTAACCTCTCATCCAATACCGCCACTCTCCCTACTCAACACATGTCCTCCACTCACACTACCACACACCATTTCCACCTTCTCATACTTATCTCCTCCACGCTCTCGTCTCCTCTCACCACACGCCACTCGTCACCTCTCGCCTACATGTCATCTCCACCCATGCTCCCATTCATCCTCCAGCCTCTAGTCTATCACCTCCCTACATCTGATTCTCCTCTCGCTACCTGACACATGTCCCTTCAATTCTGTTACCATCCACCTTCATGCCCACACTCCCCATCTCCCTATTGGATACTCATCCCCATGTCATCCTATACGTAACCATTGTCCTCCTCCCAAAATTGTTTTTTACTAGTCATATTCCGAGGAGATTTCCATGATTACCAAGGCGAATTTTGAGAAACCAAAAGAGTTTTTTTTTTATTAGCACGAACCAAGGCAAAATAACCTCTTTCAGTTTTTCTACACATGTCACAGATTGGGAGAGTCGAGAGCATCTTTGTGGCCTATTTTCAAGATTTATTTGCTGCCTATTTCACACATCTTTTTCAAATGAAGATCACGGGCATATGGAGACGCATTTCATAAAACTGAGAGAGGTTTTTACTTAGAACAAGTTTATATACAAAAACCTCCCCCGAATTTTACACATCTATCTCATATTGTGATATTCAAATACCCCTTTGGACCCCATTTTGCAGAATTTCGGGGGCAAAGAGTCAAAATAAATCCTTAGTTTAGATTGTAATAGTTAGTTTAGATTTTTCTTAAAATAAATCCTGCTCATTAATGACAGGATCATTGTAAATAATTTACAAATACTTATAATTTTTAAGTATTAAGGGTTGTTCAGTTGGGACCTATCAAAAGGATGGAACTAATATTGTAGCAGAGCTCACAGAGCCTCCTTTCTTTCAAAACTTCAATAATACAGTTGAGACATTGACAGGATTCTTGTGTCATTTATGTTGGTGAAGTGTATTTGCCTATGTTTATGTTTCTCCCTTCTCTGTTATAATTTTATGTGTTTCCAATCTGAATTATTCAATAGAATATTGAAGGATTGAATTTGTTTTGATGTGCATTGTGTTCCTGGCTTTGATAATCTCAATGTTTTATGCTTGAGGGTTAGTTCCAGAATTCTTAATTTCTCTGGTATAATCTGATTCACTCACCTTTATTTTCAAATCACTCATCAATCTTAAGAATCCAACATAGGTGCCTATCCTGCCCTGTTATGTTTTCTGTAGAACCTGTCTTGATTGGATCAGGCCTCTTTGACTCCATTGCCCAATGGCCTTCCCTTCATGTTCCAGCCAACCAATTTAAAAACCAAACCCTGTACTCTTATAACTAGCCTAAAATTCCCAGCAAACAAAGCTAAATCATACAAAGAGATCCCTCTCTGAGTCTTGGAGGGCTAGATCCTTGACTCCAAAGTGGTTTTGTAGTTACTACTACCC
Source organism: Picea engelmannii (assembly GCA_009831015.1). Taxonomy (NCBI): domain Eukaryota; kingdom Viridiplantae; phylum Streptophyta; class Pinopsida; order Pinales; family Pinaceae; genus Picea; species Picea engelmannii. The sequence goes on from ML795288.1 coordinate 216,604, forward strand.
ATTTCTACTTCAGCCTGAGAAATTACAGAGTGATAACATAGTGGTGACCATACTGGGGAATGTTCCTCAGAAAGAATATCAAGTTCCAGATCTTATTACCGATGGTGGACAGTGATCAGACACAAGAAGGATGAATCATCCACCTGGTGATTCCAATAAACTCCAATCAACTCTAGATCAATTACAATTCAAAGACTCCACTGGAGGAAGAATATGAAGCATGACTAGACCATCTGAAAAGATCATGTATTTAGGCTAGAAGTTTATCTAAGATATGATAGGTTTTATTTTTAATTATTTCTTCCCTTCACATGATCCCGATCCAGATGATACTGCCAAAATTTATGAAGAGCATGTTCAACCTAATGAGCCTTGTTGCGCCTCTTTTGTCACCTAAATGAGAAAAACAAAGGTGCTTACAAGCTTAGTTGGGTCAGCTAAGCAAGACAGCAGTGAAGGAAAAGGTTAGAAAAAGAAACATAAAAGACTAAGCTAAGAATTAAATTAAGAAAGGAAAGAACAACTAAACTATTGAGCATAAGGACATAAGAACAAGAAAGCAATAAGACTCATGTCACTAATGGAAAGGATTGTATTAGTGAAAAGAAAACACTGAGAAGAAAGAGGACTTTGGGTCCCTTCTTCCTCCAAGGGAGGGCTCTTGGACCCCCACAATTGAGCTCTTCTTACAACTTTGAAACTTGAAAGAAATGGTGAAAGAATCCCAAGCTAATCCACTCAAAAGGTGAGGTGGATTGCCCAAATGGAATGATGCTAGTATACTCTTGATGATAAAAGAGGATTCCCCAAGAGAATAGCAGTAGCATAACCTTGCAAATGAATTCCTTGAAAATGTAGTGCACCCATGGCCTTGTTTTATAGCACCACTTTGAGGTATTGTGCAACCAGCTTTTAGTGTGAAAAGGGGTTGTTTAAGGCATTTTTAGGTCTTTGACCAGCCACCCAGTCGGATCCAGCCGAGATTTGGTTGTCAAATCAACTTGGAAGTTGAACCAAAAGTGGGTGGGAGGTCAACCAATCTCATAAATGCATTGTTTCTCAAGTGTGCGCGGCTTTTAGCGACCACAGTCGCGCATCGTGTGCATGTGTGCTTTTCTTGTGTTTCTGGATGGCGCATGTGCGCGCGCGCCCTATGTAGTCATAGCGCACCTTAATTTTATCACTGGTTGTATAGTTTTGAACCTTTTGGAAATGCTTTTTTGGTCATTTTTGGTCCATGGGTGGACTCATAGCTGTTTGAAGATGTTGGATTCTTGTAACCATTTGCGGATGAAATTTCAGCGATAACAAGCCTCAAGAGGTTAATCCTAGTGTTACTATCCCTATACATACTCTTACACCTATAAAAATCTGATATAGATACAAGCCCCTTGTATTACCTCCCATACTCCATGATTTCGCTGCCAATTACTTCAAATGTCTTCCCAGATTTGACGGAGAATATGGCTACATGACTGCTGAGAAACACATTCAAGGTTTTGAAAATTATCTTGACCTTTTTGAGGTGGAAAAAAGTGATGTTAGTATTAGGATTGTTGCTTTATCTTTGCAAAGTAAAGCTAAGAAATGGTATAAAGATATGCCAGCTGCAAGCATTGGATATTTCAATTAGTTTGTGAAAGTTTTCTTGGATCAATGGGTGATCAAGAGGAATCCATTCCTCATTTTGGAAGAATATAATCACTTGAAAAGACATCTAGGAGAAACAGTGCAACAATTCTCAGCTGGATTCAATCAAGTCTATCATTCAATGCATGTTGATATAAAACCTCCTCATGATTTATCTCTCTTACACTATCCAGATGCCTTTGATCCAGAAATGGCATTTCAGTTGAGGGAAAGAAACACCACAACACTCAAAGAAATCCAAGATAGTGCAATAAGTGTGGAAGCCCATTTGTTGATCAAAAGGTCAAAGTTGGAGGCAGAAGACAGAAAGAACAAAGAAAAGGAGCATCTGACATCCTCAGAGGTGAAGCTAGACATTTTGGCAAGCACCATGGAAGAAATTTTGCACAGGACTAGCATAAGAGAAAAACTTGTTGTTCAAGGGCATCATGTTCCATTGATTACAAAGAAAGAAAGGGTCATTGTTCCCAAACACTTTGCAACTCACCCCTGATATCATGGATTGGAAAATGAGCATTTCATGTATTCAATTCACAACATAGTCAAATATGAAACTCCAACTCAACTTGTAGAAGAGCCATCACCTGATCTAATGTGTATGATTGATGAACTTTCTTACCTGGATAATCTACCCAAGTATGATCATTATGATGATGATTATGTGGTTGAAATAGACTTTGATTGTTCAAAGCAACTAGTGGCATGCTTGTGGGAGAAGGAAGCTCAGTTACAGATCAAATATGACAATCAAACTTTGCACAACAATTATGAAAGCAGTGAGGAAAATGAAGCAAATCTTAGAGTAAGTGAAAGATCTATGCCTTTATGTTTCTCTTAATTTCAAATTCTTAGAGAAAATCATAAGCAAATTGTCAATAGTAGGGATGGAAAATGTTCTGAGGAATTAGTGGGAGATGTCATTAATCACATAGAAGTTGTTCTTTATCCAAATTTACATCCCCTGAGTTACATTGATCTTCAAACAAAAGATGAATTAATGCATTATAACTCTATACCATTAACCTTCAATTCATTTCAGTGTTTGAAGAAAAATTTTAATCATATCATGGATGATAAGCACACAGAAAATCTGGAATTTGTATTGGAACCAATAAAATAGTCATCTCAGTCTATGCAAGATCCAATAGCTAATATGTTGGATGACTTGTGTTGTCCAAGTCATGGTTCATTTGCAAGTCATGAGCTTAAAAGAAGCTATGATCAAGACATGATTAGGCAATCAGTTTCATGGCTTGGTTTAGGGGAAGTCTCGTTAAAAAATTCTTATCAAAATCTGCAGTCAAATCAGAATTTGCATGATGACACAAACATCATAAATACAATAATAAATTATGATTTGGAGTTGGTTGAATTTGAATACCAAGGGATAGGTCATGTCTTTCATGATCCTATAACTATCTATATGGAGGAGCTTTTCACTTCATAATGCCAATTGATTTCCAGTGCCTCTTTAGTTTTTCATATATCTAAAGCTCTATGTTATGAAGATCATGTTGAAAATCAGTTCTTAGTGCCCTTACAAGCTCTAACTCTAAGTTTTGTCAAAAACAATGAAAGAGTTAAGGTATTGGATCAAATAGTTGATTGGTTATATTGGATATTTTATATCCCATGAAACCAAGCATTCAGTGTTAGAATAGGATTGTACATAAATAAGCTTACCAGGTAAGCATCTTTTCAGCAGTCAGTTTTGCAATGTGAAAATAAGCTCAGGGTTGTGAGCACTTTTCCAACATTTTTTTAGTTCAGTTCAGATTTTGGTATACAGATCAGTTTTTTGCTTAAGGTTTAGTCAAAGAGGATCAAAACATATGCAGGTTGTAGAATAAAGTTTTGGGATCATCCCAAAGGATAAAACATTGGCCTGCGTGTTTAGAGCTCTTTGGTTCTTGTCACCTTTTGAAAGAGCTTCCATCCCCAAGTGGATCCACTATTAGAACCCTATATTTCATAGGATCAGATGGTGATTGGGATTTATTCCTTCAATGATTATATGTGGTAAATGATATTCCCTTTTGCAAATAATTTCCCAAAGAAAAGAGAAAGAGGAAAATCAGCAGAGTCTGCACAGGAAAAATACCTTTTGATTGGTTAAAATTGTTCATTTATAGCTTAGGGAAAAGACCTTGGTGTAAAAAGGAAAAAAATGTAAGCCTAGCGCTACCCATTACATTTTTTTTTATCCTAAGTTTCTGGCGGACATGACACTTTGTCGTGTAGTGTTAAATCCTGCTCAAATCTTAGAGGCGGATCAAGTAGCGCTCAAATCGACAGTCAACAGTGTTTTTCGGATGCCCCCCCCCCCCCCCCCCCCCGACCTTTCTTCCTTTAACGGTGGGGGGGGTTTGTTGGAAGGTTTACAATTGGGAGTAATCTTGTCATTGATGGCAATAACAGCGATGGAAAAGATCAGCGATGACAAAGATCAGCGATGACAAAGATCAGCAATGGAAAAGATCAGCGATGACTAAGATCAGTGATGGCAAGATCAGAGTAAGCGGAACAAAGTAAGCTCGAGACGAGAAGTAGCATTTCTGATCGTTGGATCCCATTTACAATTCCCTATGACCGTCAGATCAAGTGTTGATCGGGACTATTGATCCGAGACTCCATTTCGTAGTTTCGCGACTCGCGACTTGGAGAGGCAAGAAATATGACCATTGAAATCGTGATATGCGAAATCGCGATTTAATCACAGCCGTCAGATCAAGGTGTGATCGTGGACCATTGATTTAAGCTTCATTTTGGAGTTTCACCTATCGCAACTTGGAGTGACAAGGATCTCCATCGAAGGAATCACGAGATGAGAATTCACGATAAGATTTGGACTATCAGATCACCAAGAGTTTTGGACCATTGATCTAAGCTCCATCTCGAAGCTTCGCGTATCGCAACTCGGAGTTATGAGAGCCTCCATCTAGGGAACAGCGAGATGCGAGATCATGAAAATATCTGGACCGTTGATTCATCAAGATTGTGGATCATCGATCAGGGTCGATGAAGACCATAAGTTCGCAGCGCCTTATAGCGTAGCCGGTGGTCACCGCGTGTGGTCACATGGAGGAAGGACCTAGTGCAGATAAGCTCCGCCTCTAAATTTTGGGGGTCGTTTCTGGGAGTGTCAAAACATGGGATCATACGAATGCTGAAATACCGAAAAGGTGAAATATTGCTATAATTGGTAGTCACTGCCTGTGGTCACGTAGAGGAGGGAGCTAGAGCAACCAAGCTCCTTTTCGGAGCTCGCAACATGAAGAGTCAAGATGTCTCATTGCAGAATCTTCGAATTGCGAAAGTGTGAAATGGGTAAATAACACAAGAACCCATCAGAGTTAATCGAACGATGCAAGTGAATCTGAGCATAATCGAATGGCTATTGTTGCATGTCACAGTGTAACTACCAGAAACCACTGATGGTTTCTGCCAGAGGACTCGAAGACACTTCGGGGTGATTGACAGAGGAGATGAAGAGTCTCTGGGAATCTTCAAGAGGGATGAAGATGCTCGTGGAGGCTATTGACATCTGGATGAGCATTGAAGGTTGTAACTGGAACAGAGAAGGTGAGCTCGACTGTCACAGAGAAGACGAAGAGTCTCAACTTCCAGAGAGGCTGAGGAATCTCAGCATAACATATAGTGATGTTGAACGAGTGGAAAAATGGCCAGAGAAGCTTAAGAGTCATGATGATGATCAGACAGAGCACTCGAGTTGTGGAGGATATCGGTGCGGTGTGAGTATGCAGAGGTATTGTGCGCAGTGCATGCACAAGGTGCACAAAAGCTATAAATACACAGTACAGAGAAGAGATGGGGTTGTTGTTGTCACTGGGATTGTTGTGGATGTTGTTGAAGGTGATACATGTATGAAGAAGGATCAGAGTGCAGCAGCTAAAAAGAACAGAAGGAGAACTGTGCAGCTAATGGACATGGCGCACAGAGCATAAAAGTAGAAAATTAGAATGGGCAGCGGATGCATGCTGGAAGACAGCAAAGAAGTCTGAGTAGCAAAATCTTGCAGAACAGTGATGAGACTGGTAAGATATTATTGAACACTATATCATTGTAATAGGTTTCAATATTTCATATTTATAATCCAGGGAGGTTGGGAGGTGCTAGGGAGGACTGGTGTCCTCAGAGGTTCAAGTGGGGGCTTGAACACAGGGACTTGGTGCTTCCTTCTAGTTGGAGCTAGAGAAACCAGGGAGTTGGTGCTCCCTTCTAGTTGGAGCTAGAGAAACCAAGGAGTTGGTGCTTCCTTCTAGTGGGTGCTAGAGAAAAACAGAGAGTTGGTGCTCTCAGCAAGTTGCAGCTTACAAAACAGAGGTTGTAGCCTCACAATGAGTTGGTGCTCAAATGTATGATAATGTAAAGAATGTAAAGAATGTAAATAATACTTATCATATAAAGAAGAAGAGGTTTTTACCCTGTATGGGTTTCCTTGGGAAATATTTGTCTTTGTGTTTCTCATATATGTGACTGATGCTAAATGTGCCATTGTTCATTTCCTTGCTTTATCGTGATCATCATTGAGTGCCTTGTAAATATTTTAAAAGAAGCATAACTATTTAAGCACGGTAACAATTGATTCACCCCCCCCTCTCAGTTGTTCAACAATTGGTATCAGAGCTAGCCCCTTTTATCTAAGGGTATATCCTAGAGCTTAAACATGTCAAGCCATGAAGGAAATTCAACCAATAAGGCCCCTCTGTTCAATGGAACAAACTTTGCCTTCTGGAAAGTTAGAATGATAACCTACATAATGTCGTTAGGTGCAGATGTCTGGGATGTGGTAGATACTGGTTATGTAAAGCCAGTTGTGCTAGCTAATAAGGATGACAAACTAGAATTTAGCTTCAATGCTAAGGCTATGAATGCTATCTTGAGTGGGCTTG
>ML795288.1:232938-244019 GCA_009831015.1 Picea engelmannii
CCTTTTGAGTAACCTTCATCATTTCTCTTTTTCTTATGAGGACATTTGTTAGCAAAATGACCAATACCATCATAATTAAAACAAATTAAAGGAAGCTTACCTCTATACCTACCATTGGTTCCCTTGTTCAGTCTTTTGACGAATTTGGCCACTTCTTCATCATCTTCCGAGACGTCGTTGCTGCTGCTATATTCTTCTTGTTCCTTTTTCTTCTGCTTTGATCTTTTGGATGCTTTGAAGTTTGCTTCTTTTACATCTGGATTTTTCTGTTCAGTTCTCATTTCATATGCTGTGAATATTCCATGCAGTTCATCCATTCTTATTGAGTTTAGATCTGATCTTTCTTCTAGTGCTGATATCTTAGGGTTGAATCTCATAGGAAGAGATCTTAGTACCTTTTGAACAATTACAGATTCTTCGATTTCTTCTCCCAATCCTATGATTGGATTCACTGTTTTGTCAACTCTCAAGAAGTAGGCTGCAATATTCTCATCTTCCTTTATTTTTAGTTTTTTGAACTGACCTCTGTAAGTTTGAAGTTTTGCTGCTTTGACTTTTGTATCTCCTTCATAAATATTTCGAAGCTTGTGCCAAATCTCTTTAACATATTTACAATGTGCAACTTTGGTGAATATTGTTTCACTGAGACCATTCAAAAGTGCATTTGTAGCTTTGGAATTATTCTGACCAAGTTTCACTGCTTTGTCATTTGTTGGTGGAATTGCTGGTACTGTGTATCCATCTACAATTGATTGCCAAATTTCAAACTGTTGTGCTTGTATATATATTTTCATCCTTATGTTCCAAAAAACATACTTTTGTCCATCAAAGTGTGGTATTCCATTTTTATATGAGTTGGTACTCTCCATGATCTACCTTTTAGTGGTTAAACTGATTTCTAAAGGAACCTGCTCTGAAACCAATTGTTGGATTACTGAGAGGGGGGGTGAATCGGTAATATCGTAATTATAATCCTTTTCTCCAAGTAATCCAAGTGTTATATCAATGTAGAATTATTATCCAATAATGAGCAATAAGAAATGAACAATCACACACATACACCAGTGTTTTACGTGGAAACCAAAATTGGGAGAAAACCATATCATGCTTTTTCTTATGTTTTGAAGAATTACATTCATTGGAAGCACCAACTTCCTTTGTTTTCCAACTGCAACTGGAAGGAGTCTCCAACCCCCTAGTTTCTCAAGCTACAACCTGAGGGAAGCTCCAACTCCCCAATTCTCTGGCTACAACTAGAAGGAGGCTACAACCCCCTAAGTTCTCCGGCTACAACCGGAAGGTTGCTACAACCACCTATCCTTGCCCCGTCCTGCCACCCTGAAGTAGAAGTAGAATGATGAAACCACTATCAACCTACCACTATGAGATATACTGCTATACAACTGTATCAACCTGTACCACTGACCTATATCCAATCTGTACAACTGTCCTGTAATCAATCTGTACCTGAACTGAACATGTATCTACAAAAATACAACATATACGCGACTTGTAGTGATGCAGCCCGCGTATGTACGTGCCCTATCTGTTATGCAGCCCGCGCATGTACGCGCCCTATCTTTTATGCAGCCTGCGTATTCCTTCTGAAACTAGGGTTTCGTTTGACTTGAAAACTTCTTACCCTCTGTAACTTCTTTCACATAGAATTGTAACCTGTCACTGTATCCAGACTGTAACTGTACCCTGTGCATGCATCCTCATACATAACCTCCACTCACGACAAGCATGTCTCTCTCTAGTCATTTGCCATATAGGTATGTGTAATCATGAACAAGTATAATATACCTCACATGATCTTAGTCATCAACCCCTTTCTGATATTCAACTTCTCAATACATCAATAAATACAATATCTCAACCATGTACCATAAAAACTCTTAGCCATATGCCAAGAAATACAAGATGTGCCTCAATAAGAAGTATCAATGATAAATATACCAGCACTGTATTTTGTTGGATCATGTTGTCATTGATGCCAATGGTTTGATTATTTGGGAGATTGTTGGATCATATGTCATAGATGCAAATGGTTTGATTGATTGATGTCAAGTAATTGATTGATTGATGATTGTCCTTGATGAGAATGATAGATGTCAAAGTGGAAACCAATTGATAAATATGGATCATTGATATGATGCATAGATGAAGATGGATCAATGAGTTGTCATTGATACATGATGATGCATAGTTTGTTTGATGAAAATGTGACTTATTATTGTCTTATCATGATTGATAAGGTGCACAAATGGATGAACTCCAAAGTGGTCCCCTTATGGTGAAAGCCCTCACGGGAATACACTTTACAGATTGAGTTATCCTAGAAGAATGGTTGGAGGACCCGTGCTTGTATGTGGAAAAATGAGATGAAGATCAATGAAGTTGTTGGTGAAACTATCCTAGATGGATAGTGCTTGTCATGCCATTTCTGGTGGTATGTGGAATGTCACATAACTCCTCACGGTTTGAGAGTATGGCCTTATGAAGTTGGAGGACCCCCACATGAAGGCTTGAAGCCCCCAAGGTCAAAGAAGTCAAAGTGACTGAAAAGAAGAAATCATTATTTAAATGATAAATTAAAGTGACAAAATCAAGATGGATTATTTAAATAATAAAGATAAGTGAAAAAATCAAGAATGAATATTTACATGATAAAGTATTGGAGAACTTTCTATTCATGGAAAATGGTTAACCCTAAAATATGGAAAATAGGTTAAGTGACCTAGAAATGGGTTAAGTAACCTAAAAATGGGTTAAGTGACCCAGAGGATGAAAGTATAAATAAGATAACTATGGTCTCTTATAGATCATCCTTTTTGTGGATCATTGGAAAGCTTCTTGTGAATATCTTTTGGAGTATTGATGGAGAGATTCTTGTGAGAGCATATTATTTGTGTGGATCTCTTGAGCATGATTGAAGATCTATTCTGAGGAAGAGAGCGAGAGGAGGATCTCATGGACGCATCAAAGTTTCGGCAATGTCGAAGATCTTGACGGAAAAATTATCGGAACTTCAGAAACCCTAGTTTCTGAGGTATACACGGGTTGTCTGTGCTTAGGGTGCGTATGCATTAAGGTATATGCGGGCTATATGAAGACAAGGAGCGTATGGTGGATAAAATGATGAAGACTTGTGTTTGAGTTGGTGCCAAGCTCTTGGATGATTAGGCAGGTTCCATATCTGCATTCTATGGCCTCAGATCTATCACTAAGACACTGGTATGATTACATTATTGTCTTTATGAATACTATTGTTTGATGTGATGGCAATGCTTAGGGAATTCTTGGTATGGATTCTATGATGTGGTTCAGTTTGGTTGATTTAGTTGATGGTGTGATCAATACTCTTGTGATTCAGTGGTGACATGATTGTTATGGTATACTAGATGCTTATACATGTTTGAGATAGCATTCATATTGATCTATTGTGGAGCATGAGCAAGCTATTGGAGAGCTTGAAGATGTTGTGACTGGCTGTGGGTTAGTTTGGACAGTGGAAGACAGAAGAGAAAGTGATTGCAGGTTGCAGAGGATCTAAGCATGTGAAGCAAAGAAAAACCTTAGTTGCTCAGAAGCATACGCATGTTGCATTATACACTGGCCGCGTGCGCACGCAGGCTGTAGTGAGCCAAAGCGCGTACATACGTGGTCTGTAGTGAGCCAGGGCGCGTACATATGTGGGCTGCACTACTGACAGGTCGTGTACCTGTTGATAGATTGATATGTGTTGAGGATTGTTGCCTCATCTCAGTTGGTGCTGAGGGTGTAAGTTGAGTCTTGCATTATAGAGCTGGTGCTCTTGTGGAGTTGTACTCTATTCAGTTGTTGTTGATAAACCCCAGATTGTTGTCCATAATAAAAAGAAAATATGTACATACATCTTGTGTTCTTTGTGTTACTTGTGGTGATGACTTATTGATGATATGTGTTGCTGATATATGCTGCTGATATATGTTCACATTTAACTAGTTATAAATGACATCAATGGGTAGTGAATAAATGTTGAATTTTAACTAAGGAGTTTTTTGTGTAAGAGGGAAGTTTTGGGAAAAAGAGCCCCACACTCATTCACCCCCCCCTCTAAGTGTGGTAGGTGTGTCCAACATATTTATGTAGATCTGACTTATACAGAAGATCCCATGTAGCCACTAGTCTCTTTAGGGAGAATCCTCAAATATCCATTGCCATTCCTCATGCATACATCAAAATCCAACTGTTCATAGAAATAAGACGTACCTTTTGAACCAATGGAAGGATCTGATGTATCTGAGCACTCTAGACCTTCTCGGGAGCTTGATCTCAGAATCTAGAACCTCTGCACCTTCATCTTCTCAAGTTTCACGGCTTTATCAACATGTACTCACCCTATACACAGCTAGCCCGCGTACGTACTCACCCTATACACAGAGAACCCAATAACGTGTATGCACCCTATACACAACCAACCCACGTACGTATGCACCCTATACACAGCCAGCCCGCATACGTGTACTCACCCTATACACAGACATCCCGCGTACGCCTCAGAAAATAGGGTTTTCTGTGAATCCGAGAATTTCACCGTCAACCTTTCATGCTACCTCAGACGTTCACCACTTTAGATGTATCCACAAGTATTTACAATAAGATTTACACAAGAAAATAGATATACAATATGTATAAGTGTGTTTTTATGAGTGAGCTTTGTCTCTTATTTATATCTTCATGTAGCCTTACACTTTCCTTATTTTAGGGCTTCTTCATTTAAAATAATTTCTTTTTTCAAAGCACTTTGACTCTTGGGGGCTTCTATAAGACTCATGAGGGTTCTCCAACTTCATATGGTCATAACTCTCTAATCATGAGGAGTTATGTGACATTCCACATACCACTGGAAATGACATGACAAGCACTATCCATCTAGGATAGTTTCACTCACAAATTCACTATCCTTCATCTCATGATTCCTCAAATAAGCATGGGTTCTCTCACTCCTCAAAGCGTCTTCCCGTGAGGGATTTCACCATAAGGGGACCACTTTGGAGTTCATCCATTTTTACTTCTTATCAACCATGACAAGACAATAATGAGTCATCTTTACATCAAACAATATTGGGTCCATTACCCAAACCTTGTGCCACTGGGCTTTCTTCAAGGGTTGACATCAATGGCAACCAACTTTAATCAACATGTATTCCATTCTTATACAAATTGTTAGTCTCCATGATCTTCCTTCAAGTGGTTAAATTGTTTTCTTGAAGGATTTGCTCTGATACCAATTGTTGGAATATTGAGAGGGGGGGTGAATCAATACGATAACTTTTATTACATTTAACCACAATATATAATGTTTAAATTTATGAGCGGTTCATCAATAACATTCAAATCATCATGAGCAGTATAAATAAATAGTGAAAAATAAGCAACCACACAAGTACATAATACACTTGTATTTTACGTGGAAACCTAATGCGGGAGAAAAACACATAATTATTTTCTTATATTTCAGAAGAAATACATTCATAGGAAGCACCAACTCCATGAATTATCTGGCTCCAATTAGAAGGAGGCTACAACCCCCTGATTCTTAGGCTCCAACCTAAAGGAAGCTCCAACTCCCTATGTTCTCCGACACCAAATGGAATGAGGATACAACCCCCTTTCCTTGCCCCATCCTATTGCCTTGAAATATAAGTGTAGACCAACTGTTACTACCACAATCACTGCCACTGTCACTTCCATTATCACTGTCATGCCACTGTCACATCAACCTGTAACCTGTCACTATATCCAACCTGTCACTGTCAAACCAACCTATCACTGTATCCATCCTATCACATCAACCTGTCCAACCCGTCATTGTCAAACCAACCTATCATTGTATCCAACCTATCACATCAACATGTCCAACCTGTCACTGTCACCGACACTCGACCAAATCCTCTCACATGGATCATATACCAAGGACACCTCTCAACTAGATGTCTAACATCACCAACACATGCCTCTACTAAGCATGTACCAAGATCACCAACATACCATCACAAGATATATGTCTCAACCATGTACCAACTTGTACCAAAACCTATACCATCAACCATGTACCATAACAAGTGCATCAATCATGCACCAAATCTATACCATACCAACTATCAATCCTATACCATACCATGTGCCAACCATGCACATCAACCATGTACATCAACATCATATCATGTACCAAACATATACCATATCATGCCATAAAATATGTATAGTGAACCCTCACATCAACCATGCATCAAACCCTTACTGTTATGCAACCTCAATCGGTATCAATAACTTCAGCAACACATATTAACCAAAAACCCTCAAACATGTACCAAAGGATACAAGATACACCTCAACAAGATACCCAATAATGTGTGCCAACTAAAAACAATAACTGCACTATCTACGTGCCTTTGTAGATCTACCTCATACAACATGTACCATACAACCAATAGTCCTTCAAGAGAAAACACACAATCTTTCATGATCATACCTCAAGAAATCACCAAAAATCCAACTTCAAACAAGCATATAACATACTTTTTTGGTCTTGGATATAACTTTGTTGTACGTAAACACTGTAATACTTCTTGTAGCCTCTCCTAAGATTCTGCAACCAGAACCACACTTCATCCTTAATATCTGGTAGTGCCTCGCATGACGAAGTTGTTTGTCTCGCAGGGCCTCGCGTGACAGGTTGTAAGCAACTTGTAGGGATGCCTTGCGAGACACTTACTGTCTGACCCATGGGGATGACCCTAATTAGGGTTTTCTCATATTTGGCCGCTCTCCTCTGTATCCATGAAACATTTTCGTCACTCTTCCTTCGTTGCCTCAGATTCACGCAACCTTAGATACGTTAATGAGTACCTGCAATAATCTTTCACAAAATAGATATTCAATGTGCTCAATAGGTGCTAATGGGAGTCTCTTGATCTCTTATTTATTCTTTTCTAGTTCCTTCCTTTAGGGGCCATCTTGTAACTGTTTTACCCATCTTCCTTCTTCTATGACTAACCCACTTTCTTGTTGCAACTACTTTTCCCATAATTAGTAAACTCACAATTTGTTGTTGCAACTAATTTATTTTTAATTATTTTTTTATTGCAACAACTTTACCCATAATTAACTTCTAGTTGCAATCACTTTGACTACCAACCTTATTGATGACTTTAAAGGAGCTTCTAGAATTATTGAGTTCTTTTTTGACCTTCTAGGATTTTCTAGATGATTATTTGATGGTCCTCCAACTTCACAAAGCCATATATCCTTAACTGTGAGCAACCACGTGGCATACCACATATAATCGGAAATGGCACGACATGTAATATCCACCTATGATAGTCTTCCCTGCAATTACATTGTTCTTCTTGTCCATATTCCTTAATCAAATTTGGGTCCCATAACCACACCTTCGAGGCTACATGTAGACTACATCAAATGCACCCAAGAGACTCACCATCAATCTCGATCATACAAATGTCAATCAACTGTCCAAAATCTTTGGACCTCTCCAAGGGTTGACATTAATGACAACCAACTATCCAAACCAACTGTTCAACATTTTCTGGGTATCACTCATACATTCCTCTATTCCATTTCCTTCGGTATTCCCTGGCCATGAGGTATGCAACTTGTTTTCTCCATGAGTAATTTTTATACATAAACATGAATTATTCATGTGTCTAAGTCTCTGGGCTAGTAATCCTTCTCCACTTATCCCGTGAAATTAAAAATGAGAGTTAGAGACTTAGGCTCTGCAGATTACACCACAAGTTTAACAAAAACACCCTTGTAATCACACCAAAATCAAAACAAAAAAACTAAACCAAGAAAAAACAAATCATAGGAGAAGAAAAAGTAAATTGAAAAAATGAAACATCAAACTAACCAATCAAATAGAAATGAAAAAAAATGAAGGTAAACTATAATACATGAGACTGTCTTTTGGGAAGCTATGAAAGGAAACGTTTCAGGGATTGGTCGTTGATGGGAAGAGCTTCAATCTCACCCCTAAGGTTTTGAAAATGGTATGTTCCTACCCTAATTATTTCAACAATTTGAAAAGGTCCAAGCCACATATTTTGGAACTTTGAATGTTTCCCCTTTGGCTCATTGATTTTATCCCACTTGAGAACTAAGTCCTATACTTCAAAATTCTTATCCCCAGCCTTATGTTTATCAAACCATTTTTTAACTATTTGTTGATGGGATGCAAACTTCCTCCTAGCCTCTTCTCATTCTTCTTAACCATAAGGAGGGTGTCAATTCTCTATTGCATGTTAGATAAGGGTTGTCCTCTCGAGGACTGAGAAAGTTGCAAAGATGGGAGATATAGGTTTGTTGGTAGGATGGATTCTTTTCCATACACCAGAAAGTAAGGAGAATTCCCTAGAGCTTCCTTAGGGGTTACCCTGTCAGCCCATAGAACATTATGAGGCACACTGTGCCAGTTTTAGTGATTTTGTACTACTGTCTTCTTAAGGATTCTTACTGGATTTTTATTAGTAGACTCAGTGAAACAATTCCTCTATGGATAATAGTTGGTATATTACCTTAGAATAATCCATTTATCTAAAGCAAATTCAATTAAGAGAGTAGAAGAGAAACATGTAGCATTATCAAATACCAAAACCGAAGGCACCCCAAATCTTGTCATGATGTGTTGCTCCATAAATTGTATCACTACTTTTTCATTGACAAGAGTAAGGGGAATAGTTTTTGACCACCTCATAAAGTAATCCATTTCTGTAAGTATGTGTTTGTGTTGTTTTGACGAGTTCAAATTTATCTTTCCTATTATTTCTATCCCCCATTGCTCAAAAGGTATAGAAATTGTCACTGTTTGCAATGGAATGGCTGCCCTTTTCTCTTTTCCAACACTAAATTGACAAACTTTGCATTGTATAACATATGCATGAGCATCCCTAAACAAAGTTGGCCAATAATATCCCACCCTTAAAATTTTGTGAGCGGTGGTCTCTCCTGTGAAGTGTCCCCCTACTAGACCATCATGAAGTTCCTCTAAGACTCTCTTAGTGTCCACTTTTTCGAGACATCTTAACAATGCACCGTAATAATTCCTACAAAAAAGTATAAAATTAATGAGACAATATTGAGCATATCTTAGCTCGAGTTCTCTCCTTTCTCTAGGCTTAAAGTGTTCGAGGCAGGATCCATGATGCAAGAAATAAGATAAGTCAGTATACTAGGATTCCAACTCAGGTGGGATATACATTACTTCACTACACCATAGGGACAACTAATTATCCCAAACTGAATTATCTGATTCTATAAGGTCTTGGGATTCTATGACAAGTTTACACAACCCTTGGCCCCTAACTATATTTGTTGGTTTAATGTCTATATCGAATTCTTGGATGACCGCCATCCAATTACCTCTCCTTTCTCCCATTTCTTTTTGTGTGAAAAGTGACCTCACCACTGGATGGGGCAATATAACTTTAGTATGGTTCTTAAGGATATATGATATAAAACGTTTTACTGCTTTATAGACACTGTATACATGTTTATCAATGGTAGGGTAGTTAAGATCAATTCCTTGGAGGTTTGCGCTCATAAATGAGATAGGGGCCTCATTGTTTTTGGGTATGCCTTTTATAGAATCCGTTAAGCCAAAAATACTCCAACATAGGTAGAAAAAAGATCTCACCACCTGCAATATTGCCTCTTTGATAAAACAATGTGCTTATGTATGCAACCCTTTCCAAAAAGAAGTCAAAATGAAAAAATGGCAAAAATGTGTCAACCAATTTTCAGTGGTTCAGTTCTCTGCTACTTCAGCTAGCAAGTCAAGTTTTCCCTTCTTTCCAATATCCTCCTATTGCAAGATTTTATTTATGGGTCCTGTTCTCCTTCCTCAAAATGAGATTCTGCCGATAAACATTCTTCAACTGTCTGTGTAATGGAAGGGCTCTTCTCACCATTGATGTAGTGTTGTTTATTGCAGGTCTACAGTCTCTTAAATATTCTGCAAACTTCATCTTGATTTTCCTATCTTCCTCTCTCAGTTGAATTATCACATATTGTGCTTATATGAGATGTTTATTTAGCCTCTGAAAGTGTGCCCTCCCCCATCACCTTTCTTTTATGTCGGCTGATTTTGTGTTGGGATTTCCTCTTGATGCTGCAACTTCTTGGCTGAGGACCTTGTTAAAGGCATACTAGCCTTAGGAATCTCCTTTACCTCCAGAGTCTGTTCTACTGCTTTCCCTTTATTCCCTATTTTGAAACCAGTTGGAGTTGATAATGCTGACCTTTGTCCTATCACAAAGGTATCTTTCCTGAAAGCCTCTTCTAGATACTTCTTCTTCAGTTCCCTATTCTCATGCTGCAACTGTGCTATGGAAAAGTGAGCCTTCTTCAAACGTTCTTGTTGTTATCACTCTGTAATTTCTCAGGCTAAAGAAGAATTGGGCAGAGGTAACTACAAAACCACTTTGGAGTCAAGGATCTAGCCCTCCAAGACTCAGAGAGGGATCTCTCTGTATGATTTAGCTTTGTTTGCTGGGAATTTTAGGCTAGTTATAAGAGTACAGGGTTTGGTTTTTAAATTGGTTGGCTGGAACAAGAAGGGAAGGTCATTGGGAAATGGAGTCAAAGAATCCTGATCCAATCAAGACAGATTCTACAGAAAAAATAACAGGGCAGGATAGGCACCTATGTTTGATTCTTAAGATTGATGAGTGATTTGAAAAGAAAGGTGAGTGAATCAGATTATACCAGAGCAATTAAGAATTCTGGAACTAACCCTCAAGCATAAAACATTGAGATTATCCAAAACCAGGAACAGAGTGCACATCAAAACAAATTCTGTCCTTCAATTTTTTATTGAATAATTCAAATTGGAAACACATAAAATTATAACAAAGAAGGGAGAAACATCAATAGAGGCAGATGCACTTCACCAACATAAATGACACAAGAATCCTGTCAATGTCTCAACTGTATTACTGAAGTTTTGAAAGAAAGGAGGCTCTGTGAGCTCTGCTACAATATTAGTTCCATCCTTTTGATAGGTCCAAACTGATCAA
>ML795289.1:13100-35302 GCA_009831015.1 Picea engelmannii
GCCGTGGGCTTATCTTCTAAAGACAACATTGATCATGACCCATTCTTTTGCCAAAGGATGTAAACATTTGAGTAACTTTAATGCTTGGGTTAAGATAATGAGAAAGTGACACCTTTGGATTTAAATAGAAGTATATCAAAATATATAAATAATAATCATACATAATTATTGGATTATTGTAACTATAGGTTATAAACTCAGACATAAAAATGCATTGATTAGAGGTCGATTAAGGAATGGTTGAATATATGAAAGAAATCAATCACATCTAGAAGATTTTCACTTCTTTTCTCCCATATAATCAAACATTGATACTTTCATAAATTCCTCAACCACAATTGGAAATGACAAAATGACAAAAGGGAAATATACTACATGTATGAAAAATTCCAAGTTTAAATATTTACTACGAGTGGTCAATCTTTGGAAATGGTTATCAACATTCATGTAAATATTCCTTGTAGAAGAATTCAAACTTGAGTAAAGACGTGTTTTGATGGAACTCACATGGACTTTAAGGGGAGGAGTTCACAAGTCAAGTGAAGATGGTTCGCGAAATCACTTGTGGTCTCTCCTTTTAGTGAACAAAAGGGGAAAAATGATGATGGAATTGAAAATGGTTATTAGATCGAAAGTTTCGACAACATCATCAAATTTCTAGATGGGAAATTGTAGTCTATAGATGGAAAACATTGGCAGAATTATGGTTCAATGACTTGCAATTGAATCATACACATGATATAGGATTGGGATGTTGATTTTGAGAGAAATGACGTGAACATTTTGTTCACCTAGATGGTCATTTGACCTAGTAGAGGACAGATGGATCCTTATGCATTGCATCTTATCATTTGATTGAGTTGTCAGGCATTTTCAAGGATGTGTCAGACTTGCAGCTAATTCACTTCTCTTGGCTCGCTCTTATCATATTGGAGTTCAAATCAATGAAAAAAGTTACATGCATTTTGCCTCACATGATTACACAATGAGATTTTCTAGAGTTTTCAACATCCATATTTTGTGGGTTTTCAGGGAGTTCTTCATTGAGGCTCAGCTCAAGAGTTTTAGTATGAAGACTTGGATATGATACTAGTTTATGATGCATTGTTGGTATTTTTGTTTGCACTTATGATTGAGAGAGGGGATGTTATCCTCTTACTCGTATACAATCATAAAGTCATAGTATACCACCTTTATGTACTTCACATTTAAGGATATAGTTGTTATTTGTAACATCCTCAACATCCAACTGGGCTATGTGACATAAAAATTTCTGAACTATATACAAATTAAAACATATACACATAGAAACTCTTGCGGAATTATATATATATATATATATATATATATATATATATATATATATATAACTTAAAATAGATGAATACATTCTGCAAATGCACATATTCATACAAAATAGTAATAAAAATACACATGCAACACACACGGGGAAAACCCATAAAAATAAATGCATAAATAATAATGCATCATGTAATTTAACACACAATTGACACTTATCTTGGTAAAAATATCACCAACTACGTGCATACCTTCCATGAACCTCCCAGCCTTAGACTACACTGCTCCTCACTCTCAACAATGGGTCACCCTCGAGCTGGGACTAAACTCCACCCGAGTAAAGGAATTCCTAACCGGAATGATGTATCTCAGACAACAAGAAAAACTTCCTCACATGTGCCAACTCAAACTAACAGCCTACAGTCCCTCATTCCCCACATGCTTGTCCCACCCCAAGAAGTGTGCCCCTTCTCTGCTCAACATTCTGTTGGCTTCCCCACTTCCTTTCCGAGGCTTCAGCAACAGGTCGGACATGAAGTCTGAGAGCTTTGTAGCTGCAGTTTGGCACCTTCGAGAAATCAATTCCTAGCAATTCTCTCACCTAGAGAGAAATTGTGCACGAGCCTGAAAAACTGCCTCTTCAGTATCCCATGGGCCTAACAACCCACCTCTTCAGTCCAACTCCCAAGTTAACCAGGTACAGATACAGGTACAAGTACGGGTATAGGTACAATGATAGTAACAAAAATGTACCGAGGACAGTTGAATGAGTGACTGAATGATGATGGAAAAATGAATAAATCGAAAAATGAACTAAGTCCAGACTATATGTATGCATTTTCCCAACATGATACTTGTCATGTTGAGAGATACTTTGGTCCACTTGTCCCCATCCTTAGAACTTAGGATAAAATAATTATCCATACTTTATACTTTAAGGAATATTAATATAATATTCCCTTTTGGCTTAAGCTCCCTAGCTTAGCCCCTTATCCTTAAATTTTAGCCCCCCCTTTCCCTAACTTGTGGAGTTTAGTCCCCCATACTCTTTTATCGTGGTCGGTCTACACGCAGTGATGTATTATATTAATGATAAGACATATACAAAAATAGGCTCACAGGTCTTTAGCATCTAGGCTCTCTGACTTAATTCAACACATAAGTCTCCTGGCTTATAATAACTGGCTCACCAACTTATAAAACACAACATATACACAAAAGGCTCTCTAGCCTCAAAATAACGCGCACTTAAATTTGTTATGTGTGGTATCCTGGAATGTGCACACTTCATCATTTTATTGCGTAGTACATGTGCACACTATACCACAAATGGTGCATGCAAAATGATATAAATCAACTCACGAGCTTATAAGCACAACATATACATTTACAATTTGGGGTTTAGCCTAGGGGTATTACAATCCCCTCCCCTTATTTATGCATTGTCCTTAGTGCATTATATATCATGTACCATTCAAATTCTTTAAAAATCTCCAAGCTTTAGCTATTGGAAGCTTGTTACCTATTTGGTGCTCTACTTTCTAGCACCAATTATGTTATTCATACTACAACTGGAAGTCAATTTCTCTATTACATAGAGTTGATTCCATAAATAATTTAGTTCATTGTTCCATTTGGCACACCTTTCTTATGAAAACTACCATGCCATAAGCATCCTTGAGTTGCCTCCTCCTTGTTGCACTCACCCTTCTAGGCTCAGGCATCGCTTCACTGCTACGCAGTCCTTCATCGATCCATCTTGCCAAGGATTTCACATACAAGGAGAGTGCTAACCCATTACTAGAACCCCGCCAAGGTTCTACAATTATAGGTCTTTAGTTTCCTCAACAGTCGTTGTTCTTTCCCAACATTCCAACTTTAATCAAGATTATCTCATCTGCATCACACACATGCAGTTATTATGAAAGAACATTATAAAAGTTCCATTTTAGAAATCAAATTAATTTCATAAGGAATTCGACTTTTCCCAAAATATGAAATTCTATTTCATAATTTTTTATCATTGTTGCAATAATAGGATGTAGTCTTCCTTTTGGATTTCAACAAGCACCATGTTGAATACCATTTTTCCTGCAATGATTCTATCTTGCATACAACCAATAGATTATTAGTATTTCATGTACATCACATTTTAATTGCAATATGTACAAAAACCTTATGCAGTGATTTTAGAATTGCCTATACCTAGCAATCCAATCACAATTACCAAACAATTTATTAGATAGAATGACTCATCATTCTATGCATATGCATGTTCGCAAATAATAACAATAAGTTCATTATTTCAATTTTTTGAATAGAAAATTTTATGTAGTCACTATTCCTGTGGCTACCTGACTTGCACCTTTCCTATTGCAATGTCTAATAGTTCCTGAAATGTTCTCATCTCCATGAGTTAGCATATTTCTGTTGCTAGTATAATTATTTCCATTCAAAAACATATATACATGCACTCACAAAATGCATTCACCAAATGTATTTAAGTATACAATTCTATCATGTATGAGTGCAACTTTGCCACTTACTAGACATGAGTGCAACTCTCAATGCCTATTTATTCAATGCACCTTTGTATTGATTTTCGGAATGATCTTTATCTAAATCATGTATCTCACCATTCATAAATTGGAAATCTGACCAATGTCTTGACACATTCTCCACACACTTCCCATTGTTTTATCAATTACTTGGATGCCTTCCTTTTTGACCTGAACATTACACCAAGAATACAGTTATGTGGTGTTTATTAGTTTTAAAAAAAAGGTTGCAGTCCAAGTTTTATTTAAAGGTAGGAACATCATTGAGTATTTGTGTGGCACGTAACCTTTCTATATCCATACCTTGTCATATCCAACCATGTCCTAGTCTCATACATGACTAGCTTTCCTGACATCATTCCTATAACAAGTTCTCATATTTTGTTTATTTGGTTATTACCTCATAACCAAATTAACATGACATGCTACTATGTCAGTGTGTGCATTCAAAAGATAAAAAAATTTGATAACTATAACAAGCCTCTAGCCTCTACCACACCTAGTGGTAACTTATTCCTATTAATGCACTTAAACAATACCATACTGTGTATTATAAAAATTCAATTTGGGGAAATTCTTACCTGAATTTGTCTTTGGCAATTATGCAACATAATTTCAAAAGAAAAATACTTACTGACATGGCTACCATTAAACGAAATTAATGCTACCTGATTAGTTGATGACAATATAAGCTCTCATGCCTCTTTATCAGTCCTATAATCAACATTCTTAATTTTTGTTGATTCCTTCCATATGCAGACACATTATCAGCAACACTTGCAAACATGCAAGCATTCTCTTTTTATGGTTGTCCCAACAAGCCATAACATACTTGCTGCAACAGTAATTGTAGCGAATTCTTTCTCCTTGTATCACTTTTCCTTGTTTATCTTAGAAGTCTTCAATTCTTCAGGAGTACTGAATATTCACCTGCTCTTCATTGTAACCACTATGCATGATTATTTCTGACCTGAGCACTTTCTAGCCAAATCACTCTTGGTTTCCTTTGCTTTTCCATCCAAATACTAAACTGATATTAACCTTCAACTTTTATTTATTTCCTGGATCCATCTATCCCAACTCATACTTGGATGAATTATAATTCCAATCACGTTGTCTTATAGAATTTGGATCTTCAACATCCATTTACTTTTCAGACTGAAATACTTCATCTCTTTCTTGACTGAATACTTTAGTATTTGAGTTTTCTTTCACTCTTCTCTTCTTCTACCCAACTAGACTCAAACGCAGCTTGCATAGCCAATCTTTAGCATACTGTAAGGATGCACATATGCCTCCTTCTCTAGCTGCATAGAATTAATTAAAAGTACTTAATACTACTTTTAATTTACCATCATAATTTCAAGTGATACTTCCACCCCCTGGAAATGTCACCCATAGCTCTATGCCACATGAGATGGATTCTTCTCAGGCACTATCTCTTTTGCATTCAAAACCATGCATAGAACCATTTTCTTCTTCATGGTTCCTTACTGACTCTCTACAAAGATTCATTTCACTTCTAAGTCTTTCTTGTCTTTGACATCTCCATGCTATTGTGGAAATATATTCAATACCTTTGGAATGCATCAACAATCCTCTATTATTTTTGCTTTCCCTCCTAGAGTGTTGTCCTGCATTCTCATTAGCTTGATATCTACCTCATGATTTCTTCTTCCATTATCCTAGGATGTTCATGGACTTGCAACTACATATTATGTTGATATTGATTTTCAACATTCCACTATTATTCAGATCCCTTTGATCCAAATCCTTCATGACCCAATTATATTTTTAGTCATGTTTTCTGAGTAACCTTGGATAATTAACACCAACTTCCTTCTTGAGGTACTTGATTTATCCCTTCCTTATCTGATCATATCAACACTTGGATTTGCTTGATGACTATTACTTTCTCCTTTCTTGACCAATCTGATTTCAACCTGACTTGCATAATCCCCTTCCATCATGCCATATTGATTCACCTATGCCTCAACCGACATTCATTACTTATGTGCACCTTCATTCCCTTACACTTGAAGTGATGCCCTTCATACCATGCTTCCACTGCACACTCTAATAACCATAAGGGAAGCATTACTCTATAATTGCATAGCTAATCCCTGGATACGATTCACTCTTTATCCATATATGCATTAAGTCTCTTTCTTTATCTGATTACTATCATTCTGATAGTCAATTCCTTTTATAATAGTTCTAACTCCAATGTATTTCTTAATTTTTATATTGGTTTTTTTGGGAGTCAATGTACTTTCACTAATCCATTCACTACAAGATCTATTCCCTTGCCCATATTACATTGAGTACTCGACTAACATGAGTGGACTTCCTGTAGTGGCTTCTCAAGAGTTTATGGCTGCACCCAGATTCATACCTGAACATTTTGTAATCTTGGCTTTTGATCATCTTATGAAAGATTTTTGTCATAACACTATTTCCCTTAGTACCTTTTCTTATATTTAACTAAATTTCAACCTTCTCACCTCTTAAGAACTCAATTTTTTTAACTCTACAAGAATGTGCAGCCAACAAAATTTGTTAGGCTAAATAATCTAACAAATTTATGAAATTATGTACAATTTTGTTCCAATAATGCATCATAGTTCATTTTTCTGATCTCTTGTGAAAATTAACTACCTAAAACAATTTTCTGGGTAGATAATTAGACTCATCTATCCAATATCTTTCTAATGATTGCTCCCTTGCTCAATTCTGAGTCTTGAGCATAAAGTTATGGTCATTTGAAAATTGTCCATTAATTTCTCCTGTTTACACTTCAACTTGGTGCAAATATGCGCTATAATTATGCAAATTTTCACATACTCCATTGGATTTTTGGTAAGAGTTCATTTTTTTTTTCTTCATATACATATTTTGGACAGTCTGTCCAAATTTCACCTCTTTCTGGGTTCTGGGCTGCTAGTTACAGCCTGTTGAAGTTCTAGGCCAATTGGTGTTTTTGGTCTGGAATGCTACATGTACCTTCTTTGCTATCTTAAACTTCTTTAACATGCCCATAATTTTAATTCATCTCGAGGACTATCTTCTATGGTTCAATAGATTTCCATAGACTACTCATGTGCCTCAATATGATTCTGGAGCATGAAGTTATGGCCCTTCGAAGTTAGTTGGGTCTTAAAATTTACCCTCCACTATTTGTCCTGTAACTTCCTCATAAAATCTATGTTTGAAGAACGGTTTACACCATTAGAAAATTCTCTCTAGGCTCTTTCATTTGACCTACGGAGACAAAGTGTACCTTGGTACACTACACTCTATTCTTTGGGTTTTTGAGTAGCTAAAAATGTTGTTTAGGGCCTGAAAAAAGTAGTGCAAAAAGATGACCTTCAAACAATATAAAATGTCGCAAAAACTCATTGGTTTTCTGCTATTGTACACCATCCAAATGACTTTGTGTGCACAAATTTGAACCTGTACATCCATATTTAGCATGCACAACAACACCATAAGGTAGCGCATGCTCTGCGCACCTATAACCAATGTGGATCACTTCTTTGTCATGCCAATAACTGGTGCACATTACTTTTGTGTCGCGCGCCAATATCCACCAGGCACAATTTTGGTTCATGCAATAATACTTGTTGCGCATAATTTTTGTGTCGCGCCAATATTCTATAGGAATTGCACTCTACGTGTTGCACCAATACTCCGTGCACACCATTAATTAAATTTTCACACAACAACATATACCCACATTGCGCACGCACCAACAAAACTCCTTTGTTCTCTGTCAATACTGCGCACACCACACACACCAATATTATGTGTGCGCACACCCAATATACACCACGCAGTGCTAAAATTAGTGCAGACACCCGCACACCGTTATTTTCCATGCATTACCACTCTGTACCGTGCAACACCAAATTTAAGTGCGCACATCCGCATGCTAATATTTTTTGTGCATTACCACTATGCACCGCACAACGTTAAATTTAAGTGCTCACACCCGCACCCCAATATTTTCCGCGCATTGCTACTCTACACTATGCCACACCAAATTTAAGTGTGCATAGCCACACACCCTTATTTTCCACATATCACAAGCTTTTCACTGCGCATCATGCATTTTAGTGCGCACACCGACACACATTCATTTTTATGTGCATCAGTTCCTCGTGAATTACGTTGCAGAAATTGGGGCTTTTGCCTAACCTTTTCCCAATTTTCACTATAGACATTCTACAACTATGAAATTTGTTCAATTTCACCCTGATAACACCAATTCAACCTCTGCAACAACAAATTGTTGTTGGCTAACATTCCTGGAACGATTTTTTCCCAAACTCAATTCACGAATTGAGAATTTTAATCAACTAATCTCGCTCCATCTGTCATGGCTTCCCTGTAACTTAAAATTTGACCACTTGGCCAAATTTCTCATTTTTCCCATGAATTTAACAACAAAAAATTGGGGTTTTTGCCCAATTCCATGCAATTGCTTCTACTTTTTACCATGGACGCTCTGTAACTTTAAATTTGGCCACTTCAAAATAATTCTCTATGAAATTTCATTTCAATTCAACTTGCTCAACCCATCCAGGCTCACTGTTGAAAACTAGAGCTATGATACCATATTGTAACGTCCCTAGCATTCAACTGGCCTATGCCACATAAAAATTTTAGAACTGTATACAAATTAAAACATATACACACATAAAATCTTGTGGAATTATATATATAAAACTTAAAACAGATGAATACATTCTGCAAATGCACAGATTCATACAAAATAATAATAAAAATACACATGCAACACACACGGGAAAAACCCATAAAAATAAATGCATAAATAATAATAATGCATGCAATTTAACACACGATTGACACTTATCTTGGTAAAAATATCACCAACTGCGTGCAGACCTTCCACGAACCTCCCAGCCTTAGACCATGCTTCTCATCATTCTCAGCAGTGGGTCACCCCTGATCTGGGACTAAACTCCACCCGGGTAAGGAGATTCCTAACCAGGCTGATGTATCTCAGACAACAGGAAAAACTCCCTCACAGGTGCCAACTCAAACTAACAACCTACAGTGCCTCATTCCCCACATGCCTATCCCACCCCAAGAAGTGTGCCCCTTCTTGCTCAATAGTTTTCTTCCATGGATATATAATTTGATTTAAAGAGAATTTATGGTAGCCATACAGGATTTGCAACAGAGAAATCTGTCTCTGACTCCTAATCTCCTAAACTGCTAAGCCCCCCCCTCCTTTTGTAAATGTCTTCAACTGCCTTTTTTATCTTCTTTGAATGTTGAATAAAATCCCTCCAAATATGGAATTGATCGCTCCATTGTTGTCGTGAAATATGGAATAGATTGCCTTCAAATCTAGGACTGTTTTAACAAATATAAAGTGAAGATGAGATGGTTTGATAGGGATTCGACATTTTTTTACTTTAGCTGTCAAATTCGCAGCACAAGATAGGCATCCATTATTTTCATTTATTCTCTTATAACGCTAAGTTGCCACTTGTCACTTCATCTAAAAGATCTTAATTTCCATCAATGTAGAATGAATTTCAGGTAACTAGCTCATTATGTATTTCTTCATAAAATTCTCCATAGAAAGAGATGCATCAAACACACTAACAATAATGGAATGGAGTGCTCTTCATTTTCTGTCTTCACAATTCTCTGAAGTGAATGCTTGATATTGTCACTGCACAACGACAATATTCATTCTTGCAATTTTTTCTCCATAATTTCTTGTCAGTACCTCCTAGTACCCTAGCCTGACCTAGGGAGAGCTATAATTCATTGCAATACAACACGCATGGACAATGAATGATGCGTACATTCCAGGAGTTCACAGTCAACAACTCAAGAGTTATGAATGCAAATTTTGAGGCATAGATCAATCAACGACCTACAATGGAGGTTACATACGTGTTATCGGCATTATTAGCCTGTTCTAAAACAAGTTTTTTAACACCAGCTATATTCATCTTCAAGGCTGGAGTCACAACTGTACCCAAATGATCCCATCTATATTTTGTTGTGAGGTGGTAGACTGAGATGATTTCCCCCGTGCTTATTACTTCTTCTAAGTCACCATTTATTACAAGCATGTCTATTATTTGCTTGTGCTCTTTAACCTTCAATTCCTATTGACTTTCTTACAAAATCAATCAATCGCTTTCAATAGGAGCTACACCCTATTACAAAGAGAATAACACGAAGTAATAATAATGCAGCAAATCGTTCCCATTTACATGAGCCAAGATGAAGCTTCTCTATTGCGATAGTCGATCTAGGGTTTCAAACCCATGCCCAGGGATTTGTTGTTGCAGAAAGTATTGATGTCGTAGAGATGATCTTGATAATTAATTTCACGTAGTTTTGTTTGCTCTTCAAGAATATTGAAAACCCAGCAAAATGACTGTGGAGATAGAAAACATGCAAAGAATCCATAGGAATATATTAAACCATAAGAAACTGGGCCAAAAATTTGCCCTGAGTGATCTTCATGGCTTCTCCACGCACTTTTCCCTTATGGAATAAAACCTGTTACCAAATATCAAAACTGACCATCCACGTATCCAAAGATTGACGGTTGTCATTTTTTTAGGGAATTGACTTGTGGTTTTTTTGGGGAATTGACTATGGTTTTGAAAACATGAAATAACACCAATCTGCCACGTAGCAATAACTAAAATGAAGAATAAACCTTTCGCATCCACACCCATTCACTAAAATTCATGCAATTTGAAACGTGAAGTATACCGTGAACAACCAATCTCTTTACCATTGATGGTGACCATCGGATTTGAATGGGGGCATACCCGTTGGATAATTAAGCCACCATTTAGTCATTATTTTTATTTTATTAATATTTCTAAAAACAAATTAAAATAAAAGTACTTTAATCAAATCTTTTGATTTGGAATAATGAAGAGTTTTGAAAATAAGGATAATGGCTCAATACTTTGACAATCAATAGAGGATAGACTGAAATTTTGTTTGCCAAGATTTTAAATATGAAGGGTCGAGACAAATTGTGAGACATCACCAAATTGATGATTTGAGTCTATAGGAAATTTGGAGGCTTTGGAAAAATTGATCTATGTTAAAACACGTTTCATCATCATCATGTTTTTCTTTTGTCGAGAAGTCTACCATTTGAAGGTTCACTCTTTCCTTACCAAAAAAATTATGTGTATCCATATTTGGACTATATACATAATTACAAGAGGATTTTGAACTTGTGCAAAGCCTTTAAAAGATGTTAAACTTGTGTAACAATTGGAAGTAAATGCCATTGTCACCCAGACAAGTGCTTCCCTCACTTTAGTGAAGGATGGATCCAACACAAGGGAGGCTTCCCAGACGACCTTAAGGGATTCTATAACAATATTATCCAATCCTATGCCCCCCTATCTTGGTCACATAAAAGGATAGGCTAGATTTATGGAGATGTGAAAGGTTAGGAAGAGTTTGGAAAAGGTAATTGGTTAATGTGTGTGAGATACGTTATCCAATGATTATACTGACAATTACCAAGTCTAACAAATGAATAATCACCTCTAGAACAATAGATATCAAGTAAGAGGGTTGTCATAGTAAAATTTGCAGCAATGAACAATGTTACATTAGCCCTCACAATTAGTGAAAAAAATCTTAAAATGCAACACTTAATAAGTGGAATAAGATCCAAGTGTCCAGTAATGATTAGCTTTCTTAAACCACAATATTAAGTAAGTTATAAACAATCCAATCAATCCCTAATGGTTGTAGCAAACATTTATAACAACAACAATAAGTTAACTTATTTTTCCAAGCAGTGAGTTAGGTTGAGGATTGTAAGTTAACAAGGTATATAACTACTAGGTTGCTTTAAGAGAGAGTAATTTGATGTTTTTTATCACTTTGCAAGCTCAAGACTAGTGCAATTTTTATCTATTTGGGACAATGGAGCAAGCCACACCTTGAATTTGGACTTAGATGGCCAAGAATAATGAATATTTGAAACTCGAAGGTTAGAGACTCATGTGATTATGACCAAATATTGCAAGAAAATAAACCCTAAGGTGCAAATACTTATGGACCTTATGTGTCATTTCCCCTCTTCTAGGATGTCTTATTCAAGATCCAAGTGAACTAGATCAAAACCCTAGGGCACATAGACTCATGGACCTTAGGTCTTTGAAATAACTAAATACTAACCCTAGGGGGATAAAGACTTTAATCCCTAGGACTACGTATTTAAGTGCTTTAACAAATTAAGGTGAAAAAAAAGGGATGGGGATAAAGTCTTTTAATCCCTCCCAGGGTTTTAAAAAAGAGAATAGCATACAAGGTAAAATGCAACAAATTAACAATACAAACAATTCACCAAAATAAACTTGAAGAAGAAGACCTACTCATCCAAGTTGCTATCCATGAATAAAAAACCTAACTCATGATCCTCCACCAAGAACAAGAGAAATAATACAAAATAAATCACTCCAATAATGTGCATAAGACCTCCATAGCGAAACAAGAGAGAAACAAGACTAGTAGTAGTGATATCTCCCAAGCAATGAGTTATGATTTGATACAATGAAGCACAAACCTCTTTATATGAGGAAACCCTAGTGCATATGTCCACAATAATCCCTAAAACAATAATAAATCCATGACACATCTAAGATAGGTCTAGGCCAACCCCTCAAATATCCTCTAAACAATAGATAAACATAATAATACACCAAAATATCCCCTCCAAGGTCACACGTGTGGGTGATGTCATGCCCTAAGATGGTGTAGGAGGCCTCGAAAAGAAACGTCTCATCATCAAATGGTGCAAGAAAGGTTAATTGTCATGTCTCCTCATCAAATGTCATGTCAAATTCCCCAAATCATCATCCAAGGATTCCCTAATGATGGGGTTGGACCCACCATAATCACCATCATCACATGTGTGACGTCATCCTTAAAGTGCTCAACATCCAAGGTGTAAAGGAAAACATCCATGGTGGAAATAGGGTGCATCATCTCTCCAAAGAGTCTCCAATCCTGTGCAAGTGAAATGTCCCCCATCCAAAGGATACAAGTCTCAGAGGTGCAGTTTCCAAAGGTGTGCTCCTCTTTCCCATATGACCATTAGTATGATAGTATCTGCAATAAGAAAGATCACATGTCCATTGTCTATGGCTCAAGAGGTGTGATATCATGTATCTGAGTATGCCAAGCCATCATGTGACCAAATTCTCAACATCACACGTGCACAATGTCGTAGGTATCATCATAAGGATGTCCTCCAAAAGGACCATGTTAGGCACATCATAGTCAAACAAAGTCCACAGAATTAGTTGAAACCAACAACCACGAGATACAATAGTTTTTAGAATCATACAAAGTAAGCTATCACTTAATACAAAAGCCAAATAAGTTGTTCACATTAAGTATCCTCTTCAAATTTCACATCAACTTAAGGATTGTTTATATAATTTTCCAATTTTAGGTATGGAAAGACCATCGAAGGACCCTATTAGGTGAGCCAATACCTAGGTAGAGGGATATTTCTTGGAAAACCTATAAAAGTGAAACTATAATGGATGAAAATGTATTGGGGTTACTTCATCGTGATGGTTTCATTAACATGAAATGCACCATATTTGGTCCATTTTCATGAGAACATTTGTAGAGGTAGCACTTGGTTTTTGAGATACCCTTTTCTTAGTACTTGTTGCAATCCAATCCCCTTATCTTGCCTTTTGATATTCTTTCATTGCATTGCAAGTCCCCTTTTCCAGGTTTCAAGAATTTATTATTTCTTTCATCATTTCTTACCAGGATAAAGTCCTTCTTATGATTATGCATTTGGTGCATTAGGACTAGGGTGATTACCATTAGAGGGGGTAGAGCTCAAGTTGACCTTATGATTTTGAATTGGTCATTCATTGTCCCATTATTTCTTGTTTCTTTTATAACATTATTTCATTATTACCTTTTCTAGTAGCTGCATCAACCTCGTCATTCTATCCTTTCTTCTCATAGAAGAATGAACCATGGGCCTTTTTGGTGTACATGTAATAATCATACTAATGTTTAGTACACTGCGAAAGGCTCCGGGATGGAAAGTGTTAAGTATGGGAGAGGTAACTATATGTTAAATTTCTCAAAGTCTCCAAGTAGTTTCCCTGTTCCCCATGAGTTACAACATGGAACTAGGACACTAATTATGGCCACCAAGGTGAAAAAAGGAAAAAATAATAACTTATTGAGCTTATGATCCATTATCCAACTTCAACCAATAATCCTCACTCACATGCAAAATGCATTAAATATGACACTTTATATGAAACACAGACAAATATACCTCATAATGTTCCACACAACCCTCTTCTAATGAACAATGTTGATCGAATGTGATGAGTTGAAGAGTGAGGCATCTAAAGGACTAATGGGTTGTTGTCTTTTAGGATATTATTGATCATCATCATCGTCGCGATCACTGTCTTCATTATGGGCCATGAGACATGATCTATAATACCCCTAGGTCGAACCCTAATTGAAATGTAATTACAGGTATGTGCATAGTCTCGTGAGCCAGGAAATTTTTGGAATAGTGAGTTTGTTTTGTATTATGTAATTTCACTCTGAATTTAATGGAAAAAAACAGTTGCATGCAGACCATACCGACAAGAGAGAGTATGTGAGGATAAACTCCAGTAGATGGGAAAGGGGGCTAAGAGTCTAAGAAGGGAACTAAGACATGGGGCTTAAACCAAAGAAATATTAATAAAATATTTCTAGCAAAGGAAAAAAGGCAAGGACATGATTTTTGTCCTAAGTCTTTGGAAAGAGGAACAAATCCCCAAGTGGTTCAAAAGGGAGCTTGAAGAAGTGTCAAGTGACACTCCATGAGCATGCAAACAAAATATAAAAACTTAGTGCATTTTTCCCATTCCATTCATTCATTCCATCTTGTTGTTCTTCTCTCCATCATTCATACCATATCCCTGATTTTGTTGTTGTACAAGGTTGTTGTTAACTCCATTTTTCTTAAGGATGCTTGAAGTGGGGTTTGTTGGGAATTAATCTGAAGATTTGGGTTGCCAAGCCTATGTGCATTCTCTCCAGGTGAGAGAATTGCATGGAATTTGATTCCCAAAGGTGTCAAGTTGTAGTTACAGAACTTTGAAACTTCCTATCCAACTTGTTGTTTAAGCCTAGAAGGGAAGTGGGGCTACTGAAGGGGTACACTTCTTGGGTGGGACAAGCATGTGGGGAAATTAGAGACTGTAGACTGGATGTTAAACTTGGCCCCTAAACTAAAATATTGTTGATGATGAGAGACCTTACTTAGATAGGATTTCCTAGCCCAAGTGGAGTTTAATCCCCAGCTTAGGGTGACCTGTTGTCATTTTGTGGGAATCAGAGTCTAAGGATGAGAGGAAAGTTGGAGGTCTTCATGTAGTTGGTGGTCATTTGTATCAGATAAGTGTCTACCATGTGTTTGTGCAATTTAATCTTTGAATGAATACATTTATATTTAATCATGTGTTGGTTATTTACTATGCAATTCACATTTCAATATGTTGTTGTTCTAATTGCATGGGGCTACAATTATGTTTACAAGCTGGTACTATATGTTGTATAAGCCTTTTTGTTACTATAGTTTCTATAAGTAAACAATAATTATACATTATTTTGATGGGTATCCATGAATATGCTATATGAGTATCCTGTAGTGCTTTGCATGACTCCTGTACATAGGCAATGCATTTAAATAAGTAAAATGAGAACATAAATAATTATACTTGGGGATATGGTAGCTGGTGTTCTTTATTTTTTTGTTCACATGTAGAGATTTCCTTGTATTAGCTAGTAGCATAGCTAGTGGAAAGAAAAGTGTAGCTTAGCGAGTACGGTCTAGAATTTCTCTTGTCCAAGTATGGATAGTGTGATGGGCATAATTCTCTTTTACATATCGAAGGGAAAATCCTTAGTGAGTTTAGGTAGGTTTTATAAAATCAATATGGCCTAAGAAACCTTAGGAATTCCTTAGAGTAAAATCCAAATTCGCTAAGTCCAAAAGCGGACTG
Organism: Picea engelmannii; assembly: GCA_009831015.1. Lineage (NCBI taxonomy): Eukaryota > Viridiplantae > Streptophyta > Pinopsida > Pinales > Pinaceae > Picea > Picea engelmannii. Next base: position 29,035 of record ML795289.1, read on the forward strand.
ATAAACCCATGAAATTCAGTGTCTTTCTCAGAAGGAATCTCAATCGTCGATCTCGGCACAACGAATCAATCATGGTCATTGATTGGAGTGCTCTGCATTTGAGGGATTTCCAAGAATCAAGGTCATTGTTGACCATTGGATTCATTGGAGGTGGATCAAAATATCCTAGCCATTGATCAGAGTCCTCACATATGAGTAATTGTCGAGTATCCAGGTTATTTTCAGCCATTGGATCCATTAGAAAAGGGTTTAGGGGAGATATGGTCGATGGATCCATATCGATATATGGCGTCAAATTCCAACGTTCAAAGTAGCCGTAGTAATGATACTTCTATGGGAAGACTCCAAGTGGTAATATTGTTTGTAGATCAGGTAGAGTCCGAGAAGAAACCTCAGTCGTTAGATCTATGACGATCCATCACGAGCAAGAGCCAAAAATTATGTTTACGTCATGCCAACATGGGATGTTAGCATGGAAATTTATGTACCATTAAGATAATAGATGGAAGTAGTTGATTGGCCAGTGGGTTGAACGTGGGATTCATTAGGTGAGATAGGCCTTAGGCCTTCATTTTTATCCTTAGCCGTTGGATCTAAGGGCTGAGAGATCCCAACCATTCATCGGAGGTAGGTCGTTGGAGTAGTTGTGGTAAAACTACTCTGAGGGACAATTGTGGCCATCAACCAGTGATTGGCCAAGAAATGATCCCGAACATTCGTCAGAGGTAAGGTCATCGGAGTAACATTCGTTAAGGTAATCCGATGGGAGGCTCTAAGAAACGATCGTGACCATAAATGGAAGAGGGCCCTAGAAGAAGTATCCAATACATAGAGGACAAGTGTCAACACTTGGAAGGATGTGTCGAGTGCTTAGTGATGATGTGCATGCCACGTCAAGCCCACATGGGTGGTCCACATGTTAGGTGGCGACTGTGCCACATGTTATGATGTTTTGGCACTTTGAGGGAATGAAAGGTGACATGGCTGGAGTGCCATGTGTTAAGCCAGGTGGAAGAGTCGGGTAAGGACACGTGTCTTGGGTACCAACTCGAATGCCATGTAGGATCTTGTTTAAACGATGCTAGGAAAAAGTGACATCATGATGACGCAGAGTGCCAGCGTGTTTAGAGGAGAACACGTGGCATCCTGTGAATGAAAGGAAGGTTCGAGAATGGAATTCTGTTGGAAGCATACCTTGGGGACATGTGTCTAAACCTACGTCAGGGATTCACAGATTGCAATTCATCATCATCATGTTTTTGTTATGTCGAGAAATGTAGAGCGATTTGAAGGTTCACTCTTTCCTTCTCAAACAAACTATATGTATTCATATTTATACTCTATATATTAGGACAAGTTATTTATATTTTTGAAAATGCTTTCTCCTCTATAAAAGTTTTGGTACTTATTATTTTTATTTTTCATAACACATTGAGGGTTAAGAAAAGACTTAATCTATTTTTAAAATCTACTTTACCATAAGATAATTGGTTTTAGTTTTAAATTTTATAATATATTTTTAGTTTCTAAAATATGTTTTCGTATGAGACCATTTTTTTGTTTTTTTGGGTAATCTTTAAAAGTGTGATATTGCTGATATAACACTCTAAAGGAAGTTAATTTTTTTTTTAACTATTGAAAAGTTAAAGTGGTTGGAGCATTGGTGAAGCAATGAATAAAAAAAAGGTTAAAGTTTGTTTTTTTTTACAGATAAAAAATAGCCCAAATGATCATTAATAATAATTTTTTGACAGTACATAGACATCGATTTTGGTTGTAATGAAACAGGTTCATACACAACATACTAAACTGGAAAGTAAATGTAACACAACAGACCAATGATTGTCCCCTCCAACCATGACGAGAAGCAATGACGCCCAATGAGAATGGGGAGCATAAGTCGATGATGAAAAACTGATTCACAAACAGCTATGCTGATGACTATCACTCAGAAAAAAATAGTATAATAGTCAATCCTTCAGAGGGGCATCCTCGGGAAAATTAGAATTTTTTTAAGGTAGTAGAGGGACCTTCTCTTTCACCATCCCAAGTGTAATAAAACAGACTCCCTTTAGGCGAAACTAGATGTTTTTTGACAGAGTATCTGCCTCTGCATTCGATTCTCTATATATATGCTGGTAAAAAACTTCTTGGAAATTTTTCTCTAAGGTTTGGACTCTGCGTTTCCAGCCTTCAATTTTGGTAGCTAAAAGATTTCCCTTTCTCTGCATCCACTTGATAATAACCTTGGAGTCCCCCATCATCTGCAGCTGACGAATATCCAAGAGATTTTCCAAAAAAAGTGAAGCTCACACACCAACTAGCTCTACCTTCATGTTAGTTCCAGATCCGCAATTGAAAAACCACCTTATGTCTAGATCATAAACTCTTTTTATGGATCCCCCTGCCCCGCAAATAGTTCCTTCGTTTGAGGACACTCCATCAAAGAAGGAAATCGTATAGCCATTAATTCGTTCAATCAAACTGTATCTTAAAGTAAGCTGCTTGATTTTTGTAGGATTGAATGAGAGATTGGTTAAAATTTTATGGTTAACTCTACTGGTAGAGGGTTTAATCCCTTCAAATAGATTATTGTTGTGTTCCAACCACAGGAACCAACAAATCATAACCGAGAGTTTCATAGGCACATCTTTGTGTTGATACCAATTTTCCATCGCACCGCCAAGTGTACTACCTGACCAATCTAAATGAAGATTTAGAGCAGACATGCAAGTATCCCAGACTGTCTTTGTGAATTGGCAGTTTATGAAAAGGTGTTCAATGTTTTCGTCCTCCGCTCTACACAAATGGCATAACCCCAAACCCGACCATCCCCTTTTTTTTAAAGCATCCCAAGTAAGAATGTAGTGTTATGTCGCTAGCCAGAAGAATAAAATAAAAATAAAAATAATGTAGTGTGTAGGTTAAAGTTTGTTGAAACATAGAAAATAAAAATAAAATTAATATGAGATATTCAATTTTTTAATATTATGGTTAGATTAAGGTCATGTTTAATTCTTTTAAATTTAATAGTTAAAATCAATATTAATTTTCATTTATTACTTTAAAGTTTAAGAGTTAATTCTTTTAAATTTAAAAATTAAAATCAATATTGATTTTAATTTAGTATTTTAAAGTTTAAGAGTTAATTCTTTTAAATTTAAGAGTTAAAATCAATATTGATTTTAATTTAGTAGTTTAAAGCTTAAGAGTTATGGTGCGTAGGAAGGACCTACATGCATTGTGGTTCGGTTGGGAGTTCACTTTGGGTGCAGTGTGGTTCAGTTGGGAGTCCGCTTTGGTCAGTGCCGTGCAAAATAAGGGACTCCGCTTTGGTTTTCTTGGAGATATTCACGAGTGTAAATCCCTTGTACTCTCACTCCAACGTTGAAACAGAAGAAAAACCCAAAAATCCATTCAGTGGAAAGAAAACATAAGGTACAGGGAGCTTGTGTTGTATTAGCGCTAGAAGAAAAAAGATTAAGATTCTTTGTAGGTCTCGAATCTTCAGGGAGCTTGTGTTTTATTTGCGCCACATGTCTCATGTCAGCCTGTAGGATGCGTGAAACTTTAGCCGTCGGATCTAGAAGGTGTAAATCCGTACCATTTTCTTTGTATAGTATGCTAGGACGACCATTCGATTGTTGACGCGTGGCAAGTTTGGTTTTAAATCTGAGCTGTATGATTAAGACCACATGTCAATGATCAAATAACCCATATTTATGGTCAAAAAAGGGCCATGTTTCGTACATTCGACGGCTTAGATCTATGGCCAGAAAAGTGTCACGTGTTATACAGTGGACGATTTAGATCTAGGGCTTGAATTGTGCCACGTGTCCAAGATCAAATGACCCAAATCTACAGTTTGGAGAGAGCAACACGTTGACGATCAAACGGTCCAAATCTATGAAAAAAGACAGTGTTTCGACAATCCCTCACTGTCGCATGGTAATCCCGACGGATTTTAGGACAATCCCTCATGGTCACATTGTAAGCTCGACGGATTTCAGGACCTGCAAGCATGCTTTTCTTTGCTTAAAGTGTTGAAGGAGAGTCGTCGTCCCTACAGAGCGAGACAGAGGCGTTAACTTTGTGATTCATTCCACACAGGATTTATACATTGTGATTTATTCTATTTACAGATTGATCAATGCTTCTCCTCCAAAACTGTCAAACAACCAAAAGTAAAAACTTGTGCTTTGAAACTAATTAAAACTGTCAAACAACCAGAAGTAAAAACCGGTCCCTTTTTTGATAGTGTCCACAAAACTGTTTACACAGTCCTCACAAAAGGCATGGCTGCACATAGTAATGAGGAGGGATTCATTCATACCTACGTTAGGGATGCACAGATTTCACTTCAACAACAAATGACGTTGTTGCTCATCATCACCATTTGCCTTCTATGAAGAAGAGGAGGAGGCATCTTCATCACAGATATGTGAAGAAGAAGAGGAGGCATCTTTCACGTTTGAGAATAATTGAAACTCAATATAATCATCTTGAATGCTCCATGAGATTTCTTGAAAATCCCAAGGCATTGCCACTTCAATTACAAAATCTTTGGCATCCTGATTATCCCAGAAGTCCCAGTCGTCATAGTCGATATGGTGAGTTTCCAATTTTCTATTATAGGTTGTTTTTTATTTACTCTTGTTAAGTTCAGTTCAATATTATTGTGTTTGGTTTTTTGAGTATGTCACTAAATATATGCTCGGTGTTGGCTAAACGTTCTAATTTTTGGGTTTTTTTTGGTAGAAATTAGCTGGAATCCAACGATGCAAATTTGGACAATTTTTTTATTTTCTATTGTTTAAATTGCTTTTCTAAATGCATCAATGGATTGGGCGTATTGAAAAACCCCTGGAGCACTAGGATTATACAAACTTAACCACTCAAATTTGCAGATCCAACCATTCATCGCTGGATTTCTGACAAAATCAAACAAAAAAATGGCCAAAAAAAACCCCTAAAAATAAAACATTTAAACTACTACAATATACAATATATTATATTATAATATATTGTATTATAGATTGTTTTCTATTTACTCTTGTAAAGTTCAATTCAAGATTATTGTGTTTAATTTTTTTCTAGAATGAATATATCACTAAATATATCAGAGTTTTGTTTTGATATTTAAAAAAAATACATTTTTGACTAGCAACCCATAGAAGTCTCACATTCAAAATTCAAACGTCATTTGAACCTCCCACGTCTTACTCCATCACCATCTCATGGAGACTTTTAAGGCGAAGGGTCACCTTCCTTCTCTATTTTCCATTGAATGGAAGAGGTAAATCAACAACCTCTAAAAATACATTTTCTTTTATGTCTTAAAAAATTAAGAGTAACATGTTAAATGTGGAATCACTTGCATGTTGGGATGAGTATATAAAAGTCTTACATGTTTAATTTTCTATTAACAATTTTTTAAATTTTATATATTTAATTTTTTATTAAGTATTTTTTAAATTGATAAAATAGTTTTCATTTTAATGAAAGGATCATTAAAGAAGATTATATAAGATAGACGGAAATGGGTACAATTGATGATCTTTTAATCTTAAATCCTAATCTAATGGCTAGGCATTGAAGATGTTGGCATATTCTTGGTAGTCCTCCCAAATCAATGAGTCATATTTATTGTTCATAACTTCCTTGCATTTATGAATGCATCCGTTAACCTATTTACTTTTTTACATGTGGCATTTCATGTCAAGTTTTATGTCCTGCCATTTAAAAACATAAATAAAAATTATACCTCTATCTCATTACCACTTACGTTTCATATTGGGGAACCCACTTCAATGTAAATACATAAATAAAATTATAGCTCAAACTGATATATTGCATAATTTTATACCTCAAGCCATAGTTGAGTTATGCGTTCAATTTAAATTACCACACCTTTAATTTTCTCTAATAATTTTCCCACCCCCACAAGTTTTAGGCATAATTGAGTTATGGGTTCAATTTAAATTACCACAAGTTTCATATTAGGGAAATCATTCTTCTTATAAATAAATTGTACTCAACCTCATAAATTACCAAGCAAATAGTGGCATAGCATGGCATGACATGATGTAGGTCCTGCCTTAAATTTAAATACATAAATAATATTTTTTGGTGTTTCATATTATGGTTTATCCATATTACTATTGTTGAGGAATTGTGGTTGGAATACAAGTGGGAGGACTATTACTCTTTTTGACATATTGGACTGGGAAGAAGGTTAATGGAGCAAACCATCACACACTAAGAGGTG
>ML795289.1:47843-90731 GCA_009831015.1 Picea engelmannii
ATTCAAGTTGCTTGTAATTATATTTAAAAACAAATTTATTTTTAAAATTTCTTCCAAATTAAAATGATTTTAATTAAAATCTTGTCGTATTATTTTTCTCTGTGTTTCATTGGTTAGGTGGAAACTTCATATATGTTAAATGTCTTCTTTAAAACATAATTATATAGTTTACATTAGTTCATGTTAAATAGTTATTATGGATGACATCCATCCATCTTAGTATTTGATTGGGATTTGTCAAGGATTTAATGAGACTAAATCCATGCTTCCCCAACCTTATTTAAAATGAGCTTAATGTTTTAAACTTTTTGAACTTAAATTTTAGATTTATGTGAATCTAAATTAATTATAATTATATATATGTAATTAATTGTAATTATATTTAAAAACAATTTTTTATTTTTTATTTTTTTATATCAAATTAGAAATTAAAATGATTATACATTAATTAGAATTTTATATATTTAATGTTTTTTTAATTAATGTTTTTTAAATTAATATTTTTTCAATATTTTTTAATTAATATTTTTTTAATTTGGTCTTGAAAGATGTTTTCCAAACATCATCTGGGTTCATTCGAACCTGATGGTAGCCAGCTGTTAAATCCAATTTAGTAAACCACTTAGCTCCTTGGAGGGTGTCGAGTAACTCCTCAAGCCGGAGCAAGGGGTAACGGTTTTTTACTGTGGCTTTGTTCAAGGCTCGGTAATCAGTGACAAGGTGCATTTCTGAATTATCTCTTTTGGGGATGACAAATGTGGTAGAAGCACAGGGAGAAGATGATAGTTGGATGTGGCTAGAGTTGATGAAGCCGGTCAATTGTCTTTCCATTTCCTTTGTTTCTGCTGGGGTGAGCTCATATGTAGGGGCATTAGGTAATGCAGATCCGGGGATGAGATGAATGGAATGGTCAATGTGTCGGGAGGGGGGGAGTCCCACCGGAGGTTGAAATACATCTGCAAACTCTTGGAGGAGGGGAGTCATTATTTCAGGAACAGTGTGAGTGGTATTGTTTGGTGTTATTGGGCGCACCAAACAAAGAGAGACACATTGGTTTAAATGTACATGCAAGATTTGTTCTTTGGTAACAGGGGGTTTAGGTGTTGTTGCGGTTAAGATACAAGTGTGGCCTTCTTTGGTAAGTTTTTACTAGCGGTATTTGGCCATATAGATAACATTTCTTTGGGTTTGGTATGGGATACCTAGCAACAAATCTGAACAATCCAAGGGGGAGACATCAAAAAGGACAATACATTTGAATTGGCCTATGGCAAAAGTGACCAGACAACGCTGAGAAACTAAGAGGTGGGGGCCATCCTTCTGGACCCATCCGAGATGATAGGGTTGTGGGTGGGGAGTAGTAACCAGATTAAGGCAGTTGATAAGGTCTTGAGACACCAAATTCTTCTGGCTTCCATTGTCCATAATCAATAAAGCCAAGGAGTTTTTAATTTGGCAGTTATGAGTGAAGAGGGGTTGGGTGGAGGAGTTCGAATCTTCATGGGTCATTAGGATCAACGAGGGATCCACTTCTGTGGGATTTTCCAGGGGAACTTCTTNTCAGTCAGTAGGGTTTTGTTGGTCTTTATATTTTGGATGATTCGACAATCTGATGAATTGTGTGAGGTAGTCTTGTGGAATGAGCACCAAGGTGTCCTTGTAGTTGTATTGGGTATGGGATTTTGAGTCCGAGGAGGTGGAAAGTGGGCTGAAGGATTGGATCTGGATGGTTGAGAGGCAGAGGGGTTGGTGTAGGGGCAGGACTGAGGAATACGACCCTTAGGAGCAACTTTCCTTTCTATATCCAAAGATCTCTGAAATGTTTTGTCTAAAGTTGGATTTTCAAACATCTCTACTTCTCGACGGAATTGAATCAATAAACTAACAACAAACTTTAATATGAGTACCTCTTCCGGATATGGAATATGCAGTAAGAGGCACATCTTTCAGAAGAAGTCTATGTATCCTTGCACTCCTTGTGAAGGGAGTTGTTGGAGCTGGTGCCATTTGATCCACAAAGATTGCACCTACTTGAGTGGGTATAAGCAGTTTCTCAATGCCTCAGAAAGTCGAGCCCAAGTTCTTATGGGTTTGGATGTAGAGGATTCTGGAGCATCCCCAATCTCCATCACGAATGTGGTCTTTTCTTTCTCTATATCCTAGTAGGTTTGTGCAAGTCCTTCTAATTGCAGGGCTAAAATATGGAGATTTCTCTCCTAGGTAAGGCCTGGACATGTATTGAAATAGGTGGAGAGGCTACGGATCTAGGAATCCACAACTTCTCCATTGGTTTGACAAAAAAATTTGGGTAGTTGGATTCGAGTGTCCAATTGGAAAGGGTCTGGATTGTTTTGTTGTTGCATTATGAGCAAATCATTAAGGAAAGAGTCAATATATTGGACGGGATTTGAAGTGTTGGAATCTGAGTCTACTGCCAAGGGATATTTTCACAGAGGCATTGTGAGGCCAACTGAAGATCAAGCCGAACCTAGTTTGCAAAACTGAAAAATGGGCCAAGCTTTGTTTTGTGAACAGAGGGCGCAAAACCCTGGAGCAATCGAGATGAACTGGTCTAGAGTGAGAGATATGTATTGTTTTAGATCCATGAAACTCCTCTCTATTGTAGTGGATATCTGTGCGCCCTTGGGGCTATGAGATTTGTTGAGATTCTTGCATGAATATGTAAACCCTGAAATGGGTGAAATCTGGACTATTTCATGAAAACCCCCAAAAACATTTTGGCTCAATCTTCAAGATCGAAATATTTTACATGGATCTTGAGGCTCTAATACCAATTGATCTTCCCAAGAAGGATATCTAATAGATAAGGTGACCAAACAAGCCATAGTCCGACAGTTGCCCAAAAACTCAACAGGGGCACACCATTGGTTTGGGTAACCAAGCAATGGAGATCTAATGCTAGGATGATCTGAGAGTATCCAAGAGGATGGGGATATCTCGATGTGAGTCCAGGGGATCAAAGGGACAAGCTCTGTGAATCCATAGAGGAGAGTGCACTTACTTCATCCTGGTAATGGAAAAACCAACAAGGGCGCAAACCCCAGGTTGGTAAGCCCTCCTTTCTGCCTCAGGAAACTTGCATAAAATCGACTTGCTCCCTGAGAGATTTTCTATCTAAGGGAGTAATCTCGCTCTCATATGTGGAAGCATGGAAAACATATCAGCCAAGGTGAAACCATGAATAAAGGTGCATTGACCAACCCTGAGAACCCTAAAAAATGAGAATGCAGCAAAACGTGAAATGTAAACTCAGATAACAAAATCAAGTGAGACACATAGCTTCAGGAAAAAAGACAAGAATGCTTTATTTGAGTTATGGTTCACCTTATATACTGAGGGAACCATTTATTTACATATGCATAGTTAAATAGCATCAAAAGGTGAAATGAGTCAAGCCTAGTTGGTTGAATTGTGTGCCTCGGGTGGGCGTTCTCCTAGGTGGCCTCCTTGGCCCAACATTTCTCAACGTCACAATGTGACAAACATTTATGAACATCATAATGTGACTAAAATTTCCCAATGCCACAATGTGATGAACATTTCTCAACATCATAATGTGACGTACATTTCCCAATATTGAGAAATGTTCATCACGTTACAATGTTGGGAAATGTTAATGACAATGTGACACTAGAAAATGTTTGTGACATTGTGACATTGGGAAATGTTTGTCACAATTTGACATTGGGAAATTTTCATCACATTGCAATGTTGGGATATGTTCGTCAGAATGTCCCAACGTCTAAATGAGATAAAAAAATTCCAACGCCGCAATGTGAAAAACATTTCCGAATGTCGCAATGTGACAAACATTTCTTGACATTGCATTGTGATGACCATTTCTGAATGTCACAAAAGTTAAACATGATTCTACAATGTGTCGATTTTTTCTTGACTTCGCATTGTGATGAATAATTCCCAACGTTGCATTTTGATGGAAATTTCCCCATGTCACAATGTGGTGAACATTTCTTGGCATCGCAAATGTGATAAACATTTCTCAACGTTGCAATGTGATGAACATTTCTCATTGTCACAATGTGATGAAAATTTCCTAGTATCTCAATGTGACGAACATTTCCCAACGTCACAATGTGATGAACATTTCCCAACGTCACATTCTAACAAACATATTCCAACATCGAAATGTGACGAACCTTTCCCAATGTCGCATTGTGATAAGCATTTTCCAATGTCACAATGTCACAAACATTTCCTAATGTTGCATTGTCATGACTGTTTCCCAATGTCACAATGTGATGAACATCAACGTCACAATGTGGCGAACATTTTCCAACGTCGCACTGTGATGAACATTTCCCCACATTGTGACGACCACTTCCCAAGGTCCCAAAAGTAAAATATTATTCTACAATTTGTCAAATGTCTCCTGAGATCACATTGTGATGATTAATTACCAACGTTGCATTTTAATGAAATATTCCCGACGTCACAATGTGAAGAACATTTTCCAACATCGCAATGTGACAAACATTTCCCAACATTGCATTATGACTACCATTTCGCAACATCACAAAAGTAAAAGATGATTCTACAATGTGTTGATTATTTCCTGAAATCACATTTTGAAGAATAATTCCCAACATTGCATTGTGATGAAAATTTCCCAACATTGTAATGTGACAAACATTTCTCAAAGTCACAATGTGATGAACATTTATCAATGTCATAATGTGACGATCATTTCCCAACATCGCAATTTGACGAACATTTTCCAACATCGCAATGTCACGAACATTTCCCAACATCCCATTCTGACGAACATATCCCAACATCACAATGTTATGAACATTTCCAAATGTCGCATTGTGACAAAAATTTCCCAATGTTGCAATGTCATGAACATTTACTAATGTCTCACTGTCATGACCATTTCCCAATGTCACGGTGTGACGAACATTTCCCAACGTTGCAATGCGACGAACATTTCCCAACGTTGTAATGTGATGAACATTTTTTAACGTCACAATGTGAAAATTTCTTGACATTGCATTGTGAGGAATATTTCCAAACATTACAATTGACAAACATTTCCCAACGTCGCAAATTGATGAATATTTGCAATTGATGAACTTTAATGTAATAATGTATTTTTGAATACTTTAATATTTTTTAATGTATCAATGCTTTATTAATGTATTCTATTAGTAACAATTAATTAATTAGCACATTACTAATTTTACATTAGTCCATTACAATATATATTAATGTATTAATACTTTAATTTATACATTATATTAATGTTTTAATTAATTAATAGATTAATTAACTTTCAATTAATCAATATATTAATATTTTATACAATATTACTTTAATTTATACATTTATACATCAATTATATATTAATTTATTAATGGTCTATTATTCCCTCACCATACATGTGGGATGTCAACTACCAACAACTACTTTATAAAAGTGATTGATATAGGACACTATTAATTTGAAAACGTGGAAAATAAACAAATTAGCTTATATCAATAATTTTTATTATGATTATTTTATTAATATATTACTTTATTAATATATTAATACCTTAGAAATATTAATACCTTAGAAATATTAATTAAGAAATTATTAATTAATTAATACATTAATTAATAATGCATTAATAAAGTTTTAATCTACATTAATAGTTTAATATGTTTCATTAATGGTTTGATATGTTACATTTAGTTGAATGTATGACTACTATTTTAATGTATTACTTTATTTATGTATTAAAACTTTAATATTTTATTTACCAATGTATTTATTATATTAATATATTTAAGGTATTTATTGATATATTTGATGTATTTATTAATATATTTGATGTATTCATATTTTTAGTAAAAATTAATAATTAATTAATTAATTATTATATTACATTATTAATGTATTAATTAATATATTATATATTGTAATCTAAATTAATTACTTTCATCTATACATAACATTTATATATTATTATTATATATTACATTTATGTAATACAATATATTAATATAAATATATTAATATATTAATAGACCATTAATTTATATATATATATTAATACATTACATTAATATAATATATTAATGTATTACTTTATTAATGTATTAATACTTTAACAATATTAATTAATAGATTTTTAATAAATTATTAATTATTTAATATATTAATATACATTATTACATTAATAATTAATTAATACATTATAATTATATATATTAATATATTAATGGTTGTTCCTGTGACATGTTGGCCTTCAACTAACAACAACCACTTTATAAAAGTGGTTGATATATCTGGATCAACATCGTTAGTGTGGAAAGATGAAAAATGACGTTGATCAGTATATAACCACTTTTATAAAGTGGTTGTTTCTAGTAATATGTACAAGTAAAATATATTAATACATTAATAATTAATTAATACATTATAATTATATATGTATTAATATATTAATGGTTGTCCCCATGACATGTTGTCTTTCAACTAACAACAACCACTTTATAAAAGTGGTTGATATACCTGGATCAACACCGTTAGTGTGAAAAGATGGAAAATGACGTTGATCGGGTATATAACCACTTTTATAAAGTGGTTGTTTCTAGTAATATGTAAAAGTAATTTTAAGATTTTGTACTGGTAATTTAAAGTAAATATTAATGAAACATTTTTTCATTATTGAATCTAAGTTGATTTTTGGTTTAGATAGATGCCCCATTGTGTAAGGAAGCTACTTGGATGCATCTTAGTCATAAAAAATTAATTTCAAGCATGTGGAAAAGAAATTTATCCATGAATTAATGCATATCAGTAAGAGAGAGGTTAAGTCTCATATGCCTTATTGTTTGGATTTTAGACATATTTGATGGCTAGAAATTTATGGAAAATTGATTTTTTATTTTCTTACTATCAAATTTTATGGTGTTCTCTCTTTACAGCTAAACCGTGAGAGGCATTGGTGACTATTAAACATGACCAAACAATTTCATCTATGACAATAGCAATGATGTAAGACAAAATGTTGAACAAATAAAACTTAATAGAAGGAATGAAAGCATGAAGAAAGAAGTAATGCCAACAAGAGCGCGCACCATCCATACCCCATGACAATTATGTTAGCTTCTTAAACACATTTACAATTAAGTCAACCAAGAGTGGTATATCTATTGTCAATTACTTGAGTATAATTAATATATTATAAGCAAATGAACTCCACTATTTCCTATGACTATACTACACACAAAGAGATATAAAACACTATGAAATGTTTTGAAAAGAGGTTCTATGACTAGGGGATTCAACTTCGTTTATATACTCCCTAGTACAAAGAGAATAATGGACTTGTCGACACCATCCAATAAAAGTCATTCAAGGTTATCAAGAATTCATTAACGAGGATGTTACTCGTTATTCAAAAACATCATTTGAGAATTTGCTCATGTTATTAGAGAATAGACATATACCCAAACACAAACTTAGGGAAGAAAGGGACAAGATCATTGATAAAACTCTTTTTCTCCACACAAACTATAGTAAGCTATTTAAGAGATGTAGTTTACCATTCAATTGGTTATTCAAGAAATATGATTAAGCATCAATTTCAACATTGTTAAGGAAAGGATAACAAACACAAAAGGAAAGGATAACAAACACAAGGCTTAGGGATTTCTATTACAAATAGTTTGTAATTTTCTATAATTTCGAGAACCAAGTTAAGTACAACCAAGAAGATTTGCATCCAATGGAGATTGCTAATGAGATCCAATACATCCTCAAAACATAATTTTCTATAATTTCGAGAACCAAGTTAAGTACAACCAAGAAGATTTGCATCCAATGGAGATTGCTAATGAGATCCAATACATCCTCAAAACATCCCATACATCCTAGAAATAAATTAATATTTCATACATACACAACCATCGTCGTTATCTAACTCTCTATCAATCATAAATTAATATTTCATACATACACAACCATCGTCGTTATCTAACTCTCTATCAATCGTGAATAAAGCAATCGTGAATTTAGGGATGTTGAGAAAAAAACAGAAGCCATAAGCAAGTGACTATATCCTTTTTCTTAAAATTTCAAAAATATAATTCAAAAAGATAGATCAAAATACATGCATGACATAACCTCCAACCAAGGGATGAAGAAGATAACTTGGGTTCAAAGGACATGGACGAGCGGTGTATTATAACCCCCAACTACGTGATGGAAAATATGAATTGGGTTCAAAGGACAAGGACATGGGGTTATTTCTTTAAAATTGAACAGCAATATGACATGACGAATCAAAAGAAAAAAAACAGCCATTCCAAAGCTAGTTCAAACTTGTAGACGCTATAGATAGCACATGAAACATTTCAAAAACCCAAAACTTTGTTATCTAAGAGAAAACGGAGAAAGATTCAATATTGAGTTATTTGAAGTGCTAGGTACATAGAATTCCCTCACTATGATACCATTAAATTAATACTACATCTCATTCTAAAAAAAATGTCCATACATTTAACAACAATAATTTAAGATATGAATGAAACTAAATTAACATTCACACATCTGCGCACAATGGCTTAAAGTCAGAGTAAATACAGAGTAGATAAATCCCACGAAGAAAGGCAATGCATTGAGGATTTAATCATGGGTTTAAAAACATTAATTTTAGCCAAAATTTCATAATGTTTTTAAATCCATGATTAACAACATATAATTCACTCAATAACATAGTTTATGTACAATAATCAAATTCCATAAATAAGAATATAAAAAAGAGATAAAATATTTTTTTTTTTATCAAAAGATGTGTAATTAGTTACAAAGGATGTACATTTTTTTTAATCGTAGATTTTTTTTTCAAATATCAACATCAAACCACCCTTGAGTTGGGGCTATGAATCCAGAAAATCAGGTGTCTCTCTATAGTCCACTCACAACTCATTTTTCCCACAACCCACTAATTTTTCCTATGGCTATTCCAATTCTTCCGGATCTCTTCCTCTCAACTTGCCCAACCAAAAGAATGTACCCCCTTCTCTATAATCAGTCCCTTGGGCTATACCATTATTTTATATGGAATTTTTCATCTCATTAAAATGTAAATTAATCGATATATCACAATGTAAATTGATTACTTTCATCTATACATAACATTTATATATTATTATTATATATTACATTTATGTAATACAATATAGTAATAGACCATTAATTTATATATATTAATACATTACATTAAAATAATACATTAATGTAGTACTTTATTAATCTATTAATGTATTAATACTTTAACAATATTAATTAATAGATTTTTAATAAATTATTAATTATTTAATATATTAATATTTAATTAAATAATACATTAATTAATAATATACTAATACATTAATAGACATTATTACATTAATAATTAATTAATACATTACTATTAGGGATATACCATTCTTTTATTAGGGTCTCTAACATCAATTGGCCATGAATTTGTCTACTAGAGATTCCAGGGATGTTAGCTACTAGGAAAACTACCAACAAAAAGATTTTTTCTCCAATGAAATCTCTCACAGAGGGAGTTCACTCTATAGGCCTAAAAACCTTCCTCTTCTACAAGATTGAAAAATTGCTTCTTTATCCTTCAACAAATCCCAACAACTGCTAACATATCCACCATTGTTTCCATCAAGCTACAACACTCTTCTCTCCCTTGAAGGTTGGTTAGAAAAGCTTTGAGATGTGGTTTTGGGAACTCTCTAGCTACCCAAAATGGAGTCTTTCATTCTTATATTATTCTTTCTTCAAAA
Organism: Picea engelmannii; assembly: GCA_009831015.1. Taxonomy (NCBI): domain Eukaryota; kingdom Viridiplantae; phylum Streptophyta; class Pinopsida; order Pinales; family Pinaceae; genus Picea; species Picea engelmannii. Next base: position 57,659 of record ML795289.1, read on the forward strand.
TTGACAAAACATTCTGGGTACTCCTTCCACTTGGTCTCTTAGTTCTCCCACATAGCGTCTTCAAGATAGTATAAAGTTCATTATACCTACACTGAGCCAATATCTTTGTTCCTAAGCACTTTGACCTTCTAGTCTAGGATGTGCACTATTTACACCTGAAAGCCTCCTTCATGTTCCATCTAGATCATAGTCCAATCAATTGCGTGGTTAGAGTAATGCACATATTTCTTTAATAATGACACATGAAAAACATTGTGAACTCTAATGGATGTAGGAGATAATATCATGCATTCAACTAGGCCTATCTTCTTCAAGACTTCAAAATCCTACCCACAATATCTCACTACCAACTTTGGGTAGTTTCCCAATATTAGTGAACTTAGTTTTGAATTTACTTTTAATAACACATGCTCAACCATTTTTAAATCTTTGTAGGTCTTGTTCATGTCTTCATAACTCTTTTTCCTATCCCAGGAAACTTTAAAATCATGTCTAATATTTATCATATGTTTTTCCATTTCCTTTAGCAAATCTGGCCCAACATCTGCTATGTTTGTTGGGTTATCCAAACTTACTAGTGTGTTTCATTTCCTTCTATACAAGGATTCAAAAAAGATCATTTTCAATGATTCCTTGTACCCTTTATTATAAGAAAACTCTTGACTATATAGATACATTCCTCCCACTTGGATGGCTAGTCCATTACATACATTCTTAGCATGTCCTCAATAATCCTATTATTCCTCACTATTTTCACATCTAACTCTAGGTGATATGTTGTACTGAAATTTAATTTTTTCCCAAATCCTTTGAACAACCCCTTTCATAAATTTGATGTGAACTTGGAATCTATATTTGAAAAAATTGCCTTGGGCACTCCATGTAGCCTGACAATTTCTTTCACATAAATTTCTGCAATGTTGGATTCCTTGTTAGTTGTCTTCACGAAAATAAAATGTGCATCCTTAGTTAATTTATCCACCACTACCATGATTGAATCATCCTACTTCATTGTTCTAGGTAACTTAGTAATAAAATAAACTATAAAAACTTCCCATTTCCACTTAGGAATGAGAAATGGTTGTAGTATCCTAGTTGGATGTCTATGCTCAACCTTCACCTTTTAGCATTATAGGCATATATATATGTAAATATCCACCTCTTTCTTCATTCCTCGATAAAAGTATTGAATTCTTACTTTTGAAATTGACTTCTTATATCATGGGTGCCCAACATATGGCACATTGTGAATTTCTTTCTAAACTATATTTTACAACTCTATGGAGTTTGACAAATATACTTTACCTCTGTACATGAGGAATACATTCTCTTTCGGCTCAAAAGTTTTAAATTTTTGTTGGAAATCACCTTGCTATAATGTTTCTTTTATTTTCAAATAGTGTTGATATGAATTTACAACCTCCAAAATTTTGTCTTTTAAATCATACCTATTCATGCTAATGGTTGCATCATGAATCTCATGCGCTCTCCTGTTGAGTGCATCAACCACTTTATTTTCCTTTCCATTAATATATTTTATATCAAAGTCATGTTTGCTTGGAATATAGTGTTGATTGTCCAAACAAATGTTTTAGACCCCAATGGTCTATTCTTCGTTCAAATCCCCCCCCTAGAAGATAATGTCTCCACATTTTTAATGCATGAATAGTGGCTTCAGGCTCTAAATCATGTGTGGCATAATCCCTCTCATGTTATTTCAATTTTCTTGACTCATAGCATACCACATGTTCGTTTTGCGTGAGGAATCCATAAAACCCTATCTTTTACACAACAATGCATACAAAAAAATATTCATTTGGGTCTACAATCTTCAATATTGGTGAATTTATCAAAATATTCTTCAACTGTTGAAAGATTTCTTCACATTCATAAGTTCATTCAATTTTTTTAGCTTTCTTTTACAAAGAAGTAATTGGGATTGCAATCTTTGAAAATCCTTTTATAAATCTTAAGCATTATCCTACAAGTCCCATAAATGATTTGACTTCTATAACATTTATTGGAATTAACCATCCTCTAATGGCCTCTTTCTTCTCAAGATAAATTGTTATCCCATCTACTGAAATAATATGACCCGAGTAATGAATATTCCTTTGATAGAAGATGAACTTACTTAACTTGGTGTACAATTGACGATCTCTCAAAACTTGTGACACCATCCTTAAATATTTCTCATGTTCCTCTGCTAAATTAGAGTAGATGATAATATCGTCTAAGAAAACAATTAAAAACTTGTCCAAATATTATCTAAATACTCCATTCAACGGATACATGAAGATAGTTGGTGCATTTGATAACTCAAACGACACTACCACAAACTCATAATTTCCATATCTTGTTCTGAATCTTGTCTTGTTGATATCTTCTTCTTTTATTCTCACTTGATGATATCCTGACCTCAAGTCCAATCTTGTAAAATATTCTTCCACTTTTCAACTGATCAAATACATCATCAATCCTTGACAAGGGGTATTTTTTCTTTATGGTAACCTTATTCAACTATCTAAAATCAATGAATATCCTTAAGGTTACCACATTATCCTTCAAAAAATGAACCAAGTCACCCCAATATGACACACTTGGGCATATATTCCCCTTATTTAACAATTCTTCAAGCCACATTTGCAACTCCTTCAACTCAGGCATGCCCATTGTATAAGGAGTTTTGGAAACTGGTGATACTCCTAACACCAAATAAATGGAGGAATCAATGTCTATCTTTAGTGGAAACCCTTGGAATATCCCCAAATACATCCTCAAACTATTTCAAGAATAGATGGTCTTCAAAACTTGAAATTTAATCTTTGGATGCCTCTTCCATATGGGCTAAAAAATTCTGGCATTGTTTCCTAAGACTCTTCTTTCCTAAAATATCCCTTGAATTATCTCCATGAGACATTCTTCTCATCAAGGTGCTTAACCTACTTAAGTTGATCCCACCACATCGATGATTTTCCTTGAAGGTGGTATGTGGAAATTATGGTTTCTACATCTGATGGGTAATCATACAGCCGTAAATATTTTAGAACTTGCAACAAATAGGATTCATCCTCTTCTCACTTTATATTATATCCATTACAATTTAGTGGCTATATTTTATTGAGTTCACCTTGCAAAATATATGACTCAAGTCTTCTCCTCTGACTTCTGACAGGGGACACACTTGGGCTTCTTTTTGGCCATGAATATGCATGAGCTCTTCTAGTCGATTTCTATGGAAGTTGATGATTTTTTCTGACACTCCTTGAATTCATGTCATCCATATGATCTTCCTTTATACTATGGGATCTACATGCTTCCACTTTCCTAACACTAGTTGCTTTCCTGGATCCAGAATCCTAGTTGACTTGTCTATGCAACATATTTAGACTCTATAGAAAATCCTCCTAAGATTTCATCATCCTTGAATTATCTTCCATATAGCTCGACACTTTTCTCTGTAGGCTTCTCATGGTTTCATCCAGCTCCACAATGTCCACCTTGCTTCTTCTTCCATTGAAATTTCTCCCAACAATTCCCATGCTGACATGTAGCCCTCTGATTTCATCTTCATGGCTATAATACCCTTGGGAATCCTCCATATCTCTAGTTCTCATATAGGAACCAAATATGTTTTCTTGTACCTCTAACTCTAGAAGAGAATGTGCATATAATAATTGTTGTTAGAATTAGGCACATTGAAAAATACTTTATTAATTAGGTTATGTTCAGGCGAGGAATGATAATGTCCTCACTCAAGAGTTTTCAAATATCATTATGATAGATTAGATAGGTGGGAATGTTGTCCTAGGTTTATAGCCTGATAAAAATTATCAATCATCCCTCAAGAAATATGTTCTTAGGCATGATGCTATTATCAAATAGTATGTTTTTATAAAATAAAATTTAAAAGAACAAATGTTTATAAATGCATTTTTTAAATGAAAAAATACAATAAGATATACATTTAAAAATTAGTAAACCATAAGTCTCAAATTGAGAAGAAACCAAAAATCATTTTTATTGATAACTTTTTTGAGTTACAACCAAGTTCTTATTTACAAATCCCTACGAGGATTTGGACCATAATCAAACTTAGAAGTCTAGGATGGTATTTGTAATCATAAAAAGAAAACTAGTGTCTGAAAGAAAATACCAAGAAAAAATAAACGGGATCAATCCAAGATACAAGCTCATCAATTCTTGACTCTACAAAATAGCCTTAATCATAATTGGAAATGAATTCAGAAATTCTAATCGAACTAAATATACTGCCAAGATAAATGAATGACCTTCTGAAGCATATGAAAAGTCTATGCTTCCCAGTCCTTTGTTCTTTTCCACCTTTAGAGTAATCCTACTATCAACAACATGACTTAACTCTCATGAAACTCAAAAAATGAAAGAATGAATATTAGAAACATCACTTGAAACGAGAGAAAACCTTATTAGAAATCTCTCTCTCTAATTTCTCATGTCCTCCTTGTCTTTCCTTTCTTCTTTTTATTCTCCAAAAGGTAGTTTTCAAATAGTTCAACTACCTTTAATTACTAAAGTTAAACAAATTTATTTAATAACTAATAGGTGAGACCCCTTTGTATATCTTTATTTGTTTTATTTTTCAATCATTTCCTTATTCCTTCATAATTATATACACACATTATATATATATATCATTGACAACTGAAATAATCATGCCCCATAATAATAACACTTGTATCTCCCAAAACTTTAAAAGCATGATACAAGTTTCTCAATAATAATAATAATAATATGAGTTGTCCAAAAATATATATGCCTCAAAGTCAAACCGATGTCATCGTGAAAATAAAATAGAGTAAAAAATAATATTTCTTGTTGGAAGCAAACGCCCTCTGTCTGCTTCTCTCTCACAAAGATGCTCTATGTTTGATCAAATCTTCATCAACATGTTTCACCCTTTGATATTTCTGGGTGGATGTCATCGAAAGTGGTTTTCCTCACACCATATTCAACTTTAAGTGGCAAGGATTTGAAGGCGTAGGGATATTTGTTTGAAGAGTGTAAATTGACTGATATAGAAGGTCACTTTCCCTACTCGGTTCGAGCTCAATATCAAGGGATTTATAATTCTTTGGGAGTTGTGGGGAATGCACATGTGAATAAATTCAAGCAACGGGATGTATCGGTAATAAAGGTGGTGGAGGAGGGAGTGGAAGTGACATGGTAGGACATTGAAAAACACCAAAGGATTAACAGGTGCATTATTCCAACCATCATTGATTGAAGGTTGTGGTTGCATATGAGGTTGATCAAGGATGCTTACTATAATCATACATGGATAAATATTATAAGGATAAAGGGGGGGTCTGAATTTTGGCTCAGGGGGATGGAAGGTTGGGTGTCTCGTGAGGTTTAAGTAACCTGTTTGGACTAACTGATTAAATTCCTTGGAATTTTCATTGAAGTGGATGGAAAATCTCATCCTCTTATTTAAACCTCTCTGACAAAATGCACTGGTCCCTCTACCTCTATTTCCCCTGTTTCCATAGAGATTACAAATTTTGCTAAAAAAATCTCATCTATATACATCATTTCCAAAATAGTACATGTACAAGACACAATATATAGAACATCTAATACAATTTATCAACATGATTAAATTTGGCTACGAGAGTAACAAAACCATGCAACATAAAAGGGAAATGAATACAAGCTAACACAACTCTGTAAACACCTAGCTCTTCGTTAAAATATGAAATCTAAACTGAAAAATTCTTCATAGATACAAACCATTTCTTATTAAAATGTGAACAAAAAAGTGTATGGAATAAAAGATTTTCATGATTGGGATATATGATAAAAGATAAATATTTTTGTGAAAAGTAATAATATAACAAGAATGCATGATAAAAGGTTCAGCATTTAAACTTTAAAACCATGTCTATATATTTTATTCATAAAAAAAAACAACTTTCAAACCATTCCCACTCATATATATACATGTTATAGGTAATCCTCAAATTCTTCCCATCATTCATCATCTTGTTTACCTTTTTTCTTGTGTCAATTTGAAATTCATTCATGTTTCATCCTTTTAATTATATCGATGAGGAGCAAATGGAAAATGATATTCTATGAATAGGATTATGGGAAATATAGTTTATGCAAAGTCATATGTATGAGGGTAAAAAAATGAAAGCTATATAACAATACTTTGAATTTAGCCATTATATATTCAAACCATTCAGTCGTAACTTCAAATCAACTTGAATAATATATATCCATTGTTTTCATGTGACCAAACCTTTACATTGATATAACATGCTATTAAAATATGATTCCTACAAGCTTTTGTTCACGCTCACCCCCTGAATGTAAATGATCCCAAAAAAATGATATTGCTAATTCCATATTATTTGCATTTCCAAGCCCATGCTTTTAGAAAAAATAATATCATATGTCGAATCAGACCAAAACTCATCATTCCAAACAGATCTGTTCACTTATAAAAAGTTTTGTTGATATGAATTATGTTCCATTGATTAAGTTCAAAACATGATTAGAATCAAGTTCAAAAATGAATAACCAAAACTTTTTCTAGTTATGAGTCATAACACTTATATCAACTCAAAATAATGATACCCATATCACATGCACATGAAATAACTGCGTGTCTTGACCGAAACAAAAACTTTGTTACCAAAACTTATCTTTGGTCAAGGAAATTATGCAAAGGAGGAGAGTAGCTCGGATGGAAGAGGCTTCAACTACAATTCATTTCATAGATATGAGTTCGAGCCTGCTAACTTCGAAAAGAAACAGGTTTGAACCCTTCATTTAAAAATAAAATGTACCCAATATTAATGTTGAATGTATACTCATCCTGAACAAATAAACCAGTCATAGAAATTACAAAGAATTTCACCAATTCGTTATCTCATAAACTTGGGTTTGAACTGGCCAAGAAAAAAAAGGGCTTCACCCATTCAAATTTTAAAATGATGACTAAAATATATCCTAGCGTAATTAAAGGCAAGTCTAACTTCTCCCAGAACATGTTTTATTTAAATCGTGTTCAAAACCCATGCTATTTTTTCACCCAAATGAAATGGATCCTTTTGATTCATTCCAAAACCACCACAAAACTCATAACCATTGAGAAAGAGTCGAGTTTCGAACCTTGTTCACAATGCATGAAAACCAAAAATAAACTCAAATAATTTCTCCACTTGAAAACTTTCTCAAATAGTGATAGAAAATGGAAAGTGAAAGTATGGAAATTGAAAGGAAGAATTCAATCGATTTTCATCAAACAACCATAATTTTTCTTCATTTTCCTTCCAGTAATGACAAAGGAGGAAAACAAAATATTTTTATGCACATAGTGTGTTAACCAAATCCAACATTTAATCATTAAAGGGACAAATGTCTTGCAAGATATGTGAAATACTTTGTGAGCTCATACATTTCCAAAACATGCTTTAACACCAATGTAGAAGGATGAGAGTGGTTACAAAACCACTAGGAGAAAGGGTTTCTCAGTAGATGGAGCTTAAGTTCTCTCAGCAACCCAAAACAAAATGAAATGATCCTCGAAAACCCTCAATCTAGAAAGGTGATGGATGCATAGTTGTGGAGCGAATTCCCATGTCTCATCATATTGTATGCATGGCCAACAAGGATGCACTACGTCCATCTTCCATCACTCGATAAAAATTCTCATTAAACCACAATTCCAATACCATAATCCACATGTAATTCACATATGTTGTATTACCCAATCACATGCCGAAATAAATTCCAAGTGAGCATACAACCACACACCATATCAATCAAGAAAATCATTCTTTGTCACTTCATATAACTAATCAAGCGATTCCCCACATGAAATATAGGGAAATCATTTATAACATAAATAAAATTCCATGTACCATATGGAGCCAACCATATGATAACTCATACATTGCACTAAAGATAACATATGTATGTGCCACCTTTGTTAAGCTAAACAAATTCAAACCTTTTGAAACTTATACCATCCCATAGCAATAATAATTTTTATCACATAGAACTTGTTATCCCCAACTTCTAGGGATAACTAAGGAGATAATGTTTCAAGGCCCATAGTTTGCAGACATGGAATACTGAGAGATAGCTTGACCATCAGTGTCCACTTGCAAAGACAAAGACCCACCTCACCATTGCAGCTCTAGGTGCATCATGACGATATCCACCACATCATCTGACTTTCAGAAGACATTGGGTCTTGCTCCATGAGGTACAATCCAAGTATTAAGTTGAGTGTCATTTCAATATTTGAGGCATTTGAGTTTGTTACATCTATTTTTTCTTTTAATTATGTAGTGTTTGCTTGGACATTATGCTCTTTGCCTTGTTTCACTTTGGTGGTTGATATTGTGCCCTAGTAAGTGGGTCACCCTTACGGATACATTTTATATTGGGAGGTCCTCTTGACGAGGCTGTCTCTACTTGTCACTTTCCACACTTCATCGCCTCCATGTCCTTACCTTTTGGTATTTTAGGGTGTATTGACCCAAGAAGGGGATGCCCCTCATTTCATGGGAAGAAGGGGATGAAGGCCCATAGGCTTGTAGCTAGAAAAAGATAAAATCCATCATTAACCTTCTAGATTCTCTCCCATGGATCCTAAGGAAAATGAAATGTCTCTCATAATAAACTAATGGGACCGATAAAGAATAACTAATAACAAATACCAGCCAATATGGAGAAGGTGTGGGCATTGTTTTTATTTCTTAGGTAGAATCCCCACACATGTTTTCAACTTGGGAAAGCATGATGTGACCAGGGTAGAGTCAAGGTGGGAACAATTTTTCATGATTAGGTAGAAGCGCCGCCTTGTTTTCAACCTGGAAGCATCCTAAAAGAATAAAAGGAAATAAATGAGCTTGGAAAAAGGTCACATTGAAAATGAAGGTGCAACATACCCTCTACAAAGGAACCATAAATGATACATTACAACCCATTGTATGTCATGAATTTCATGCCAAAGTTTCTTCCCCCTATCCATGACACATCATCCACATGACTTAGAAGGAGGTCCCCTCAGGAAACACCCCTAAAATTGAGGTACAATTCACCGAATGGGTCATTTTTTCAACCCTCCCATACCTAAACTTGGCCAATTGCATAGGGTCTTTGAGAATTGGTTTATTTTGATGAGGTGGTTTGGATGTACATGATTAGATGGATTTTTTTATTGATTTTATTTACTCATCGTGATGCATTTGACTTGAGATCCTTGGAGGGCGTATCCATTTGTGTTTGAAGGACCCAGGTTATGGATATTTTTGGAAGAACACGCCTAGCTTGGGATTCCATGGGGTATGAATACCAAAGGTTAGATACTAGGGCCCACATGCTATATGATCAATACATGCCTTTGGAGGCCAATAATAATTCATGGAGGACCTAACCTAGCCTTTACCACCCAAACAGTTTTCCTAAGAAGGACAAAATGTCACCCTTGAGGGATTGATATCATATTAGGGTTAGGGTTTGGTGGTTGTTTAAGACACTTGACACATTTTGAAGGAAGGAAGCCATAGATCATTGAGAAGAGGCTTGGACCGAAGAAAAATGGCCTTTGGAGGCCTAGATCACCCATCCCCTACTTCAAGGACTTGCAAAAGTGCGAAAGCGTCACCCTAGAAGGGTGATGTCCTACTTTAGGGTTTTACTTATGTGCAAAAATATGAATTAAATAATAATATTTGGAATAAGATAAGGGTTGTTGACCCCTTATCTTGTGTTTTACCCTAAATTTTTTGGACAAACTATTTTTAGAACATTTTTTATAAACAAATATCATTTGTATCTCATTTTCACATAACTCTCTCTTTTGTGAGAGGATATTGGCTGAAATTTGTGCCCTCTTCGAAATTTTTGCTATCTCTCTCTCTTGTACAAATGATTCTTGGTGATTTTTCTTGGTGAATGATTGAGCTAAAGTGGTGTGCCCCTATTGAAGGCTTATGTTCTTTCTCTTGGATGGTAAGTTGCTTGGTGAACTAGGGTTTGATCTCCCTCTCTCTCTCTTGGACTTGGTAAGGAAAATATGCATTGTTATTTCTTTATTTCTTTGTTTTTTGTCATCATTGGTTTAAACCTAGGAGGATTATGTTTAATACACCCTCCATTAAGCTTCATTTTATTTGTTAAGTTTATAAATCATTTTTTGGTAAGGTTTGCTAGGAGAAGTACAAGTGTGTACACCCTCCTAGATATACCCTAGGTTGATTGGAATACCCTAGGGAGTGAGAGGATTTACACCCCTAGGTATATTGTTGATCTAAATCACACTTCTAAGACTCCATTGACCCATTTTTAAAGGAACTAATCTGAAATTTTTGCATTGGAGAATTAAATTGTTTTCGTTGGTAAATGTGATTTAGTGAGATATCAATCTTGTTCAAGTTGGATTATTTTCTACATGTTATAAGCATTCTTGTTCCCTAAGGGTGTCTTATTTAGGAAAATAATTTTTTGTTTTTATAACATTTAATATACAACCATTAGGGATGCATAAACCCAAACACAAATATTTTAACAACTCACAAACCAACTGTTGGAAGTTGCTAAAAGTTTTCCCCTATCCTCTACTAGTCTCAACGCACTTTTTGGGTGGATTGTTGGCAAGTTTTGGTGGTTGATATCTATGCTATAACAACTTGTTTGCTACAGACATAAGGCTGCAATTACATCTCTATAATAAAAGTTTATAACAAACTTATCTTGTTGCTAAAGTTTTATGCATTCATACTTGAGTTAAACTTGTCATTACTAGCTCGTCTCTTGCATCTTTAACTAGACTTTTAACAACTTTATTTGCATCTCTTATTATATTTTGTTCCTAATATATACCATTGTTTATTTCTACAATTAAGGACAAAATTCTTAACTTTCTTTTCCAACATATTATTGGGCTTGTATCTTTGTTTGCCTTATGTCTCGGGTAGGTACAATCACTTCTTGGAAGATATTCTATATTGTGGTACATATTCCACCATCTAGGAGATTATTTTCAAGCCCTTTATACCTTCTATAATTGACCTATAGGGGGACTCTTCATCATCACTTCATTTTACATCTCATTTATCCTAGGGTCACCCAAGATTCCACCCTTGAGGTGATTATTTCATCTCTAAAAAGATGTGAATACCTATATAAGGTGACAATGGGTAGGCATTCTCTTAGTTGTTTCCATAGTGTGGTTTGGGTCATGCTTCTCCCAACCTAAAACTTGTGCGATAAAAAAACCCAAGTGATTGGTCAACACGTTATAATAAACCATATCTTTATAACAAGGATATCATATATGTATGAGAAAAACATACAATGTATATGAAATATAAAAAATATTTTGTTATTTCCAACCTTATGTTTCATTTCCAGCAGTAGGAATGATTACAACCCTTTTGTATATGCAACCAAGAATAGTGTAGGCCCCATAGAATTATTTTTTCATGAGTTCTATGCCATCAAACTAAAAATTAGAAGAAACCATAACTTCATTAAAATGAAATGTATCACCCATGCCAAGAATCATCATAGATTTTGAACCGTTATCATCACATCATTGAAGCAATTATGTATATATTCTAAGGGAAATGATTGAAAATAAACATCCATGATATTTTTTTATAGGGGACCTCACCTACTAATTATATATCATAGTATAAATAAATAGGCCTTGCAATCCTTTGCAAGCTCTTATATGAGGAGACAATATTTTGAGTCAACATCTGGTGACTCCACGAGGTAGTCAATTTTTTGATTGACTAGAACTCATAATTTTTTGGTTTTTGCTTTAAAACTTGAAATCAAGTTTGTTGGTAATTTCTTCTGCCTAATTAATTTTGTATAAATTTTCTAATATGATCTTGAATGAGCACTTATGAAGGGTGGAATGGGAAATAAGAAGAGGGAATATGCTATAATCATCAAGTCTTAGCAAGACAATCTGTTAGGTTCAGCAAAAACTACATAAGTAGTGTTGCGGACTGAAAATCATTCATTTAACTCTATTGTTTATTTTCTTTCAGAATAAACTAATAAAAAAATTGCAATTAAATGACTAGACAAGAAACTTGATTGATCCAATTTTGACTCAGAATCATAATCATAATCAAAACAATAAATTCAATAATTGAAAAGAAAGATAAAAGTTAACAAAACTATACAAGAAAAAAATCAAAATTATGTACAAGAAACACTGAAATAAAAGAAATCATCCAAGTTTGACATAGTGTTTCAAATGTGAACCATTAGTCATGTATGAAAACGATCGCCCACCACTATCTTTTGACAAATAAGAATTGTTACCAACAACAAAAGAGATTATATAAGGACCCAACCATAGCTTCTAAAATTTTGTATGCTTACCTTTGTCAGCATGAGTAGAATCCCAAAGAAAAACTTTTTCGTTCGTTACAAAAGTAGTTGATTTCTCTCCTTTGTCAAAATATTTTTTGATAGATTTCTACCTCTTCTTACGATTTTCAATAGTAAATCTCCTTTGTTATTCTAGAGCTAGCAGGGAATTAATCCTCTCAGGGATGTTTGTAGATTTCATCTTTTCATCCTACATTGCTAATCTATGGGGAGTTGACTCGATCTCCACATGAATTATTGTTTCTTGACCATATAACAGTTGAAAAGGGGTATGGCCAGTACTAGTTTTAGTAGTGGTTCGGTCTTCCCACAGTGCATAAGTGAGTAATGTGTTCCATTGGCGAGGTCTATCATTTATGATCTTTAAAATTTTGACCATATTTTTATTCATAGATTCAACCTGGTCATTTCCTTGAGGATAATAAGTAGATGAGCGTTGATCAAAAACTTTGATCACCTTTATTTTCCACTCTTTGGAATGATAAGAAAAAAATATAAGAAGGGGGAACATATGTATTCTCTTTAGCTCATTATATATCCCTTAGTCTCATCTTTGTCCTCCATTTTACATAATCAAAATTCGAGTGTGTATTCCTGAAATACTCATAGTTTTGTCCAACTTCACAACAAAGAGATTGCAAGAAGAGCTTTGAAGAATTGATGGGGTATTTATTCTAAGTGGTATGCCCCTCTTCCCCTCTTCTTCCATCATGTGAAATACTTAGTCCTTTTGCAACATACATTTCCACCTCCTTTTACCTCATCCAACACTTATATTATTTTGTAATTCCCTCTCCTCTCCATCTCCATACTTAGACATTTTTCCAATATTCCACACCATTTCCATATTTAACTATTTTTCACACTTAGTCATTTCCATTTTCATTATCCACTTAGTTCATTTTCATAATTCATTTCCACGTTCATTTTCATAATTCATTTCCATTTTCTATTTTCACTTATTCATTTTCATTATTATTTTCATAATTCATTTCCATTTTCATACTTTCATAATTTACGTCATCAACACTTGGTAATTTTTCATGACTTGCAATGTTTTACTTTTTTTTACACTAAGTCTTCCATTATGGACGTGGGACAACCTTCCTCTTGATTTACCTTTTCCCCCCATGTGTTGTGTCCTACAACCTGCAATCCCATGACCCTCAATTTGCACCTCTATCTTTTGCATTACCCAAATTGCACCCTTCATGACTTAGTCATTTTACTAAGTTTTACGCTTGGTTTTTACTGAGTCTTATACTTAGTTGATTTTTTATCTTTGAATGCGGAGACGGGAGACCCTCCTTCACCCATCCCTTGAAATCTTACCCGCATGACTTATCACTTATCACTTATTTTATTTTCTTACTTACTTTTATACTTAGCCAATTCTTTAAATGTTGATTTGGGACAACCCTCCTCTCCATTACCTTTTTCCCTCATGCCCTCACTTATCTTATTTTCTTACTCACTTTTATACTTAGACAATTATGTGAATGCAGATGTGGGATCCTCTTCTCCATTACCTTTTTCCCTCATGCCCATATTCCACAAACCACATCCCTTCCTCATACTTAGTCATTTTTACCAAGTTTTATCTCCTCATCTACCTCCTTTACCTCCACATTCACTTAACTCCACAAACACTTCATTTAATTTTTTAACATTATTTCTTATCCTAAGTTTCTTCCCCCTTTCCATGGACATACCATATTGAGACACATGGTAGGTGACTTGGTGGTGATTGAATGTGACATGTCAAACATTCACAAGTTGACTGGGCAGTGATTGGGCGATGATTGGGTGACCAAAATATTACCATGGCATGAATTTTTGTAAGGCACGAGAGATACACTAAGGATTTCGTAAGTTCCTTTATTTCACACATAAATGGTAATGGCGGCATAATAATTATAAACACCAAGTTTTTCCCCTTCCGAAATAAATGTGGGACTAAGAGAGGCAGAATCAGATCAAGGGACAAAATTTACCCACGAACTAGATCAATTGTTCTTGAGTAGCGAAGTTCCTGAGCTCATATCTTGAGTTTTCGGTGTTTGTTTTAGGAAAATGAGAGCTTGTTGGAAAGATATAATAATGGAGATTATTTCTATAATATTTACCATGACTGAGAAGTCACTTATCATGCTCATAAATTTATTGAGGATGAGAATTCACTTATCATGCTCAATCAATCATAATATTTATATACAAATTCCCCACTACAGTCATACCCTTTGTCCTGTTCCCTTTGGGCTGCCACTTCATTTTCATCCCTCCCTATTCATTTCCCAAATTTCCCTTCCTCGACTACTACTCCACTCGCAGTACTTCCACAAGTTTACCAAATTCCCTTCTCTCATTCTCTCAGCTGCAACTCCATTGCATCCTTCCTTCATTGCACACAACTCATAAGTTTTGTTTCACTCAAATATCAATCCATTTTCATTGTTGCAGGCCTATTGTTGTGACTCTTATGACTACAACTCCACTACAACCTCACTCCATCTTCCAAACTTTCCATTGTTTTCCCTGCACCATCGATGTTGCGACTGAAAAAAATACCATATAATGCATTATTTGTGTTGCAAATGTGTTGCTACAACTCTCAAGTCACGACTTTCCCCCCTCTAAACAAGTTTCAATCATTTCACTTTGAGTGTTGTAGCTTCATTGCTACGACTCACGTCACTAAAAATCTACTCGCAGCTTCAGTCCATTTTTCTCACTTTTCACCCACACCTTCCCCCTCCATCACCAATGCTACAATTTGTATCCCCACAATAAAGATACATTATAACCGTTGCAGATTTGTCACCACAAATTCCATTGTTGCGACTCCACTTGCTACTCACATTTTTGAACACCGTTTTCCCTGCAATTTCGACCAACAAAACCAATGGCATTGATGCCACAGTTCTGGTGAGAAGCGTTGATGGGACTACATCCTCCACCTTCAAGACTTGATCCACACCATAATTGTACACCACTCAAGTTAAGTTATTCCAGGTATGTGTTTCTATCCGAATTTGGAATAAATATGTTATATTGGCATGTCTCTAATAATTCCTCTATAAACTGCCACATCAGAATATCATTGCCATCATAACCACCACCCATAATTTCTACAATTATGAACTTACCACCTCATAACTCACATACCTCTATAAAATGTGAAAATTCAGAGTTAACAAAGGAAATGAGCCATGGGTGGGTCATTAATTCACTGAGAGCTAACCAAACCAATCCCGCTAGAGGTTTATGATGACATAAGAGAAATCTTGTGATGAGTGGGATGGATGGAGTATGTGTTGCGATTACAAGGCTACAATGATGATATTTCACTAGAGTTCTCCATGAAATACACAAAAACACACTCTATAATTGTAGGAACATAGGTGGGGGTCACAAAGGATAATTTGGTCGAATTCACAGGGCTCCCTCTCTCAAGCAAGGGATGGTATAGCCAACGGACTTTACACGCTGAAATTCCAAGGCAGTTCCTCGAACCAGGGGAAGCTTTAGTCAAGAAAGGAATAGGCTTTGAATGTTGGTCATTACCTCATACATGGGAAGACACAACTGTATTTTTTCAATGTTACTTCACTTGTGAAGGATGCCATGGCACCATTTACGTCCAACACATCCACTGCTTGACCATCTACACCATAGATGAATGACCAATATTCCATATTTTGTATTAAGGACATTACAAACTATGGAAATCTTGGTTCAAAGGGACAAGAACCCTAGGGAGGATGTATCTCATCACGGCCTCATCAAATTAATTCTCAACCATGCACTGTAGAAGGAGGGCCACACTTGGAACACTATAGTGCAACCACACATTCTCCTCAACAAAAATGAAATTGTTTCTCTTCAAGAAGTCGAGCAAGCAATGATTGCACTTTCATCCCCACAAGAAACTATGGATACAACAATTCCACCCAAAAATGAGGTTGCAGAGACAGAAGGAGCGACAACTAAAACTCCACAAAAAAATCTCAAGAGAAAAGGCAGGGAAAAAGTCCGCCATGCCACAACTCCGATGGAAGTAGACCATGAAAGTGATGTGGAGAGAATGGCCAACACACCAGGAATAAAGAAAAGTCAAGGGTTTAACAAAATACCTACTCCCATGTCGAAGAAATGAAGGGCAAAGCACGAGGTTGCAATTCAACATAAGAAGCGAAGAACTGCCAAGCCCTAGGAGCTAGTACAATAGGAAAACTAGGAAACAAAGGAAGATGAATCCTCCCCTACTACACAAGAACCAGACAAGGATACTCATCTAGACACCCAAGAACATGACCAAGACACTCTAAAAAAAGGCATCACTTCTCTCCTGGTGGCATACACACATGAAAAAGAGATGGAAACCTCCACTGAACCACAAGAACCAATGGAGTTTCCTATACAAGAACAAGCCTTGTCACAAGCCAAACATGAGGAGAAGGAAGAGGCCTCTGCTCTTTCACCAAAAATAATAGAGAGTACTCCTCCAGTAAAATCACCCAAGATGAAAGAGGAAGAAATGGAAATTCCATAACACTTTGGCTGTAAGGAGACAAAGGGAAGTTAGACATTCTCATTGACATGATAGTCAACAAAATTGAGGGTGACAAACTAGAAACATTGCCTCTTGTTGTACCAACAAGAGGCACTTTTGAGGAATCTAATTTTTCCACTCCAAAGGAATATAAGAACTAAATAGAATTGAAGGTCCATACTTCCATAGAAGAACCAATAGAGGGACCTCTTGGGGAACGAATGAAGGTCCCAGGAATAGAAACAATGATTTATTGTACCCTTGGTCTCCGACTTTACTTGTCAACTCGAGGTTTATACAAACTTAATAGGCTATATGAAATATATATGCAATATGTAATTGTCTATAGCAAAGGTTTGAGACTGATCAAAGGTTGAAAATGTGCAGTAAAATCAAGTGACAGAAAACATCTCTGAACTAATTTCTTGAAGGAAACACATCAATCTGAAAGTACAATTAATCTAGATTGCATGAAAATAACTTATTCTAACTACATTAAAGAGTGCTAAATTAAGAAATTCAAACTGAAGGAAAAAAGATGAATACACTATGAACAATGACAAAAAACTGTAATAGAAGTAAATCTCTAAAATATGACATAAAACAATAATGTAAGTAAATTTACACAAAGCAAGATAAAGTAAGATAACCCTTTGATCAATAAAGCAAGATAATCTCATGAATAAAGCAAGATAACCCTTTGATCAATATCAATCTAAATTTCCTTTTATTGTTTATGGATGCTTTTAGGAAAAGAATAATAAGATAATTCAAAATACAAATATAAAATTGACCTATAAGAGATTTTTGTAGGAACTGTGTGGTTCTATAAGAACTGTATAGTTTCTATGGGAAACTACTATAGGAAACTCCTACAAGAAGAAAAATGGAGTCTAAATAGGTAGTGCAAGTATTTAAAAGAAAAAAGCATGCACAAAGCTATACTATATATAAATGAAATGAATCTAAGGTTCTTAGCCTTGGTAGGCACCTAAGAGTTCTCCAAAAGGTTATCAAACATTCTAGAGGATGCTACTGCAACTGGCCAGTTAATCATAATCTTAACAAAACTGAAAATAATCATGCAAAACAATATCAAACTTTAAGAGAGAATGCAATACTATCTAGGAACTAATTAATATGTATGAAAACTATATAAACAATAGTAGGGTGCTTGAGCCCTACCCAAGAAGCACAAGGAGCCTAAAAGAAAGCTTAATAGACTGAAAATGAAACCATTTTTATTTCATAAATATTAATAATACATAGGGAACATGAAAGCTTTGATTTCTCAGTACAAGTCTTCACAAAATCTCCACACAATACTTCTCGAAACTTATCTCTATATCTCTCACCTTGACTAGAGGCCTATATATAACTAGAGAGTTTGACCTCCCTTCCTAAATCGAGGAGAGAAACGAGTAAATGAGGGATGTCATCCCTTTACATCTGTATTTGTGAACTGTTGTTGATCATAAGCGGTCATAAATGCACAAGGATCACTCTTGGAGGTAGGTATAGAAAATTTCCTTTGATATTTAGTTGTCAACTCACTCGAGGAGAAGAAATCCCCTGTTTCTAGGAGGTTGGCACCCTTGACTCCTGCATTTCGACCCAATTGGTGGAACACATGTCTTTTGCTAAAAACATTAGTGAAAAAGGTATATTATACACAAAAATCCACCTCAATCATACATTAATTAAGAAACATACAAAATACCCATGACTGACTATTAAATATGGTCAAAAGAAAACACTAAGTCATTTTGTGGTGGAAAAATGTTCCAAAGGTGAGCCTTTAAAATAGAAAATAATGAGGTTCATCATCACCCTCGAGATGAAATTTTGCACACCCTTCGTGCAACAAAAAATTCTCTTTATGATCTCACTACTACTTTTGTTTCTATGTACCCTGTTGTTGTTCAATGCCTTGTTGTTGCTCAACAATCTGTTGTTGTTCACCACCCTGTTGTTTCCTATTGAATTGTTGTCTCATATCCCAGGCCACATATCTAGTGATATCTTGTTGATCATGGTATCCCTTATCATTCACAATGTTGGTCCATTCTATTTCTTCCTTTTTTTAATTGAGATTAGCCTTAGGTGCTACAAGAAAAAGAAGTGGAGGGCTCAAACTTAGCCCAATCCATTTAGTCTTCATTTTTCTCAAAGTTTCTTTGTACCAGGGTATCCTGAGGATGGAAAGATGCAATTTATTGTGAGAATGAGGTTCCCTGATTATAAAATCATGAGGTAAAGAGTGCCACCTCCTGTGGTAGGCCTTTGTTGCTTCCTCTCCCTTTGTTTGGTTGTCCAACTTGGAGTCACATCCTTATCCAAAGAGAGGTTATGATGGTTGTTTATAACATCTTTAGGCTTGGTAGACTATGCTCTAATCCATAAGGGTGTTTTTTTTCTCTTCTTACTTATACTTTTTGAATCCTTCTTCCCTCATTTCCTCATGCCTTGGCCATGATGCAAAGGCCATGAATTGGACACCCCCCACATATGGATTAAGATTTGAATCGTATGAGTGTAGAAATATGAGGTTATATAGGTATAATTCACATAATCTAACTCTTTCCTCCATATTACATCCCTGGTATGCATCTAGGAAATATTTTGGTGTATCAAGGTTGAAATTCACAAACTTGGCTATGTGTGTAATCTGATTTTCATGCCATTGTTCTTTTAGGAACAATGTGTATATTCTAGATGGTGACCTACATTCCAACATTTATTTAGATATTTTAGCTATTGTTTTTACTGTTTCTTCCATAATCTCCACCTATTCACTCTTCTGATGCAGATCTCTTCTTTCCTTAATCAATGTTGAATTTTTTGGTTCTCTACTTTAAGCTTCTGGATATACCCTACTTTCTGCATAGTCATGATTTGGAAATTTTCTTGCATACGTTGGAGTTGCTTCTCCAACTCTTGATAAACCTCCTCTTTCATCTTTCCTTTATTATATTATACCATCCTTTTCCACTTGATGGCATCAACATTGTCTTGCTCTAGTTCCAAAAATGTTGCATAAAGAATTTTTTCCACATGATTTTTTTTTTTTATAGGTTTGTTCCATTGGTCTTTCTTCTTTCATTAGTATCTCCTATTGAGGTTCCTTCCCTTTTTTTCTTTTGTTGTTGTTATGGAATAGGAGAGTCCTTTATCTCCTCCACTTGGGATGTGATGATGAGTGGAGTGGTTGACACTAGGATTTCCTTCTTTTGACTCCTGATTATATTGAACCTCCTCCTTCTAGGTTGTACCCATTCTACATTGGTGATTTTCAAGGGGATGACAGTGGGGGTCCCTAAAGTAGTCAAGGAATCGACCATTTCCTTATCTTCTTCATCCAACTTCTATTTTTTTTTTCTTTTGTTGTCTTGAATTTTTAGGCCTAGTGAATCTCTTTGGTTCTTCTCCCTTTTTCTTTTATTCCTCACTCATTGTTTCCTGCACTTCTTCAAATTTTTGGCTTTCCATGTTTATGAAATATTCCCATATAATTATGTGCTTCAAACTCCTAAGAGCATATGAAACTATGATCTTCATGAGTCCATGATGTGCTAAGAATTTTTTTTTCCTCTCTATACTTTTAGGCTCATCTCTTTTAGTGATTGAATAAGGAAGTAAGGGATACTTAGGTTCTGGTGGGGTTCCTTATTTGGAAGGTGCCTCAGCTGGCGCAATAGTCTGAAATGGTAATAAAAAAATACACTCATCCTTCCCTCACATGTGATATATTTGATGACATGATAAGCTACCTCTGGCCATGGTTGAAGAAGGCTTTCCTTTTTTATGCCATTTTTATCTTCATCGGGTTTCTCATTAGGGAGAAACAATTCCTTCTTGGCATTGATGGATTCTTTCCTCTCTCGTTTATCCCAAGGGATGCCTAAGGGTAGACTAGAAACTTTGCTTATGGAATCTTCATTGATCCTAATTTTTATCCCCCTTATTGTGGTCACATACTCTCATTCTTATGTATTTTGAAAATTATGATCAAACTCCATGGATACCTCATCATCAAACCCTATGAGTATTTCAAAGTATCCCAACCACTCAAATTTCTGAAAATTTTCTACTATCTCAGGGTTATCATAAACCTTGGAAGGATCTATTGATTTGCTCCTTTTGAATCCATCACCCATGGTTGTGTTCAAGGATGATGAGTTGAGTTTTTGAGAAGAGAGAAAGGTTGGAGATTGTTACTAGTTTCCTGTAGAATGTTCAAGTTTCTCTATCTCTTAAAGAGGATGAAAAATTGAGTTGGTTCTTAGGAAAATATGGTGATAAAAATTCAACAAGGACAAAGGAAAAATCAGGATTTTTCTTGACAATTTTCTGGTTGGTACATTTTTCTGCTGATATCCATGTAGAAATAGAGCATGTAGAAACTGGTAAAGAAACTATGCAAATTCTATAGGATGCATTTTCAAAGACTCACAAGAAAAAATATTGGGTTCTTAAAGGATTCGACCAGAGGTCTATTGAACATATGCATTCTGACAATACTAAGGAGAATTTAACCAAGGAGATTTGGTTCAAAAGAGAATTTTTTTTTATAAGAGCTCTACAGGACTATGACTATGAAATTTTATTTTTCTACAAGATGTGATTTCTTGTTGTTCTGGAACCATAAAATCTTCTAGAAAATGAGTACGAGTCAAGAATATATAATGATTGACGAAAATGTAGCAAGTACTTGAGATTGAATTTTTTTTCCTCTTTCTAGTGTTTCACAACTACCTGTAGCATTTATGTGATTCAAGAATCCTCGACTTCTATATATGAGTGCCTTTATTTCCTTATCTCCCTATCAGTTTTCCTTCCTTTGCTTCCACACAACTTAAATTACTCCTTCTCTTGTCAAATCTGAAATGGTGGGTGCTCCGATTTTTCTAACTCTGAGTTATGCCCCCAAATTTCGGATTGGAATTTTGTCTTGTCACAACAGTCGAATTAATGTTTTGCATAATTCCTTAATTTGTGCATTTAACTCATCATAATTAACCTTCACTTACACCATTCAATATACACATGCCAATTCAAATTTTGGCACGAATTATGCCACCCCCCACCGACAAGATGTAAACGTCCTCGTTTTCATCACCTTATATACTTTATGAATGCTTGATCACACACACACACACACACACACACACACACACACACACACACACACACACACATATGCGGCTTAATTAAATGCGAATAGGATAAATAATTATGTTACCTTTCTTTAACTTTGCATGCACATTAATTTGCTTGTAGGTGGATGGAGGTGGTTTTATTTGCGTTGGTACATGTATATTCTATTGATGTCCTCGTCGAGATTATATTCGTAATGTATTGGGATATCACGACCTCCAATAATTCTACATGATACAGAGCATCATGTAGATACGTTTCTTCCATGCTAAATATTTTCTACAAGATACAAGTATCTTGTAGAAGTTGATTTTTTCTATCTCGAGGATGTATCTAATGAAAAACATGGTTGGAGAAGGTGATTCTAGTTCCAATCTTTATCATTGAATTGTTGATGTTGGTTTTGACTCTGATTTCCTTCCATTATTTGTAGAGATGGTCTTGTTAGGTTGATCCTGTAGAATGTTGTAGGTTGATCCTATATAATAACCTTGGAGACTGTTTTTATTTGAAATGAAGGGTAAAACGAAACAAGTTGGGTATGAGAAGTGGTATGTATGATATAAATTAAAAATATGGATGATCATGTGGAGATGATGGAAAATGTTATTTATGAATGATGAAAAATTGTGAAAATTGATGGGAAAGTTGTGAATTCTTACTATCCTTATTGAGTGTTCTTTTTGCTGACTATTGATTTTATTCCTGTGCAGATGGCTGTAGTAATGAAGTTCCTGGTACTTGTAAGAACAAAATGTTAGTACAGAAAAAATATTTTATTGATTTTTTTGTTCTGAAGGCAGAAGTGTGATTACTGGTTTTCACTAATGCCTTGCCTCATCAAGCTTTTGGGAAGTTTTGATGATGAGGATATTTATTTATTCTTCATATATGAGACTACCTCCATTATAGTTTTTCACCCTTAGATCTATCCTAGATTCCTTTGGAAGGTTTTCATCCAAGATTTTTTTATTCTTTTTTTTTTCATTTCATATATTTTTATTTGGATGGATTGAGAGCATTTCTTCTATCAATCATATCCAAATTTTGTTTCTCCATTGTTCTTGTGAAATATTATTTTTCCAGGGGTTGATTGTAATTCTTTAGTCTGAATCCATTCACTAGTAGGGGTATTCCTTTTTCATAAATATTTCTAATATGCATTGAACCATTATCATAACACTTTTCAATGATGTAGAACTCTAGCCTCCTTGTCATCAAATTTTATTTGAAATCCTTAAACATTGAGTCATATAACAAAGCCCAATCACCTTCTTTGAACTTTCTTTACTTAATTTCTTTTCATTTCAGTCCTTTCTTTGCTACAACCCCACTTCAGTGTTGAAGAGGGATTGCATCCTATACTCATCTAATGCATTTAGTTGGCTCAATATTTATTTTTGTGCTCACTGCAAATGCATGTCTAATTTAGTTGTTTTTCTTAATATATGATATTCAAATTCAATAGGAACCATGGATTTATTACCATAAAATGAATCAAAAGGAGTAATCCATGTTGTATTTTTCCATGTAATGTTCTATTCTTATGATTCTTCTGTGAGCTTCTTTGATCTATATTTCTTGCTCATGCTCATTGTTTTGGTGATGATGTTTTCTATCTCTCAGTTTGTGATTTCATCTTTCCCATTTGCTTGAGGATGGCAGTTTGTTGAATTCCTATGGAGGATGTTATGTTCCTTCATGATTTCTTCAATGCGTTTTCATTTAAATTGAGGGCCTTTATCTGTGACTATCTCCCTTGGATAACCAAACCGTGAGAATATGAATTCTTGGAGGAATGTGACTACATTTGATTATGTGGCATTCTTCATGGCCCATACTTCATCCCATTTGTTAGATAGTTTTTGCACACCAATATGTGTTTAATTTTCACTAATGGAGGATCAATTGGGCCTATGAATTCCATGCCCCACTTGTCAAATGGTTCCAACAATACTTAGGGATATAGAAGCATCTCATTCCTCTTTATTGGTTCCCCCATTATTTTAAATTCATCACAATGTGAAGTATATTGATGAGCATCTCTATGTAGGGCTGGCCAATAATATCCATCTTGTAAGATGTTATAAGTTATCCTCTTGGTTTAATAGTGACCCCCATATGGTTCATCATGAAAAGAATGCATCATATCATGAACCTCATCTTCTCTAATGCATCTCTGTAAAATATGTTATGGACAAAGTTTAAATGGATCTCCTGCAATCCAAGTGTAGGATGAACTTTTCTAGAAAATCTTACACCTCTCCCTCTAGGAGAAATATTCAGGGAAATTTCCTATTGTTAGATAATTTTCTATATCAAAAAACCATCGGGTTTTGGGTGATATGGAAAAAAGGTTCTTATATGGAAACCGATCACCGATCATACCCTCTTCATTAGGTCTAGTCAACCTGGATAAAAAATCTGCAACTACATTTTGCTTGATATGATTATCAAGGATTGTTAGATCAAATTGTTGTAATAACAAAAACCATCTAATCATCCTACCATTAATGTCAGGTTTATTCATCAAGTATCTAATGACAACACGATCTATATGTAAAAAAACTTTATAACATGTAACATAATGTATAAATCTATTGAGAGAATGGCTAACTGCTAAAATTTCTTTCTATGGAACAGTGTAGTTGATCGCTGCTCCAACCATATTTTTACTGATGAAATAGATTGCATAGGGTTTGTTGTCTTGATTTTGTCCTATGAATTCTCCTACATCCTTTTCTAATGCATTAGTGTGAATTTGAAATGGAAGATCCCAATTGGGACCTTGTAATACAAGGGCATTTGAGAGTTTTTCTTTTCTTTTCTCAAAAGCTTGTTGGCAGTTTAGGGTCCAACAATAATCTACATCTTTGGACAACAAGGTAAAGAGAGGAGAGGATATCTTACTAAAGTCCTTGATGAACCTTCTATAGTATCTTGCATGTCTAATAAAACTTCTTACATCGTTTGGTTTCAAATGGGTAGGAAGTAAGGTGATGCTTTTGATTTCATCTTTGTCTACTTCAATCCCTCTGGAGGACAAAAATGTCCTAAAAAAATACCTTCATTCATCATCATATTGCATTTTTCATTGCTAATGGATGGATTCATTTCTCTACATCTTTGGAGAACCTTATCTATATTGTCCAAGGATTCATCAAATGAATTTCCATAAGGGGTAAAATCATCCATGAAGATCTCAACTTTATCATGGATGATTTCTAAAAATATGTTGAGAATTTCTCTTTGAAAAATGGCCAGGGAATTACACATACCAAAAGGTAAGACTTTGAATGAAAATTTTCCCCAAGGGAAAGTAAAGGCGGTCTTGTCCTAATCCTGAGAACTGATTTGAATATGGATGTATCCACTAAAACCATCCATAAAGGAAAACTATTGCTTCCCAACTAAGACATCCAAAACTTGGTCAATAAAAGGTAGGGGGAAATGGTCCTTTCTGGTAGCTTTGTTCAAATATTGATAATCCACACATATCCTCCACTTCCCATTATTCTTTGGGACGATAAATAGAGGAGAGACCGATTCACTATCTGAAATAGGATATATAAATCTAACATCAAGAAACTTTTGGAGTTCTTGTTTAACTATGTCTTTCATTCTAGGGTTCATCCTTATTTATGGATTCCTAACATGTTTGCAATCATTATTTATGTTAATATGGTGAGTACAAATAGAAGAATGGATTCCTTTCATGTCTTTATAATCCTATGCAAAATATTCAATATTTATTTTCAACACATAAAACAGTTTTTGTTCCTATCGACTAATGAGTTTATTATTGTTTTTGAGTGTTTTTATAGGGATGATATCTATGGTTTTTACAGTTGGATATTCTATCTCAGTAGTAAACAAATCTGCCCATAATTCAGTGTTATTTTCTGTAGAAATTTCATATATGTTATCATCATTTATCCAAGGAAGTGTGAATTGTGTAGATTGGGTAAGAAGTTGTTTGTGTCAAGTCTTCTTCCTCTTCTCCCCAGACATGAAGATTTTTTGTTATCAAAGGTTGTGCAAGAGGATAAAGAACTATTTTTTTTTGGGAAAGACCATCAATGATGGTCATATTTCTTACTCTACAACCAATGCATGCATCTGTTGTGGACATCCAAGGACTTCCCAAAATAAGAGATATCCATTGGATTGACACTTGGGTTAAAGGACTAGGAAGTCAGTAGGGTACTCCCAAGAATCAATGAAGATGATGATATCTTACACCATGCCTTTAGGTTTGACTGTAGATCTATCTTTTAGCTACAACACAGTCTATGTATCTCTAAAAAATATTTGAAGGTTTAGTCTTAGCATAGTATCTGTTATCACACTAAGTTGCCTTGGGTCTTTAGACTTTAGTTTTAATTTTTTCCTAAGCCCTTAGATTTTAATTTTTGATTTATCCCCTTAAAAGTGTGTTTGTTTAGGTTCCCTTGATAAATAAAGGCTTAAGTCATGACTTATGTTTGATCCTCACACAAATCTTTGACTCATGATCATTTTTATGACTTATCTTTTGATCCCCTTCATGACTTGACACTAGGATTGATTCACTCCACGATCAACTTGACTTGACTTACCACCTTCCTCACTCATGCCCTCGTAACCTTGTCGTGTTGTCCCCTTTGTACTTTTCTTACTGGTCAAATCATTTTTTGAAAGGGAGCATTGCCAACTCATTAGGAGTTTCCGTAGCGCACTCCCTCTCCATCATATCTTACCATGATTTGTGGTTATGGTGTTGATGTCATCTCTTCCTTGTTTTCAGTGCCATGGGTGGTTAAAATATTCTTTCGAGGTTTCATATTTATAAGCTCTGCTAACAGTTTTTGAGTTTTTGAAAACTCAAATTGTTGCAGTGAACAAACTACTAGTTCTGACTAGTTGGAAGCAGCGCTACCAAATCTGATGTTGAGGTGGATTCAGAGGTCGAGTTGTTCGTGATACTTTCCTGAGATTTTTCTGAAGCTTCGAGTTGTCTTTATTCTCTAGGTATTTTGTGTTCTTTCCCCCTCTGCATACCAATTTCAAGGAGAAATTAGCTCTCAAAATTTTGGTAACTATCATGCCTGCATAGCTGGAGGAGATCTTTTCCTCACAACATCCTATCAGTTTTCACTCCATTCAAACTTTCAGATCCCACCACCTGTTTATTGGTTTTGATACATCTTCCTGCCATTTCTATTGATCTCTCAGTTTCCAAAGAAGTCTTATATTTTGGATGTGCGGTGTCCTACCTAGAGACGCTATCAAACGACATTGTTTTATCCCCTACCTCCTCTGTCAGATTGAGTCGGGTTGTTTTGACCCACTTTTCAAAGACCATCACAGGGTATTCCTTCATTGTATGTTTTTTCCTCAGTGTTCATATCTTCACACAATCAAGGGAGGGATTTTCACAGCCAATCTTTCCTAAGATACCAACTAGTTTGAATGAAGGAAAATTCTTGTAAAGGGGGAGCCATTCTTCACTTGAGGTATGACTCTTTGATCCCCCTGGTTATTATCACTCCATATCCCTAAATATTTAAATCGTAAGCTATGGATATTCCTTAGAAGAATAAGTCACACAAGGGAGGTAATGTGGTTAGAACTGAGCCTGTAGACATGCATCTATTCGAGAAAGATCCCATGGCTAGAGAAGTTTTTCGAAGGGTGGGATGCCTCACTTTCTACAAAAATATGCAAAGAGGTCATCCTGAGGTGACAAGGCAATTTTCCTTACACTTTGATGGCCCGAAGACCAAAGTATGGTACCTAGAATTTGAGGTGTCTAAGACCTTTATTTCAGCTACTATAGGGATCCCTATCACTGGTGAGAGATGGTTTAAATCCATGGCCTTAGATGTAGCCTATGCCAAATATTTCCTTAACCCTGAATATCAAGCTGACAATTTTTCGAAAGGGGTGCCAAGAAATCATCTGGTTGGGGAATTTAATAAAATATTGAGGATCATTCAGAGGTACTTTATGTGTGAAGGGAGGTTCAATACACTATACCAGTACCATATAAGGCTTCTGTTGCATTTTACTGGAAAAATTGAAATGAACATTCCTTTCTATTTTCTAAGGAGCATAGGCAAGATGCCAGACATGGTTCAATCCAAGTCAAAGGTTGTGGATACCAGCATATTTCATTCTGGGTTGATTAGATTGTTGGATTCTGAAGAGATGAGTAAGAAGGATATCTCATGGGAACATTTCATTATTGTTTCCCACATGAAGTTGGACATAGTAGCTACTCCTTAGTCATAGATAGAAATCCCTTTGCCATCCACCAGTTCTGCTCAAACAGGCACTAGCAAGAAAATAAAGAGAAGAGTTCATGTTCAAGATCAAGAGGCCATCAAGGAGGTTGCAATAACTGAGGAGGAGGCCTATCATTCTCCACAGAGAAACCTTTCACCCCCTCCTGCACGAGAGTTAGAAGAGGTCCCTTCTTCTACTAAGACTACAACAAATAAAGGGAAGAAGCTACACTTCTCCTCATCTCCTTCAACAGTCATCACCAAGGTCATAAGGCCTTTCACAAGGTCATCAACTCTTAAAGAGGCAGTTGAAGGACAGGTCCTACAAAAGGTCTCCATCCTAAATAAGAAGCTGTAGAAAGGAAAAGGCATTAAGAAGCCTATTGAGGTAGAAGAAGAAATTCATGTGCAGCAGGAAAAGGAATCCATTAAAAATGTTGTTGAGACTACACACATCACTACTCCACCTAGCAACTAGACATTCAAAATATTAATCAGGAAACTCAAGGATGTTAGGAAGGAGGTGGCTCATTTGAAAGCAGAAGCCATGTCTGACAGGGTTAAGATGAAAGAAATAATGGATGGCTACAATCACACTCTTGATCTAGAAAAATTTGCAGTAATAAGATCCCAACCTCTTCATAGGAAACTCAAGAACCTCTATAGGAAAAACAAAGATTTTCAATCTCAGAACAGAAATCTCAAAGCCGAACTGCAACTATTCCAAGATGAAATGGCTCAAAGGAACTTGAATGTATTGGTTGAAGCTACTATTGAAAAGGAGAAATGAACAACCAAGGATACCATAGCTCCAGTAAAGAAGCTTGTTACTACTAAAGGGAAGAAGCCTATTGTGCCAATAGGAAGTCCTCCTTCTACAAGAAGGAGTGTCAGGTTAATGAAGTAATTGGTGAAAGGTGAGCTCCATTTTTTAAGATGGCCCCTTTTTGCAAAGATAAGTAATTGATGAAATACTACATCTGCCACCTATACAGGCTATACAGGCTTCTAGTGCTTACTATTAAGAGTTTTGTTTTTCACAAAGAATTAATCCCTTCAAGAGTAGTAGCATAGAAATTATGTAGCGCTATGGTGCTACATAATAGTATATTTTTGATGTTCCACCAGTCTCCTACCTATAACGCTGCTAAATTGCCTAAGACTAATGGCGCTGCTAATGCCCGAGGTTGCTACCAAATATGTCAAAGTTCAAGTGAAGGTGCTACGAATTATGATGGTTCTGTCGAATTTTTAACAGAAGAGTGAATTATACAGGCGGGCACTACCGAAATTTTGACAGAATACACAGGAAGGCGCTACCGAAATTTTGACAGAGGTTGAATTTTGCACAGAAAAAACACAGGCTCGATGCTACCCATTCGACTTACCTATTTTCGAGGTTGCGCTACAGAATCATTGGAAATTTGGTAAAGAAGCTACAAAGGCCCGCTACTCAGAGTGGTACCAAATGATGCTACCAAAAGATATCAAGAATCAAGGAGACTCAAGTTAGCATCTTTATGAATAACTGTTGATGTGGAGAATTGGAGAGACAATAGTTGGCAACATGATGACAGTTACATTCCCCCTGAAGGACAATTGGCAGGCAAGGAGTTGCGCATCAAAGGAAGATCAAGTCAGTTCAAAGAGTGGTTAGATCAGTGACCAGTTGTTAGATGAAATAACATTTTCCCCTTTCATAGAACAGTTGTTAGTTTAAGTTGTTAGATGGAATAACTTCTTGGATATTTCCATGGGAAGAAGGCCAACTTGCACCTCCAGTTGTTTCCTACCCTTTTGTTATAAATAGATAATCTAAATTCTTTAGCAGGTTCGAATGGTTGAGCTAGGCTCCCTTATGCTGTAATATTTTGATGAAGTTACTGTGGATTGGTTTTGTACTTGATTTGAGATATCTTGGTTAATAGAAATGATCTTTATTATTCCATCTTATTTGCCTCTGATGATGAAGTATTCATGATTGAATGATTCACATGGATTGTTGTAGTGATATTATGATGAATGTTTGATTATAATATTATTATGATGCTTCTTTAGTGTCCTTAAACTTTGAACTCAAGAATATCTTTTGTTAGAGTTTTTCTTCCTTAGATTGCTTTCAGACCTGATGTTTACAATAACCTCTACATTTACTCCCACTCACTGATTGAAGTTAATCAAGACCTCGATTTCTCGTGCATGCTAGCCCGGATTTCCGAGTTAGAACATTATCATCTTGAGTCTTATCCATTTGACCTCTTAAAAACTCATTTACATTTACACATAACCTGATGGGTACTGGGCTTACCTTCCATGCAATCTGAAGGTAATTCCTAGTGATAACATTCTTGGCGTCGTTGTCGGGGAAAGAATTGATGACATTTCCATGGGATTGAATGGAAATGCTTACTAGTTCTGAAGGTGCATTGGAACTCAATATCTTGAATATTGCAGCTTGCACCTGACGACTCCAATGTTTCAGCTCTGGTGCCTAAAGGCAGACATACAAGATCAAATCCACAACTACCTTTGGTTCCACCTGAGGCTGACCCAGAGAAGATAATCAAGAAGGGAAAAGCTTCTCAAGAATTTTTTTATGTTGTTGCTACAAGTGCTTCTGGTCAGTTACCTGATTCCACTCTTAATACTCCGGTTGTTATATCAAGTAATTCTTCTTTACCTTCTGCTGAAGTATCTAAGAATCTTGATTTTGAAAAGTTTCCTATTGAATACTCCTCCTTTGATACTGATTTGAAAGAAGAAAGATTTGACATTATTTCTTCCCCTGACATTGTAAAGTGGTCCAGTCTTAAGAGTCTTGAGGATTTTCCTACTTTAGGCTTTGCTACCCCTCCTCCTGTTAACATTTATGCAACTAAAGAAGAGGAAACCTCATCCCCTTTACTGACTTTACAATCTTCTTCCAAGACTTAGCCTTCTACTGTGAAAACTGAATTTTCCCCTTCATACATTCCTTTTTCTCCTAAATTGCACACAATCAGGTCTCTTTCTCCTCTTTGTTCACCAAGAGTCCAAAATCCAATGGCAAGCGCTAACCCCCCTGCAAATAGGATGGATTCCCTAGTGGCTGCAAGATATGCCCCCCTTGTCTTATCTCATCCAGTGAATACTCTCCCTGCTGGAGATTATTTAAAATACATGCCTAAATTCACAGGAGAAAAAGATATAATTGTTGAAGAACATCTTGTTGCCTTCTACAATTATGAAAACAATCAAAACAT
Organism: Picea engelmannii; assembly: GCA_009831015.1. NCBI lineage: Eukaryota > Viridiplantae > Streptophyta > Pinopsida > Pinales > Pinaceae > Picea > Picea engelmannii. The sequence goes on from ML795289.1 coordinate 89,290, forward strand.
TGAAAATGAGGATGTGTGGATGAGAGTCTTTGTCTAGAGAATTTTTGGTGAGGCTAGGAAGTGGTTTCGAGGCTTGGCCCCTGGATCCATTACTGGGATTGAAGCATTAGACAATGCCTTTTTGAGACACCGGGGAGACAAAAAGGACTTTTTGTACTATATCACAGAATTTGGATCCCTAAAGAGGAGAGAGGGAGAGTTTGTTTCTGACTTTTCTAAAAGATTCAACAAAATGTACAAGATTCTTGCTGAGATAAAGCCTATAGAAACCTCTACAAAGATCACTTATGCCAGTGCCTTTGACCCTAAGTTTTTCCTTCTACTGAGAGAAAGAAGAGAAGCCTCCTTAGCTCATATGCAATATGCAACATTGGAGGTAGAATCCAACATAGTGGCATCTGATAGAATTCAACTTCTGATTCCCCTATTGTCCATTCTCAAGTAGATGAACTCACCAAATTAGTAAAATCCCTTTATACTGAGATTGAGAAGTTAAAACTGGAAGGAAAAAAAACCTATAGAAATACTCAAAATGATCATAACAGAGGTAACTTCAGGAGACCAAATAATACTCCCCAAATCCTTCAAAGAGATCCTATAAATAGAGATAGGGATGATCAGAAGATATAAACTCCTTTACGGAACAACCTTGTGGCTGATGAAGAAGGAGAGGAGGAAGAAGATGATCTTGAGATTCATTTCTTAGGTGACACATCACCATCCCCTCACTTCACTCAATTTTCATATGAGCAATCCTTGATGGACATTCAAATAAATGAATTAAGTAAGGGAGAGAAAGCAAAATAAATCCCTCATAGATATAATTTGAGATCCAAAAAGAAGGAAGAAAAGACTGATTCTTCTGAACAGCCACCCAAAAGGAAATTTTTTCCAAGGCTGTGACAGTTGGAAGTAAAGAAAAAGAAACTCAAAGCACCCAAGTATTGATTAGAAATCCTATCCCTGAAGCCAAAGAGATCCTGAAATCCTCACCTCCTTTCAGTTTTGAGAATGAGATTCAAAAAATCAAGATCCATGTACTTTTTTTGGAATTGATTAAAAATGAAGAATTTAAAAAATATCTCTCCAAAATGTTACAGCCTGAATCTTCTCCAAGTGCCATTGATTCAGTAAATCTGCAAGATGAAAATCCAACAGTTATCTTAGGTCCTTTGATAGAAGATAGAGATGATTCATCTCCCCCCTTCTATACATCACTGAAAATACATGATAAGGTGTTGCATAATTTTTTGATGGACTCACGGGCATCCCACAACCTCATGCCCAAAATTTTTATGGATGAACTTGGATTAGAAGTCACAAATACCTACCATGACTTATATTCTTTTGAATTTAGGAAAGTGAAATTCCTGGGGGTTATTAAGGATTTGGTTGTGACTTTATTTCAGCTGCCCATGAAAAGTGTAGTCGTGGATATCGTG
>ML795289.1:98997-135412 GCA_009831015.1 Picea engelmannii
TATATTATACACAAAAATCCACCTCAATCATACATTAATTAAGAAACATACAAAATACCCATGACTGACTATTAAATATGGTCAAAAGAAAACACTAAGTCATTTTGTGGTGGAAAAATGTTCCAAAGGTGAGCCTTTAAAATAGAAAATAATGAGGTTCATCATCACCCTCGAGATGAAATTTTGCACACCCTTCGTGCAACAAAAAATTCTCTTTATGATCTCACTACTACTTTTGTTTCTATGTACCCTGTTGTTGTTCAATGCCTTGTTGTTGCTCAACAATCTGTTGTTGTTCACCACCCTGTTGTTTCCTATTGAATTGTTGTCTCATATCCCAGGCCACATATCTAGTGATATCTTGTTGATCATGGTATCCCTTATCATTCACAATGTTGGTCCATTCTATTTCTTCCTTTTTTTAATTGAGATTAGCCTTAGGTGCTACAAGAAAAAGAAGTGGAGGGCTCAAACTTAGCCCAATCCATTTAGTCTTCATTTTTCTCAAAGTTTCTTTGTACCAGGGTATCCTGAGGATGGAAAGATGCAATTTATTGTGAGAATGAGGTTCCCTGATTATAAAATCATGAGGTAAAGAGTGCCACCTCCTGTGGTAGGCCTTTGTTGCTTCCTCTCCCTTTGTTTGGTTGTCCAACTTGGAGTCACATCCTTATCCAAAGAGAGGTTATGATGGTTGTTTATAACATCTTTAGGCTTGGTAGACTATGCTCTAATCCATAAGGGTGTTTTTTTTCTCTTCTTACTTATACTTTTTGAATCCTTCTTCCCTCATTTCCTCATGCCTTGGCCATGATGCAAAGGCCATGAATTGGACACCCCCCACATATGGATTAAGATTTGAATCGTATGAGTGTAGAAATATGAGGTTATATAGGTATAATTCACATAATCTAACTCTTTCCTCCATATTACATCCCTGGTATGCATCTAGGAAATATTTTGGTGTATCAAGGTTGAAATTCACAAACTTGGCTATGTGTGTAATCTGATTTTCATGCCATTGTTCTTTTAGGAACAATGTGTATATTCTAGATGGTGACCTACATTCCAACATTTATTTAGATATTTTAGCTATTGTTTTTACTGTTTCTTCCATAATCTCCACCTATTCACTCTTCTGATGCAGATCTCTTCTTTCCTTAATCAATGTTGAATTTTTTGGTTCTCTACTTTAAGCTTCTGGATATACCCTACTTTCTGCATAGTCATGATTTGGAAATTTTCTTGCATACGTTGGAGTTGCTTCTCCAACTCTTGATAAACCTCCTCTTTCATCTTTCCTTTATTATATTATACCATCCTTTTCCACTTGATGGCATCAACATTGTCTTGCTCTAGTTCCAAAAATGTTGCATAAAGAATTTTTTCCACATGATTTTTTTTTTTTATAGGTTTGTTCCATTGGTCTTTCTTCTTTCATTAGTATCTCCTATTGAGGTTCCTTCCCTTTTTTTCTTTTGTTGTTGTTATGGAATAGGAGAGTCCTTTATCTCCTCCACTTGGGATGTGATGATGAGTGGAGTGGTTGACACTAGGATTTCCTTCTTTTGACTCCTGATTATATTGAACCTCCTCCTTCTAGGTTGTACCCATTCTACATTGGTGATTTTCAAGGGGATGACAGTGGGGGTCCCTAAAGTAGTCAAGGAATCGACCATTTCCTTATCTTCTTCATCCAACTTCTATTTTTTTTTTCTTTTGTTGTCTTGAATTTTTAGGCCTAGTGAATCTCTTTGGTTCTTCTCCCTTTTTCTTTTATTCCTCACTCATTGTTTCCTGCACTTCTTCAAATTTTTGGCTTTCCATGTTTATGAAATATTCCCATATAATTATGTGCTTCAAACTCCTAAGAGCATATGAAACTATGATCTTCATGAGTCCATGATGTGCTAAGAATTTTTTTTTCCTCTCTATACTTTTAGGCTCATCTCTTTTAGTGATTGAATAAGGAAGTAAGGGATACTTAGGTTCTGGTGGGGTTCCTTATTTGGAAGGTGCCTCAGCTGGCGCAATAGTCTGAAATGGTAATAAAAAAATACACTCATCCTTCCCTCACATGTGATATATTTGATGACATGATAAGCTACCTCTGGCCATGGTTGAAGAAGGCTTTCCTTTTTTATGCCATTTTTATCTTCATCGGGTTTCTCATTAGGGAGAAACAATTCCTTCTTGGCATTGATGGATTCTTTCCTCTCTCGTTTATCCCAAGGGATGCCTAAGGGTAGACTAGAAACTTTGCTTATGGAATCTTCATTGATCCTAATTTTTATCCCCCTTATTGTGGTCACATACTCTCATTCTTATGTATTTTGAAAATTATGATCAAACTCCATGGATACCTCATCATCAAACCCTATGAGTATTTCAAAGTATCCCAACCACTCAAATTTCTGAAAATTTTCTACTATCTCAGGGTTATCATAAACCTTGGAAGGATCTATTGATTTGCTCCTTTTGAATCCATCACCCATGGTTGTGTTCAAGGATGATGAGTTGAGTTTTTGAGAAGAGAGAAAGGTTGGAGATTGTTACTAGTTTCCTGTAGAATGTTCAAGTTTCTCTATCTCTTAAAGAGGATGAAAAATTGAGTTGGTTCTTAGGAAAATATGGTGATAAAAATTCAACAAGGACAAAGGAAAAATCAGGATTTTTCTTGACAATTTTCTGGTTGGTACATTTTTCTGCTGATATCCATGTAGAAATAGAGCATGTAGAAACTGGTAAAGAAACTATGCAAATTCTATAGGATGCATTTTCAAAGACTCACAAGAAAAAATATTGGGTTCTTAAAGGATTCGACCAGAGGTCTATTGAACATATGCATTCTGACAATACTAAGGAGAATTTAACCAAGGAGATTTGGTTCAAAAGAGAATTTTTTTTTATAAGAGCTCTACAGGACTATGACTATGAAATTTTATTTTTCTACAAGATGTGATTTCTTGTTGTTCTGGAACCATAAAATCTTCTAGAAAATGAGTACGAGTCAAGAATATATAATGATTGACGAAAATGTAGCAAGTACTTGAGATTGAATTTTTTTTCCTCTTTCTAGTGTTTCACAACTACCTGTAGCATTTATGTGATTCAAGAATCCTCGACTTCTATATATGAGTGCCTTTATTTCCTTATCTCCCTATCAGTTTTCCTTCCTTTGCTTCCACACAACTTAAATTACTCCTTCTCTTGTCAAATCTGAAATGGTGGGTGCTCCGATTTTTCTAACTCTGAGTTATGCCCCCAAATTTCGGATTGGAATTTTGTCTTGTCACAACAGTCGAATTAATGTTTTGCATAATTCCTTAATTTGTGCATTTAACTCATCATAATTAACCTTCACTTACACCATTCAATATACACATGCCAATTCAAATTTTGGCACGAATTATGCCACCCCCCACCGACAAGATGTAAACGTCCTCGTTTTCATCACCTTATATACTTTATGAATGCTTGATCACACACACACACACACACACACACACACACACACACACACACACACACACACATATGCGGCTTAATTAAATGCGAATAGGATAAATAATTATGTTACCTTTCTTTAACTTTGCATGCACATTAATTTGCTTGTAGGTGGATGGAGGTGGTTTTATTTGCGTTGGTACATGTATATTCTATTGATGTCCTCGTCGAGATTATATTCGTAATGTATTGGGATATCACGACCTCCAATAATTCTACATGATACAGAGCATCATGTAGATACGTTTCTTCCATGCTAAATATTTTCTACAAGATACAAGTATCTTGTAGAAGTTGATTTTTTCTATCTCGAGGATGTATCTAATGAAAAACATGGTTGGAGAAGGTGATTCTAGTTCCAATCTTTATCATTGAATTGTTGATGTTGGTTTTGACTCTGATTTCCTTCCATTATTTGTAGAGATGGTCTTGTTAGGTTGATCCTGTAGAATGTTGTAGGTTGATCCTATATAATAACCTTGGAGACTGTTTTTATTTGAAATGAAGGGTAAAACGAAACAAGTTGGGTATGAGAAGTGGTATGTATGATATAAATTAAAAATATGGATGATCATGTGGAGATGATGGAAAATGTTATTTATGAATGATGAAAAATTGTGAAAATTGATGGGAAAGTTGTGAATTCTTACTATCCTTATTGAGTGTTCTTTTTGCTGACTATTGATTTTATTCCTGTGCAGATGGCTGTAGTAATGAAGTTCCTGGTACTTGTAAGAACAAAATGTTAGTACAGAAAAAATATTTTATTGATTTTTTTGTTCTGAAGGCAGAAGTGTGATTACTGGTTTTCACTAATGCCTTGCCTCATCAAGCTTTTGGGAAGTTTTGATGATGAGGATATTTATTTATTCTTCATATATGAGACTACCTCCATTATAGTTTTTCACCCTTAGATCTATCCTAGATTCCTTTGGAAGGTTTTCATCCAAGATTTTTTTATTCTTTTTTTTTTCATTTCATATATTTTTATTTGGATGGATTGAGAGCATTTCTTCTATCAATCATATCCAAATTTTGTTTCTCCATTGTTCTTGTGAAATATTATTTTTCCAGGGGTTGATTGTAATTCTTTAGTCTGAATCCATTCACTAGTAGGGGTATTCCTTTTTCATAAATATTTCTAATATGCATTGAACCATTATCATAACACTTTTCAATGATGTAGAACTCTAGCCTCCTTGTCATCAAATTTTATTTGAAATCCTTAAACATTGAGTCATATAACAAAGCCCAATCACCTTCTTTGAACTTTCTTTACTTAATTTCTTTTCATTTCAGTCCTTTCTTTGCTACAACCCCACTTCAGTGTTGAAGAGGGATTGCATCCTATACTCATCTAATGCATTTAGTTGGCTCAATATTTATTTTTGTGCTCACTGCAAATGCATGTCTAATTTAGTTGTTTTTCTTAATATATGATATTCAAATTCAATAGGAACCATGGATTTATTACCATAAAATGAATCAAAAGGAGTAATCCATGTTGTATTTTTCCATGTAATGTTCTATTCTTATGATTCTTCTGTGAGCTTCTTTGATCTATATTTCTTGCTCATGCTCATTGTTTTGGTGATGATGTTTTCTATCTCTCAGTTTGTGATTTCATCTTTCCCATTTGCTTGAGGATGGCAGTTTGTTGAATTCCTATGGAGGATGTTATGTTCCTTCATGATTTCTTCAATGCGTTTTCATTTAAATTGAGGGCCTTTATCTGTGACTATCTCCCTTGGATAACCAAACCGTGAGAATATGAATTCTTGGAGGAATGTGACTACATTTGATTATGTGGCATTCTTCATGGCCCATACTTCATCCCATTTGTTAGATAGTTTTTGCACACCAATATGTGTTTAATTTTCACTAATGGAGGATCAATTGGGCCTATGAATTCCATGCCCCACTTGTCAAATGGTTCCAACAATACTTAGGGATATAGAAGCATCTCATTCCTCTTTATTGGTTCCCCCATTATTTTAAATTCATCACAATGTGAAGTATATTGATGAGCATCTCTATGTAGGGCTGGCCAATAATATCCATCTTGTAAGATGTTATAAGTTATCCTCTTGGTTTAATAGTGACCCCCATATGGTTCATCATGAAAAGAATGCATCATATCATGAACCTCATCTTCTCTAATGCATCTCTGTAAAATATGTTATGGACAAAGTTTAAATGGATCTCCTGCAATCCAAGTGTAGGATGAACTTTTCTAGAAAATCTTACACCTCTCCCTCTAGGAGAAATATTCAGGGAAATTTCCTATTGTTAGATAATTTTCTATATCAAAAAACCATCGGGTTTTGGGTGATATGGAAAAAAGGTTCTTATATGGAAACCGATCACCGATCATACCCTCTTCATTAGGTCTAGTCAACCTGGATAAAAAATCTGCAACTACATTTTGCTTGATATGATTATCAAGGATTGTTAGATCAAATTGTTGTAATAACAAAAACCATCTAATCATCCTACCATTAATGTCAGGTTTATTCATCAAGTATCTAATGACAACACGATCTATATGTAAAAAAACTTTATAACATGTAACATAATGTATAAATCTATTGAGAGAATGGCTAACTGCTAAAATTTCTTTCTATGGAACAGTGTAGTTGATCGCTGCTCCAACCATATTTTTACTGATGAAATAGATTGCATAGGGTTTGTTGTCTTGATTTTGTCCTATGAATTCTCCTACATCCTTTTCTAATGCATTAGTGTGAATTTGAAATGGAAGATCCCAATTGGGACCTTGTAATACAAGGGCATTTGAGAGTTTTTCTTTTCTTTTCTCAAAAGCTTGTTGGCAGTTTAGGGTCCAACAATAATCTACATCTTTGGACAACAAGGTAAAGAGAGGAGAGGATATCTTACTAAAGTCCTTGATGAACCTTCTATAGTATCTTGCATGTCTAATAAAACTTCTTACATCGTTTGGTTTCAAATGGGTAGGAAGTAAGGTGATGCTTTTGATTTCATCTTTGTCTACTTCAATCCCTCTGGAGGACAAAAATGTCCTAAAAAAATACCTTCATTCATCATCATATTGCATTTTTCATTGCTAATGGATGGATTCATTTCTCTACATCTTTGGAGAACCTTATCTATATTGTCCAAGGATTCATCAAATGAATTTCCATAAGGGGTAAAATCATCCATGAAGATCTCAACTTTATCATGGATGATTTCTAAAAATATGTTGAGAATTTCTCTTTGAAAAATGGCCAGGGAATTACACATACCAAAAGGTAAGACTTTGAATGAAAATTTTCCCCAAGGGAAAGTAAAGGCGGTCTTGTCCTAATCCTGAGAACTGATTTGAATATGGATGTATCCACTAAAACCATCCATAAAGGAAAACTATTGCTTCCCAACTAAGACATCCAAAACTTGGTCAATAAAAGGTAGGGGGAAATGGTCCTTTCTGGTAGCTTTGTTCAAATATTGATAATCCACACATATCCTCCACTTCCCATTATTCTTTGGGACGATAAATAGAGGAGAGACCGATTCACTATCTGAAATAGGATATATAAATCTAACATCAAGAAACTTTTGGAGTTCTTGTTTAACTATGTCTTTCATTCTAGGGTTCATCCTTATTTATGGATTCCTAACATGTTTGCAATCATTATTTATGTTAATATGGTGAGTACAAATAGAAGAATGGATTCCTTTCATGTCTTTATAATCCTATGCAAAATATTCAATATTTATTTTCAACACATAAAACAGTTTTTGTTCCTATCGACTAATGAGTTTATTATTGTTTTTGAGTGTTTTTATAGGGATGATATCTATGGTTTTTACAGTTGGATATTCTATCTCAGTAGTAAACAAATCTGCCCATAATTCAGTGTTATTTTCTGTAGAAATTTCATATATGTTATCATCATTTATCCAAGGAAGTGTGAATTGTGTAGATTGGGTAAGAAGTTGTTTGTGTCAAGTCTTCTTCCTCTTCTCCCCAGACATGAAGATTTTTTGTTATCAAAGGTTGTGCAAGAGGATAAAGAACTATTTTTTTTTGGGAAAGACCATCAATGATGGTCATATTTCTTACTCTACAACCAATGCATGCATCTGTTGTGGACATCCAAGGACTTCCCAAAATAAGAGATATCCATTGGATTGACACTTGGGTTAAAGGACTAGGAAGTCAGTAGGGTACTCCCAAGAATCAATGAAGATGATGATATCTTACACCATGCCTTTAGGTTTGACTGTAGATCTATCTTTTAGCTACAACACAGTCTATGTATCTCTAAAAAATATTTGAAGGTTTAGTCTTAGCATAGTATCTGTTATCACACTAAGTTGCCTTGGGTCTTTAGACTTTAGTTTTAATTTTTTCCTAAGCCCTTAGATTTTAATTTTTGATTTATCCCCTTAAAAGTGTGTTTGTTTAGGTTCCCTTGATAAATAAAGGCTTAAGTCATGACTTATGTTTGATCCTCACACAAATCTTTGACTCATGATCATTTTTATGACTTATCTTTTGATCCCCTTCATGACTTGACACTAGGATTGATTCACTCCACGATCAACTTGACTTGACTTACCACCTTCCTCACTCATGCCCTCGTAACCTTGTCGTGTTGTCCCCTTTGTACTTTTCTTACTGGTCAAATCATTTTTTGAAAGGGAGCATTGCCAACTCATTAGGAGTTTCCGTAGCGCACTCCCTCTCCATCATATCTTACCATGATTTGTGGTTATGGTGTTGATGTCATCTCTTCCTTGTTTTCAGTGCCATGGGTGGTTAAAATATTCTTTCGAGGTTTCATATTTATAAGCTCTGCTAACAGTTTTTGAGTTTTTGAAAACTCAAATTGTTGCAGTGAACAAACTACTAGTTCTGACTAGTTGGAAGCAGCGCTACCAAATCTGATGTTGAGGTGGATTCAGAGGTCGAGTTGTTCGTGATACTTTCCTGAGATTTTTCTGAAGCTTCGAGTTGTCTTTATTCTCTAGGTATTTTGTGTTCTTTCCCCCTCTGCATACCAATTTCAAGGAGAAATTAGCTCTCAAAATTTTGGTAACTATCATGCCTGCATAGCTGGAGGAGATCTTTTCCTCACAACATCCTATCAGTTTTCACTCCATTCAAACTTTCAGATCCCACCACCTGTTTATTGGTTTTGATACATCTTCCTGCCATTTCTATTGATCTCTCAGTTTCCAAAGAAGTCTTATATTTTGGATGTGCGGTGTCCTACCTAGAGACGCTATCAAACGACATTGTTTTATCCCCTACCTCCTCTGTCAGATTGAGTCGGGTTGTTTTGACCCACTTTTCAAAGACCATCACAGGGTATTCCTTCATTGTATGTTTTTTCCTCAGTGTTCATATCTTCACACAATCAAGGGAGGGATTTTCACAGCCAATCTTTCCTAAGATACCAACTAGTTTGAATGAAGGAAAATTCTTGTAAAGGGGGAGCCATTCTTCACTTGAGGTATGACTCTTTGATCCCCCTGGTTATTATCACTCCATATCCCTAAATATTTAAATCGTAAGCTATGGATATTCCTTAGAAGAATAAGTCACACAAGGGAGGTAATGTGGTTAGAACTGAGCCTGTAGACATGCATCTATTCGAGAAAGATCCCATGGCTAGAGAAGTTTTTCGAAGGGTGGGATGCCTCACTTTCTACAAAAATATGCAAAGAGGTCATCCTGAGGTGACAAGGCAATTTTCCTTACACTTTGATGGCCCGAAGACCAAAGTATGGTACCTAGAATTTGAGGTGTCTAAGACCTTTATTTCAGCTACTATAGGGATCCCTATCACTGGTGAGAGATGGTTTAAATCCATGGCCTTAGATGTAGCCTATGCCAAATATTTCCTTAACCCTGAATATCAAGCTGACAATTTTTCGAAAGGGGTGCCAAGAAATCATCTGGTTGGGGAATTTAATAAAATATTGAGGATCATTCAGAGGTACTTTATGTGTGAAGGGAGGTTCAATACACTATACCAGTACCATATAAGGCTTCTGTTGCATTTTACTGGAAAAATTGAAATGAACATTCCTTTCTATTTTCTAAGGAGCATAGGCAAGATGCCAGACATGGTTCAATCCAAGTCAAAGGTTGTGGATACCAGCATATTTCATTCTGGGTTGATTAGATTGTTGGATTCTGAAGAGATGAGTAAGAAGGATATCTCATGGGAACATTTCATTATTGTTTCCCACATGAAGTTGGACATAGTAGCTACTCCTTAGTCATAGATAGAAATCCCTTTGCCATCCACCAGTTCTGCTCAAACAGGCACTAGCAAGAAAATAAAGAGAAGAGTTCATGTTCAAGATCAAGAGGCCATCAAGGAGGTTGCAATAACTGAGGAGGAGGCCTATCATTCTCCACAGAGAAACCTTTCACCCCCTCCTGCACGAGAGTTAGAAGAGGTCCCTTCTTCTACTAAGACTACAACAAATAAAGGGAAGAAGCTACACTTCTCCTCATCTCCTTCAACAGTCATCACCAAGGTCATAAGGCCTTTCACAAGGTCATCAACTCTTAAAGAGGCAGTTGAAGGACAGGTCCTACAAAAGGTCTCCATCCTAAATAAGAAGCTGTAGAAAGGAAAAGGCATTAAGAAGCCTATTGAGGTAGAAGAAGAAATTCATGTGCAGCAGGAAAAGGAATCCATTAAAAATGTTGTTGAGACTACACACATCACTACTCCACCTAGCAACTAGACATTCAAAATATTAATCAGGAAACTCAAGGATGTTAGGAAGGAGGTGGCTCATTTGAAAGCAGAAGCCATGTCTGACAGGGTTAAGATGAAAGAAATAATGGATGGCTACAATCACACTCTTGATCTAGAAAAATTTGCAGTAATAAGATCCCAACCTCTTCATAGGAAACTCAAGAACCTCTATAGGAAAAACAAAGATTTTCAATCTCAGAACAGAAATCTCAAAGCCGAACTGCAACTATTCCAAGATGAAATGGCTCAAAGGAACTTGAATGTATTGGTTGAAGCTACTATTGAAAAGGAGAAATGAACAACCAAGGATACCATAGCTCCAGTAAAGAAGCTTGTTACTACTAAAGGGAAGAAGCCTATTGTGCCAATAGGAAGTCCTCCTTCTACAAGAAGGAGTGTCAGGTTAATGAAGTAATTGGTGAAAGGTGAGCTCCATTTTTTAAGATGGCCCCTTTTTGCAAAGATAAGTAATTGATGAAATACTACATCTGCCACCTATACAGGCTATACAGGCTTCTAGTGCTTACTATTAAGAGTTTTGTTTTTCACAAAGAATTAATCCCTTCAAGAGTAGTAGCATAGAAATTATGTAGCGCTATGGTGCTACATAATAGTATATTTTTGATGTTCCACCAGTCTCCTACCTATAACGCTGCTAAATTGCCTAAGACTAATGGCGCTGCTAATGCCCGAGGTTGCTACCAAATATGTCAAAGTTCAAGTGAAGGTGCTACGAATTATGATGGTTCTGTCGAATTTTTAACAGAAGAGTGAATTATACAGGCGGGCACTACCGAAATTTTGACAGAATACACAGGAAGGCGCTACCGAAATTTTGACAGAGGTTGAATTTTGCACAGAAAAAACACAGGCTCGATGCTACCCATTCGACTTACCTATTTTCGAGGTTGCGCTACAGAATCATTGGAAATTTGGTAAAGAAGCTACAAAGGCCCGCTACTCAGAGTGGTACCAAATGATGCTACCAAAAGATATCAAGAATCAAGGAGACTCAAGTTAGCATCTTTATGAATAACTGTTGATGTGGAGAATTGGAGAGACAATAGTTGGCAACATGATGACAGTTACATTCCCCCTGAAGGACAATTGGCAGGCAAGGAGTTGCGCATCAAAGGAAGATCAAGTCAGTTCAAAGAGTGGTTAGATCAGTGACCAGTTGTTAGATGAAATAACATTTTCCCCTTTCATAGAACAGTTGTTAGTTTAAGTTGTTAGATGGAATAACTTCTTGGATATTTCCATGGGAAGAAGGCCAACTTGCACCTCCAGTTGTTTCCTACCCTTTTGTTATAAATAGATAATCTAAATTCTTTAGCAGGTTCGAATGGTTGAGCTAGGCTCCCTTATGCTGTAATATTTTGATGAAGTTACTGTGGATTGGTTTTGTACTTGATTTGAGATATCTTGGTTAATAGAAATGATCTTTATTATTCCATCTTATTTGCCTCTGATGATGAAGTATTCATGATTGAATGATTCACATGGATTGTTGTAGTGATATTATGATGAATGTTTGATTATAATATTATTATGATGCTTCTTTAGTGTCCTTAAACTTTGAACTCAAGAATATCTTTTGTTAGAGTTTTTCTTCCTTAGATTGCTTTCAGACCTGATGTTTACAATAACCTCTACATTTACTCCCACTCACTGATTGAAGTTAATCAAGACCTCGATTTCTCGTGCATGCTAGCCCGGATTTCCGAGTTAGAACATTATCATCTTGAGTCTTATCCATTTGACCTCTTAAAAACTCATTTACATTTACACATAACCTGATGGGTACTGGGCTTACCTTCCATGCAATCTGAAGGTAATTCCTAGTGATAACATTCTTGGCGTCGTTGTCGGGGAAAGAATTGATGACATTTCCATGGGATTGAATGGAAATGCTTACTAGTTCTGAAGGTGCATTGGAACTCAATATCTTGAATATTGCAGCTTGCACCTGACGACTCCAATGTTTCAGCTCTGGTGCCTAAAGGCAGACATACAAGATCAAATCCACAACTACCTTTGGTTCCACCTGAGGCTGACCCAGAGAAGATAATCAAGAAGGGAAAAGCTTCTCAAGAATTTTTTTATGTTGTTGCTACAAGTGCTTCTGGTCAGTTACCTGATTCCACTCTTAATACTCCGGTTGTTATATCAAGTAATTCTTCTTTACCTTCTGCTGAAGTATCTAAGAATCTTGATTTTGAAAAGTTTCCTATTGAATACTCCTCCTTTGATACTGATTTGAAAGAAGAAAGATTTGACATTATTTCTTCCCCTGACATTGTAAAGTGGTCCAGTCTTAAGAGTCTTGAGGATTTTCCTACTTTAGGCTTTGCTACCCCTCCTCCTGTTAACATTTATGCAACTAAAGAAGAGGAAACCTCATCCCCTTTACTGACTTTACAATCTTCTTCCAAGACTTAGCCTTCTACTGTGAAAACTGAATTTTCCCCTTCATACATTCCTTTTTCTCCTAAATTGCACACAATCAGGTCTCTTTCTCCTCTTTGTTCACCAAGAGTCCAAAATCCAATGGCAAGCGCTAACCCCCCTGCAAATAGGATGGATTCCCTAGTGGCTGCAAGATATGCCCCCCTTGTCTTATCTCATCCAGTGAATACTCTCCCTGCTGGAGATTATTTAAAATACATGCCTAAATTCACAGGAGAAAAAGATATAATTGTTGAAGAACATCTTGTTGCCTTCTACAATTATGAAAACAATCAAAACATTGAAAATGAGGATGTGTGGATGAGAGTCTTTGTCTAGAGAATTTTTGGTGAGGCTAGGAAGTGGTTTCGAGGCTTGGCCCCTGGATCCATTACTGGGATTGAAGCATTAGACAATGCCTTTTTGAGACACCGGGGAGACAAAAAGGACTTTTTGTACTATATCACAGAATTTGGATCCCTAAAGAGGAGAGAGGGAGAGTTTGTTTCTGACTTTTCTAAAAGATTCAACAAAATGTACAAGATTCTTGCTGAGATAAAGCCTATAGAAACCTCTACAAAGATCACTTATGCCAGTGCCTTTGACCCTAAGTTTTTCCTTCTACTGAGAGAAAGAAGAGAAGCCTCCTTAGCTCATATGCAATATGCAACATTGGAGGTAGAATCCAACATAGTGGCATCTGATAGAATTCAACTTCTGATTCCCCTATTGTCCATTCTCAAGTAGATGAACTCACCAAATTAGTAAAATCCCTTTATACTGAGATTGAGAAGTTAAAACTGGAAGGAAAAAAAACCTATAGAAATACTCAAAATGATCATAACAGAGGTAACTTCAGGAGACCAAATAATACTCCCCAAATCCTTCAAAGAGATCCTATAAATAGAGATAGGGATGATCAGAAGATATAAACTCCTTTACGGAACAACCTTGTGGCTGATGAAGAAGGAGAGGAGGAAGAAGATGATCTTGAGATTCATTTCTTAGGTGACACATCACCATCCCCTCACTTCACTCAATTTTCATATGAGCAATCCTTGATGGACATTCAAATAAATGAATTAAGTAAGGGAGAGAAAGCAAAATAAATCCCTCATAGATATAATTTGAGATCCAAAAAGAAGGAAGAAAAGACTGATTCTTCTGAACAGCCACCCAAAAGGAAATTTTTTCCAAGGCTGTGACAGTTGGAAGTAAAGAAAAAGAAACTCAAAGCACCCAAGTATTGATTAGAAATCCTATCCCTGAAGCCAAAGAGATCCTGAAATCCTCACCTCCTTTCAGTTTTGAGAATGAGATTCAAAAAATCAAGATCCATGTACTTTTTTTGGAATTGATTAAAAATGAAGAATTTAAAAAATATCTCTCCAAAATGTTACAGCCTGAATCTTCTCCAAGTGCCATTGATTCAGTAAATCTGCAAGATGAAAATCCAACAGTTATCTTAGGTCCTTTGATAGAAGATAGAGATGATTCATCTCCCCCCTTCTATACATCACTGAAAATACATGATAAGGTGTTGCATAATTTTTTGATGGACTCACGGGCATCCCACAACCTCATGCCCAAAATTTTTATGGATGAACTTGGATTAGAAGTCACAAATACCTACCATGACTTATATTCTTTTGAATTTAGGAAAGTGAAATTCCTGGGGGTTATTAAGGATTTGGTTGTGACTTTATTTCAGCTGCCCATGAAAAGTGTAGTCGTGGATATCGTGCTAGCTGATGTTCCCCCCAAGTTTGGCATGCTCTTGTCAAGATCCTAGATAAAAATACTTGGGGTAACCTTGCAGATGGACCTATCATATGCTATTATTCCTGTGTTCGAGGGGGGAGCATAGAATACTTTACAGGGAAGCTCAACTGGCTTACATTATTAGTGATGAAGCAAACCCCACCAATCATCGTATTTTTCTCTTGATCTTGATTTGGGATCTAACATTTTTCATCTCACTGATGCTCGTGAAACTCCTCTTGAAATCAAAAAATAGTCTATTACCTTTTGTGAGGAGCCTCCTTTAACCACCTCTATTTGGAAGCTATTCTTTGATGGAGCCTCTTCTAAGGAAAGTGTTGGTGTTGGAGTGGTCTTTGTCTCACCAGCTCAAGAGACTATATCTTTGTCATACAAATTAGAACTTGAAACTACTAATAATGTGGCGGAGTATGAATATCTTGTCTTGGGATTGAGGGCTGCAAAAGACATGGGAATTGAAGAGCTATTAGTGTTTGGGGATGCTTAATTGATCGTCCATCAGATCAAAGATCTTTATCAAACTAAGCACCCTAGGCTCAGATCCTATAGAAATGAAGTGTGGGACTTAGTGGACAGTTTTTTCTCAGCTTTTAAAATTTCATTTATTCCAAGAGAAGAGAATGCCATGGTTGATTCTTTGGTTGTATCAGCAAACAATTTCAAAGTCCCCTTACCACCTAAACTCAAGTATTATGTAGAACTCAAATACATACCTTTTATACCGAACAATGTCGAACATTGGAAGGTGTTTGAAGATGATCTTGGAATTAAAAAATTCCTTGAGACTATTGATGATTTTTCTGCATTACACATTGATCAGGATCATGACTCTGAAAATAACCCTCATGCTGATATTTTCCTTAATAAAATTTCTAATCATCATATTGTGCAGTTACCTAGCAACTATATTCCAAACGGACTAGTTCCTTTGGAAATATTATTTGATGGAAATGATGTGACAGTAAAGGGGAAAGCATCCACTGATGACGCTGATATAACCGAGTGCAATGTGGGTACATAAAAGGATCCAAAATATGTCAAGTTGTCAAGCAGACTATCAAGAGAGAAAAGGGAAGAATATAATGAGTTGTTAAAAGAGTTTGCTGACGTATTTTCTTGGACTTATGAAGATCTTAGAACTTATGACACAAGCATTATAGAGCACAAGATCCCACTAAAGGAAGAGACCAAACATTTCAGGAAAAAGTTGAGGCAAATAAATCCTATGTTGTTGTCTGTCATGGAGAAAGAGGTAAAAAAGATTTTAGATGCTAAAATTATTATTTCTTTGAGGTATTCTGAATGGGTGGCCAACTTGGTCCGAGTGAGAAAAAAAATGGAGAAATTAGACTTTGGGTCGATTTCCGGAATATGAACAAAAGTTCTAAAAAGGATAATTACCCTTTGCCCAAGATGGAACACATATTACAGAGGGTGATAGGTGCATCTAGGATGTCCATGATTGATGGATTTTTTGGCTACAATCAAATATCTATCTTTCTAGAAGATAGAGAGAAGACAACCTTTACCATTCCTTGGGGTACATTCATGTACGATAAGATGCCCTTCGGATTGATGAACACAGGGGCGACCTTTCAATGAGCCATGGACATAGAATTTATTGGAGATAAGGACAAGTTTGTAGTTATCTATTTAGATTACATAATAGTGTTCTCACAATCTGATAAAGAACACTATGATCATTTGAAAAAGGTTTTCTTGAAATGCAAAAAATTTGGTCTCTCTTTGAATCCAAAAAAATCATTGTTTGCCATGAAGGAAGGAAAATTATTGGGGCATATTGTGTCAGCTGAAGGGGTAAGGATTGAATCCAGTAGGGTTGAAGCTATCCAAACCTTGTCACTCCCTAGATCCAAGAAGGAGGTTCAATCTTTCTTGGGAAAAATTAATTTTTTAAGAAGGTTTGTTTCAAATTTTGCTGAGTTGGTGAAGTATATTACAACCATGTTGAGAAAAGGAAATGAAATCAAATGGACTGTTGAGTCCTGTAATTCTTTTGACCAAATAAAGAAATCCTTGACTGAATCCCCTATGCTCATCAGTCCAGACTACTCCAAGGATTTTCTTATTTTTTTATTTTTCTTCATTTGATATAGTAGTGTTTGTTTTATTACAGAAGAATGTTGAAGGCTTAGAGCAGCCCATTGCTTTTTTCAACAGGGCATTGAGAGATGTTGAATTAAAATATGACATCATGGATAAGCAGGCCTATGCATTGGTTAAATCTCTCAAGTATTTTAGAGTTTATGTGCTGCATTCAAGAGTCATTGATTATGTCCCATCAGGTTCTGTAAAGGAAATTCTTATCTAGACTGATATAAACGGTAAAAGGAGCAAGTGGATTGCTAAAATCCTTGAATTTGATCTTGCCAAGCTGCTAACTGAATCAAATTTCTCATCTTTGGGGGTAAATTTCATCAACACATGCTTAGAAAATCAACAGGCTAAATTGACTGACAAAGGTTCTCAATTCATCCCTACATTGGTAGATTATAGCTGGTACAAGGAAATTATATTTTTCTACATAAATTGCAGCCTCCAGATGGTATGGAAAAGAACAAGGTGAGAGCCTTAAAACTCAAATCAATCAAATACTGCCTTATTGATAAAGTCTTGTATTGGAAAGACCCATTAGGAGTGCTTTTGAGATGCCTAGACCCACAAGAAGCCCAAAAGATTATGTCTGATTTTCCTGACAGTTTATGTGGGGGGCATCATTTTTGGAGGACCACAACATATAAGATTCTTAGGATTGGGTACTTCTAGCCTATTCTATTCACCGATGTTTGTGCTAATATCAGAGCATGTGTTAAGTGTCAGAAATTCTCTGGAAAGAAACAACTCAAGTCTTTTCCATTAAAGCATGTGGAAGATTCGGGACCCTTTCAGCAGTGGGGCCTAGATTTTATTGGGGAAATTCATCCTGATTATAGTGGTCAACATAGATGGATCTTGACTGCCACAGATTAATTTAATAAGTGGATAGAAGCTATCAATACAAGGAATGCTTCTCACAAAGTGATCATTGGTTTCCTTGAGGACATTATGGCAAGGTTTGGTTGTCCGAACATAATTGTCAATGATAATGCTGCATCTTTCAAGGCTGAACCATTGATTCAGTTATCTAAACAGTTTGGAATCACATTGGTTCACTCTACCCCTTAATACCCCCAAGGGAATGGACTTGCATAGTCCTCTAACAAAAGCCTTATAAATATCATCAAAAGGCTGTTAGAGGACAACAAAAAAACATGGGATTCAAAGCTCAAGTTTGCTTTGTGGGTTGACAGAGTGACAACAAAGAGATCAATTTTCCCTCCATTCAAACTTGCATATCCCACCACCTGTTTATTGGTTTTGATACATCTACTCGCCATTGCTTATAAGATCTCATTGTCCAAGAAATTCTTATCTTCTGCATGCGCGGTGTGCTACGTAGAGACACTACTTGTTGGCATGAGTTTGATGAGATCAGGGTCCTTCTCAGGTTACCAACAAAAGGTGTCGTGTAGTCTAGAGCGCTGACATTTTCATCTCTTTCGAAGAGAAGAAATCTCACCCGAAGCGATGCTGAGACAGATAGATAGGGAAGGGTAGGGAAAAGACTTGAGAGGATCCATAGAGCCTTCAGGATTCATTCCTAATCTTGGGAAACAACCATGAACAGGTCTGAAACATACATGTGCAAGAATTGAACCTACTTATGTCACTAGCAAGCATTTAAATGTAGAACTATCAACTAGAGATCATAACCCATAAGGGGATACTATAATGCATAAGTAAACACACAGAGACACATCATATTTGAAAAATTAGGTCCTTATTCATATTATCTTTAGAATCTTTCTCTGATTACAGACTCAGAATTACACAACAGTGTGTTGTACAGACTCTCGGCTCTGGACTCAAGTCGCAGAGCTCCAATTCTCAACCTGATAGATCCAATTCATTATAGACTCAAGACTTGACTTCGCTCGACTTACAATGATCATCGAAAACTAATCCAACTGGTTAAAAACACCAAGAATGACTAAATCAATTGACTCAACCACAAACCGACTAACCCTTTTCCAATTATCCTGGCCAACCCATTTAAAATTATGTTTATCCCTATATAGAAGTTGGGTTGTGTCTTCCTTCTCGGCTTGCACGCTGTCTTGTTATGTTTCAACCGTATGTTTCTTAGTTGGTGTTGCGCTGACTTTCACAAATTCTTTCTATTGCTCTTTCTCCATGCCTTTGATGAAGCTTGCGCAACTCGTGCTCAGTCAAAGCCTTCGCAATTCCTTATCTAAAAACAAAGGGCCCAACCGGCTCCGACCACAATCCTTGACTCACCCACAAGTCAAGTGATTTGTTCTTTCACATCCTCTAGGAGCATCTTCTATTTTCCCTTGTCCATATTCTCTTCTTCCTTGGGCTCTTTCGTTTGTGATTTCTCTTCTTTTACCTCTTCAAATGAAGGGCCCAACTCTGGTACTAACTCTAAGGATCGTTGTTTCACTCCTTGAAAGCTTCCAAATTTGTCCAGCCATTTCCGAGCGAGGAGTGATGCCTCTGCAAGAAACTGTTGGGTCATCTCTTTGCTATATTCCTTTGGCTTGGCGTTGACCAATAAGTTCCACTCAAAATATGTTGTTGCATCAACTTGATGTATCTACATGTAGGCTGTCTTAATTAGAGGTTGAAATTCATGCAGCTCCTTCTTGTCTACGGACTGTGCCTCAAAGAGTGTATTCAGTTTGTTGTTGGCCTGTTGGATTTGGTCGAACTTTTTTTGTTTCTCTATGGGGTCCATTATGGCCGCAACTTCTTCGTTTAGCACCTGGATATTTGTGCGCACCTCCTCCAAGACTTGGTTTCGTTGAGCGATGATTCCCATCCAGCCGTTGACTTCCCTGAAGATTTTGGTGCATTCCGATGTGTGTTTGTTAAATGTTTCTTGGGCATTGTTACCTTGCAATATTATCTTTTGCATCTTCTCCTGCAGCTTCTGGGGCTGCTTCTCTACCTCTTGTTGGGATTCTTGTAACTTTTCTTCCAGGTGCCCAACACGAGTAGTAAGTTGTTTCCATGCTTCTTGTAGCATCTCGATCTGTTGCTCTGGCTCGTTGACCTCGTTAGCTTCAGGTAGCTCGGGCACAACCTTATGAATCTCCGATCATGCTTTGACACGTCTTTCCTACACTTTTTCCAGTTTACGTTGAACTTGGAGTTTGTCATTCTCTTGTTGTATCCTGCATGTTTACATGATGAACTCTTCCTTCCTTGCAACCTCGACGGATCTCTCAGCCTCCTGAAGCCTTTGCTCTAATTGGTCTGTTGATGCTCGGATTATTCCAAATAATTTCATTGTTGGCCACTGTACCAGGTTGATGAATGAAGCAACTCTGTCATTGGGTGCTCGTGCCTGTAGTGGGAGTCCACTAGATATTGAATGGTCTGATTGGGTTACTACCTCTTCCTCCATTGGTGGTGCTGGTGCGATTCTAGACCTTAACGTTGTGGGAAAGAGGGTCAGAACCTCTATTCTGGCTATGCAGAGTTGCATCAATTTGGCACATTGTTGAGGGTTTATGAGGACCCACTCCATTTGTGCTTGCACGGATGTTGTATCCTTCCCAGTTGTTGATTCTGGTTTGTTCTGAGCATCTGGTATCTTCATCTCTTCCGTTTCTTTTGCTTCATGCGCCTTGATTTCTTAGGCACCCTCACCCTTGGCTAGTGAGGTGATTTGTTGGTTTCTTTCGGCTTCCAGCTGATCGTTTGGGCGTCATTTTCTTGTGCTGAAGACTCAGGAAGTTGTTTCTAGGTGTCTGGATTCAGATCATTAAGCTTCATGCTTGGTTTTGATGCTTTGGGGTTTGGACCAGAAAATTATGATGTTAGTTTGGGTGACTCTTGGGTTATTCCTGGGAGTCTTCGCTCCATTATTTCTGGCTAATCGAGATGCATCGACTCTAGGGTTGTGGTCTGGGGTGGACTGGTGGTGGCGGGTTTTGTTGATTGGGGTGGTGGAGGTGATGGGGCTTGCTTAGTGAAAAATGTGGACGGAAGTGTTTCAGGCTCCGGGTCATCTTGAATATCAATAATAGTGGTGTCTTTGACCACTGCGCGAGTATGGGGAGTGGCTGATGCAAGGGGTTGGGGGTTCAAAGGTTTGTTCGACGAGACCCCAGTTCTGGGCCTCTTCACCAATGGTTCAATACCAAACACAACACCCAATATCTGGTTAACATTCACATTGGACAACACGACATCGTTTGACAACTATCGAAGGGCCGGTATTTTCCTTCATTCTAACTGCTGTATCTCTTTTTCCTCCTTGGAGTCTGATTGTACCAGAGCATCTGGCTTCTTCGGCTTTGGGCCTGATCTCGTTCCTTCTTCTGTGTCCTTGTATTTTTTCTTCAGTGGCTCCGCAGGAAAAGTGTAATGCATCCCCGACTTGCATGGATTGCATTTGACTCCTGGCCATGACATGAATTCCCTGTCAAAGACCTCCTCGTCTAGATAGAATAGTAGCATCCTTGTGTGGAAATGTTCCCTCCCGACATGTCTTGACCAGACAAATGTATGGTGCTGGTTCATGCTGAAGGCGATATTTCTTGTATTGCAGTTGAGAAGCTCTTGTGGGATGCACAACTTCTGTGTTGCATCTATCAATTCGTTGTACCACTTAGAAAATGTTGTGGTGTTGAAGGCTATATTCTCCAACTCTAGTCTAGACTCCCATGGCTTGAACATCTTCACCATGCAGCCCTTATCTGGTATTTCTAGTTGTTTGTCCATAGGTTGATTCCATTTGAACATTGCAAATCCCACAAGTAGATATCCATAGGTGAAGGTCCCTCCCTTCTCCCGTGCCTCCTTGCATGCCACTAGTAGTTCCTCTAGCAGGTAACTACACCAATTGAACATTGCTCCATTGGCACAAAAGTTGGCAACTGATAATGTATCTAGAGTTCATTCACCCTTGTAGTATGATATCATAACCTTGTTGGATATGATGTAACAGGAAGTCCATACTGTCTCGGGTAGTATTGGTTCAATTACTGTTATGCCTCCTCCCCTCTTTGTGTTGAATTTCTCATACAGGCTGAGCTCACCTTTATTTTTACCATGCTTACCAGGACCCTGAAATCCTTTCGAC
This sequence comes from Picea engelmannii, assembly GCA_009831015.1. Taxonomy (NCBI): domain Eukaryota; kingdom Viridiplantae; phylum Streptophyta; class Pinopsida; order Pinales; family Pinaceae; genus Picea; species Picea engelmannii. The sequence continues at coordinate 120,655 of ML795289.1, forward strand.
ACATCCTCTCCTTATGAGAATAGTCCAGTAAGCTACTGGATTTCTTTTGCATGGATTGGATACTACTTGTCCAACCATAGAATTCTATCATGCACCCTGCTTATCAAAAATTTAGTGCATCGCGCAATCTCACCCGTGGTACCAAAGACTGGTAGGTCTCTCAGGTTCATGATGGTCGAATTGAATAAGTTGACGAAGTATTATTTTGGCACAAATAGCATACCTTTGATTCCATCCGAGGCCATCTCCCAAAATACATCGGTGTGCATCTCTGGGAACAATACTGAATCCGTGAGGTCAAGGTCGAGGAGCTTAACATGCTCCACTTTACCCTTTAGATCACCCACAGCCTCAACCTGGGGGTCACAGGGTTCGTCTGGTACCGATTCTTTCACCATGGAACTTCGACTAGTTGTGGCTCTCAACATTCAGGCTTCTGTGGCTAGCTAAGGACGACAAATTTCACAATGGTACCGACTGGTTCGCTCAACTGAATTTGGAAATGTCTATGCTTGTTTTGGAAATGATGCATTCTCAAGAAAGTTCTTAGGGCCTTATACTTGGCTTGAAGAGTAAGTTTAGCAATAAATTTTGTTCATCATGACTGTATGGACGCAACGAGATCTGACTTGTCCAATGGGACAGTTTAACAGGGTAAATCCTATTGGGCGATTTTGACATTTACTTATTTTCGTGAGTGGAATAGGGACGTGGATGATTTTAGACCTTTCCGTTTGATGGTTGGGTATCTGGGCATGAACTTCAATGGAATATTTTCATAACGCGACTTTATGGCTTAATGGACTTCAGACGTGGTACCTCAATGGAAATAGAGGTTGTGACTAGACTAGGTTCGTGTGGCATATGGATTCAGATCGTATTCAGATTCATCCTTTCTCTGACCACAGAGGTTGTCACTGTCATATTAATGACTATCATTAATGGATTCTCTTAATCTTTGGATCTTGCACTGCTGAGTCATTAGTTCTGTATCAAACAACACTTAATCAGAAAATGAGCTATGTGTCATGGCGCAACACTGCACATATTGACTTTATTACTTCACTTACAAAAAATTCAGAAAACTCAAATCTAACTATTGTACAATCTCTTTTGGACTAGAGCGACAGTCCCTCTTTCTCAGTTTTGAGACAGGTAGGGCTTTATTTGAGTGCCATTCACCATCCTCATCACAACAAACCATCTAGTTGCGTGAGTTGGACTGCTCCTGATGGTCGGATCTCCGCAATCATGAATGGTCCCAACCAATGCATACGCAGCTTTCTAGGATGATTTTGGTACCAGATATGGTAGAGTAGCACCTTGTATCCTGGTGTGAATAACTTGGTATTAATGTGCCTATCATGCCAAGCTTTTTGTCTTTCTTTTTCAATCAACTGATCAAAGTCTGCTAGAAATCTGGTCTCCTCGAGTTCATTTAGTTTTGTAAGTATCTGCATAATGGATTCCTCTTCTGTCATGCGTGTGACTTATGCAATATACAAACTTGGAGTGATGAACTCTACAAGAACCACTACCTCTCTCCCATAAACCAAATTGAACTATGTGTGCCTATGGATTTTCTTTGTGGTTGTCTTGTAAGCCCATAGTACAGCTAGAACTCGCTCATCCCATTCCTCCCGATTTGCGCAACAGACCTCTGTTAGTCCCCTTTGCAGGATCTTGTTGAAGGCTTCGACTATTCCGTTGGCTTGTGGGTGGTATTAACTTCTCTTGTGATGTTGAATCAAATTTTTTATTGTAAGTGTTGCTATAGTGATGCTAACAAAATGAGCTCCATGATCATTGGTTAGGCTCCTGGGACATCCAAATCAAGTAATGATATTCTCGAAAATGAACCTAGCAGTAGTATCTATCGAATAGTCTTGTACAACTGCTACTTCTACCCAATGGGTAAGGTATTCATTCATGGTAATGATGTACCTAGCCTTTGAATGTTTGGTTGTGGGGTTGATTGGTCCAATGAAGTCAACTACCCATTTCTCAAATGCTTGTAGATTTCTATCTAGTTGTAGTGGTAGTTCATATCAGCGTGATGAATTGCCCACACATTGACAAATATCACATGATCTAACATATACTTTTGCAGCCTTGAAGAGTGTTTCCCACCAAATTCTTGCCTATAGAACTTTCTGTGTCATGGCCTTTCCTCCTACGTGGCCTTTTGCAACTCCATTATGGCATTCCCAAAGTATATCCTGCCTTTCATGATCCAGGACACACCGTCTGAGAATGTTGTCTAGTCCTAGTTTATACAACTTTCTGACAATTAGCTGGTAATCTACTGCTCTAAAAACCATATGGAATTTCTGGGTTGCGGAATAGGTTTCAGGACAAGCCCATGTATTGAGAAATATTTCTATGTCCTCAAGGTATTCTGGTATGGCCTCAATCCTGAAAAAATATGCATCTCGGAGCTGGTCATATACCGCTCCACCACTTTACCCTGACTCTATATTGGACATGTGATCAGGTCCTACATTGCATCTTCCCGGCTTGATGATAACTTCAAAGGAAAATTCCTGAAATAGCAACAAACATCTACAAATTCTCCCTTCCAACACAGGTTTGTTAATTGAATATTTCAATGCAGAATGATCAATGAAGAATTTGAAATGAGACCCTAACAAATAATGTCTAAATTTATGCAAAGCATAAATCATGGCCAAACCCTCACTTTCCATCATCGTGTAGTTGCATTCTGCTTGCGACAAATTCTGTCTCGCAAAATAGATAGGGTGATCCATAGCTCCATCTCCAAGTTGCATTAAAATGGCTCCTAAGGCAATTCCTGAAGCATCTACATGGACGTGAAATTCATTCTCCCAATTTGGGAATATCAGAATCGGTGTTGTGATGAGTTTCTCCTTAAGTGTCTCAAATGCTTTATCACATTTTGGAGTCCATTTGAATGTTTCAACCTTTTTCAGTAGGTTTTCCAGGGGTGCAGCAATGTTGGCATATCTTCAGATGAATCTGCAATAGTAACCTGTGTGTCCCAATGTGGAGTGCAACTTCTTAGCACTCATGGGTGGTGGCATATTCACAATGGACGCAACTTTGGATGGGTCTACCAATACTCCTTCTCGATAGACTATATGGCCCAACAAATTCCCATGTGGTAAACAAAAGATACACTTTTTGAGGTTAAATGAGATCTGCAACTCTCTGCATCTGTCAAACATTAGCCTTAGCAGTTCTACATGTTACTTGAGCAGGCTATATATTGTCCAATCATCCATATAGACTTCTATAAATTTGTGAATGAACTCTCTAAAATCTGCTATCACAATCATGGAGAAAACTGCAGGGGCATTCTTTAAGCGAAATGGCATCACGTTGTATGCAAAAGATCCCCATTATGTTATGAAAGTGGTCTTTGTTTTGTCCTCTTCAACGATCCTGACTTGATGGTATCTTGAAAATCTGTCTGTGAATGAGTATGCTTCCTTTTCCGCAACCTATTCTAGCACCTCATCTATAAAGGGTGTTGGGAATGGGTCATGTACACAGGAACATTTGAGACTTTTGTAGTCTACACAGACTCTAATATCCTCTGTGTATTTCTTTCTTTGAATGACTATCGAGATGACCCACTCTGCTTCTTCTACTGCAAAAATGAGTCATGCTTCTAACATCTTATCTATCTCCTTCTTAAATTTCTCTTTTACTCTTGGATTAAGACGGTATGGTCTATGTCTAATAGGCTTGGATCCTGGTTTTAACTCAATCATCATTTCTCCCATGACTCCGTTGATTCCCTTTAACTCAGAAAAATTCTTGGGGAATAAATCCTCATATTCCCACAGTAAACTCTGTATTTCCTGACTGGTTTGCTCATCCTAGTAGTATCCCACCATAGCTATCTTGGGTTTCTCTATGGTCCCTATGTTGATTTTGTGCAATTTTAATGGGTGATTGTAGGAACTATCGGTTTGGATGGGTATGGTGTTTTGGATTTCTCTGCTCCCCTCTATCTCTTTGATGGCTAGGTTTCTCAGTTCTTCTAAGTCATCTAGGATTTTTGAATCTTTGTTGATATGATAACATTCTATAGGAATCTCAGATGAGGGAAAGAGGATATTTCTCTGAAGTCCTTGGCTATGCTTAGCACATACCACTAAGTTTGATTTCTGACTACCATTATCTGTAAAAATAAATTCTTTAATCTTTTGTAGGGCTACTTCAAGATCGGGGTACTTACTTGTGAATGAAAAGTCCTTGCAGAAATGAGCTGTCATTGTTTTCCAGTCGTTGGTTTGTATTTTGGTTTCCTCATGTATAAACCAAGATTTTGGGATTGGACTTAGAGAGTGGGGAAATACCTGAATCCAGAAGTGAGAGGGTATTCCCACAACTTGCCACTGAGTCACACACTGTTTGATGTGTATTCTAGGATCTGTTTCTCCACTGAATAGTAGTGCAACTTGGAGATTCGTCTACATCTCTGATTCCAGCTACTCCTTGTTCTGGAACCTGTACTTGATAGCTTGCTTCACCTCATCCCAAGTTCTTAGTACGACTTTATGATTATCCCACAATATGGTGGGGTTGTTCTGAAAGGCTATATCTAGTACAGAGATTCTTTGATCTTCTCTGACATCTTCCTCCATCTTGTGCAAAAAATTGTCAAGATATGAGGTACCATCGTATACTCGGTGTTCTCTAACTTCGGTCCCAACCCATCTAGTTACTCTGACAGTTTCCCATATTCTTGAGAATATTTCGTGCGACACTTGTTTCCAATTGTCAAAAGCCAATTTTGAATCTTCATCTGCTGACTGTATACTTCTCCAACTTATTGACCCATTGGTGGTGGGGTTTATACAATCATTTCTTGTCCCAGCTGTTACAATGTACAACTGGTCCAAGTCTTCTCCCTCCATATTATTGTCGGTTTGTTATGTATACATGGGTCCTACATATGGATCCAAAGGTTGAACTACCTTTATTCCCTCAGCCTCAAAGGTCATGGTGTCTTTCTTTAAGTCGATTACTACATAATTTTCATAGGCCCAATCAATACCAAGTAGTGTAGGGTAGGGGTCCTTAACTTCCATGATCTCAATGACTTCAAAGCCAACCACCATTTTTACTCCTGCTACATCTATTTCCATGTTCTCTAGCCTTCCTATGGGGAAGATACAGTATTTGTTTTCCATTCTTAATTGAATTGGGGAATATGTTAACCTTTGTTTTCCTAAGGCTTCCCAGGTCTTCTTAGGCAAAATTTTTACATCTGACCCTAGGTCCAACATGATTTCCTTAATCTCAAATTCATCTAATTGGGCTATTAATATGAATTCCTTGTTGGTTCATATTTTTCTTCGTTGCACTCTCTGAGTACTTTTCTCGGGAAGATTGTCCCTTATCCTTGCTTCTAGGGGTTCTTCACTTCCTAAAACTAGGTATAACACATTGCACAACTTTTCTATTAGTTTATCATTCCCTAGAATGTCAGAGAATAATTGGAACCAAAGGCCAACTATGTTTTGAGGTTGCTCAGGTTGTCTTGGTATGACTACAGGGTTTCTAGGTGCAGGGGGTGAAGCATGGACTTGTGCCATCTTAGGGTAAACAGTCAGCTGGGGGGGTTCTCTCGCATCTCAAGATTAGGAATATTCTGAAATACTTCTATGAAATATTTACAGAACATCTTTTGTTTTAGAGGGTCGTACCTATCTCCCTTGGGTGCTGCTTTCTAGATCTGCAGTAGAGTATCAACATCTTCTCCTATCTTCGCTCCTCCTCGAGTAACAATATTAAGGTTGGGAAATTGTCCCTTAGAAATCCTCTTGATTTCTGAGTTGATAAGGTTAGTTCCTCTTTGTCTCACTCTATCTTCCCACTTTTCTATTAACTCTGGGTAGTTTTTTATTGCATGTCTATTGGTTATGCAGTGAGAGCACCATGGCCACCTTGGATGAGGACAATCTATAGCCAAGTGAACTTTCTCATCACAGTTATAACATCTACTTGGTCCTCTTCCCCCAGTTCTTTCTCCTCTGAAGTCTCCTCCGGCTCCACCTCCTCGACCTCTTCCTAGTCCTTGAGGGTTTTCATTCACCTTGGATGTTGTTCGGTCTAACCTATCAGCAAGTGCATCCAATGCTCTACATTGATTGGTATTAGGCGTTGTAGACACGTAGAACTCACAGTGTACTGTCTTTGGTACTGTCAAATATTTATGCATGATGGGGCACTATCTTGGCCCATGCCCATGGGGTCGACAGATTTCACAATACTCAGTTGTTGGTGCTATTTGGCCTCCTGGAAAAGCATGATATGGGGTGGGGTTATGGAATGGTAAGTTCTTCGATACTTGCACAACTCCTCTTGTGGGTCCTGGTGGCACTACCATCATATTCTGAGGAGGTCCCATTCCTCTCATTCACAAACATTCATTCACTAGATGACCTTATGTATAACATCCAGTGCACCAAACCTATGGCCGTCCTGGTCTGGGTATCGTCAGCTCCTGATTCTTTTCTAAAAGTGTCAATATTTTCCCTTGTATTTGCGCCAGGTTCGCATCTACCGGGGGTCTGGTTACAGTCAGGTTCCCAGGGTATCCCGCCATTGCTTCAATCTTCATCGATTGTTCCAAGGCGTCTATTAATGTGGCTATCTGTTGTTGCGTTAGCAGAATCTGATTCAGAGCCAATAACCCCTAAATGTACCACTCCCTTTGATGTTCTTCATGGATTGGATGTGCCAACCCCCCCATGTCATATTTGAACTTTTGGATGTATTCCCAGGTGGATTCACCTTCACGCTACTGGATCTCACGTAACTCCGATAGAGCCTATTGTTCTGACTGGGGTAGTTTGAATTCTGCTATGAACCTTGTCCGTACCTGGCCAAGTGTGAATTCTTGACCTTGCATCCCTGACACTCCCATCTTAATGATATTCATGTACCACTTGAGGGCGTGACCTCTCAAGGTAGTCTGGAACTTGACCAAATTATTCGCATTCGGAGTCCCTCTGGATCTCCAGATTGCTTCGCATAGGAACCAATGCTGCTCAATGTCTTCATCTCCCTTACCACAAAATTATGGGTATCGAGCAATCAAACCTCTCGCATGGATGACCATTGCTGATCTTGTTGTTCCTATCAATAAGAATCCTAACGGTCCTGCTTGCAATCTACTAGGGGATCCCAATATCCTCCCCGTACTCGCACTTCCTGGTTGTGACTGACTAATTAATTGTACTAGAACAAAATTAGCATGAGAAGGTAGTATTAGACTTACTACTTGTATAGAAGACACTTGGGGTATGGGTGATTCGGAGCTAGCACCACTAGCTTCGGGGTGGTTTTCTTTGATCCAGGGGGTCTCATTTTCTTCCACTGGGATGATCTCCTCGGCCGGATTCCCGATCTCTCCTGTTATTAGGGATGAATCTTCTCTTCCTTCTCCAAGATTCATGCCGACTTCTTCCTCTCTTACATATGTACCTTCTCCTTCTTGTCCCACCTCCCCAGGACTTCTTTCTCTCTGCACTTCTCTCTCATTTAAACTTTGATTGTCCAGTCATTCATGTCTTCTCATTTTCTACAGTTCTTCCATTTGTCTTTCCTCTACTTCTCCCGATCTGCTTTCTTTCCTTAACTTCTTGGACTGTCTTGCTTCTTTCTTGATCTTGTCGTTTAATTCTATTGTAGTACTTGCCCAACTATTTAATTTGTCAATCTGAGGTTTGTAGGCTTACGAAGCACACACACTATATATGCAGGACTGAAGTAGAAGTAATCTAATCTAAATTTCTGAAATGAAATTAATCTAGGAAAGTAGGAAATTAATCTAGGAAAGCAATACAACATGTGAAGAGTTGAATCACAAAAGACATATGTGATCTCACACAATAAATCAATCTCAAATTTTATTACAAGAGTCAAATGACAAAGCATGAAAGAATAGCAATGAAAGAATCAAAGCTAAGAATCCCCTTCTAAGACTTCAAGCTAAGCTAAGTCTAATCTCTCATCTGTAACCCCCCTAAAATGAAGAGAGAACACTCTCTTTTATACATGAGAGTCTTGAAGATAAGATAAGAGTCTCATAATTAAAGATCCACTATTCTCTCAACCACTTTCCTATTATTACAAGATATGATCCCTTCAAATCCTCCACACATCTCTCACAAATCTTGGATAAGATATGCCATCAAAACCTCCATGATCTTCTCCTTTGAATATGCTTGAATGATTGTCCCAAAATATCTTCAAATCTTCAAAGCTTGAAGATGAAATTCGAATTTGAGGCTAGGTGGTAATATTTGACTTTGTTGAAATCTTTAAATATACTTGTACACATCATAAAACTCATCCAACCTTGAGATATAATGAAAATATGTTAATTTTCTAATATTTAATCATAAATTCACTTATAATACTAAAATGAATAAAGTGGAAAATAATAAGGTGAAACCAAATATAATTATGTAAATGGTATGATAAAGGGTTTATTAGCACTATGAAATGTAAGGAATGGTGAAGTTAAAAGAGGATATAAATGTGACATTTCTGAGTCCTAACATCCCCCCCAAATGAACTTGTTGCATGTCCTCATGCAACCGTGCATGGATTTTCTCAAAAACATTTGGCATTCAGACTTTGACTTTGATTGATGATGTCTTTTTGATAAGGAATATTTCCAGGATTTGAAATACAGGAGTAACATCATGTAAAATACATGTGTAGCAGGATGTAATACATGTGTAACAACATGTGAAATATGTGTAATAGCATGTGAAATTTTCTTATGGTTGGTTCTTGTGTGACAACCATGAATACAAAGAATGTTGGTTCTTGTGTTAACAACATTCATTTCACTTATTTGTTTTCTTGCTGCAATAATTTAGTCATATATTCACTGGAAATAATAATAAGCTCTCAATGTGCATAAGAAAGCATCACTGTGTATAAGAAATCCTTTTCTTTATCTTTATGAATCATGCTAATATGTATATCAATCGAAATGCAACAAAGTGTTGTTGGAAAAGAAATGTTATTGAATCATAAATGGAATGATTAGATGGTAACATGGAATAATGGTAATGAATATGTAGTGAATATAGGTCCCCCCCCCCATCCCCCCAACTGAAGTGGTTGCATATCCCTATGCAACTTGGCATAGGTTATGAAAGTCAAAAAGGTAATAGAGCATGGTGAGGGAACTTTCCAAACTCATTCATTATTTTTATTTTTTTAACATAAACGGTTATGGAGCTTTATTTAGAATATGGCAGAGGGGACTGCCTAACCCTTACAATTCAACTCAGAGCTACTACTCTTTAGTTCATCATCCAGCTAGAATTCTTGTATTACATACAACCAGGATGCTTATACTAGTAAGACTACAGCTGAAAAGAAAGACTACTAATGCCGAGACAAGATCCTTTGCTGGGGCTCCTTGCAAAACTGAAGGCGGTCTGCTGCGCCATTAGCGCTCTCCTCCTTTACCCGCATTGGTGGCAGCTTCTGCTGATGCCTCAGAGATCTTGCTAAACGCCTTGGTTAAATCCTCCACCTTTTTCTCCAGATTGCAGAGACATTTCCCTAAGTCTCCCATGAGATTGGCCGCATCCTTCAAACCAACATGGATTTCATCTTAAAGTTCATCCCTGAGATCTTGCATTTCAAAGTTGAGTGTTTCCCATTTTCGCTGATTTGTAGAGGCCTTTATGCTTTCCAATTCTGCTCTGATAAAATCTATTCGTTCTTTTGGCGTGAGAGGGGTTTTGGAGCCCGACTCCATGTCTTCTAGGCCCAGATCGTCCGCTGCTACCTTATGCTCTGGGTTAACTCGTTCCCCTGCTGAAATGAGCTTTGCATTGAGCGAGGGCCATTTTAACATTAGACCCGCCTGTCCCAACTCGTGTTCCTCACGGGTGCAATGAGATTCAAAATCTCTGAGTTTAGATCTTATCCGTCCGGCTACTAGATTGAGGCTGTTGCTCTTCCTGTCTGACGGCAGGTCCATTGACAAGGCTCGTCTGGATTGGCTCTGCGTTTAGGGGATCGATTGATGGGAAATTTCCCCATTGATCTTCAACTGTCCTTTATTTTGTAAAGTACCTTGATTCGCCTCTATGTCCACGCGTCGATTCAGCGACCTAAGCACATGATGAACTTTGTAATCATTAAGCTGCTCCAGGAGGATGAGGATCTTTTTGTATAACTGAGCCAACCTCATATCCTTTGGGTTTTTTTTGAGATTCAATGCATCCACCACCAGTTTAGAGTCCCCCACAATCGTTACTTCCTTAATGCCCAGCTTTAGCACTTGAGTTAGCCCTTGCCAGAGAGCTAAGAATTCGGCTTGGTTGTTGGAGGCGAATCCCAAGCCCCAGGCAAAGGACAATTTGGTTGATCCAGTCGGTTCAAGAAGAGTTCCTCCTCCCCCTGCCCTGCCAGGATTTCCTTTCGAAGCTCCATCAAAGTGGAGACACCAATCGTTTAGCGTCGACCTCCACTGCAGGAACTCTTGTTACGTCAATCGTAACTCCCAATTCCTAGTTCTTGGAGGATTGATTTGGTTGGTATTCAGATGGGTTGGCCTGAATTCCTTGAGCCAATTCCCTTCCTCCTCAGTTAATGTGGCAGAGTTCTGGATAGTAGGCTTAACATTTATGGCTTCCGAAATCATGGTCTTGATTTTGATGGCCACCTGAGCTGGCAACCTTGTTTCTTCTTTAAAGATCCTGTTGTTCCGTTCTAAAACTCATTCATTATTAGAAAATAAGGAATTACATGATTAAAGATTAGAAAAGAACATACCTCCACTTACTCAAGAATGATGATGAACAATGCAAGAGGAATATGGTTGATACTGATGTTGGAGCATGGAAGATGTGACTGCTGCAGGATCATGAAATTGAAACTGCTAATGCTACTGCTACTATAATTGGATCATGGGAAGTGAAGGAATCTGAACTGCTACTGCTGAATCATGAAAAATGTGGAAGGCAAAGAATGTGGAGTTGTGATACTCTCATAGATCTGAAATCAAATTGCTGTAAGTACTGAGGGGATCATGAAAAAGTGTATGGTCTTCATCTGCTACAAATTGATGGTACAATTCTAGTCATGCGAATAAATGTGTCGATGTCGAGCATGAAGAGACATAATTGGATTACCGACCATTGATGAATGTCATTAACCAATGCGAGACAAACTCACCAGTGATGTCAATGAGTGCCAAGGTAACTGAGTACATCTTGCGAAGTGCGAATAGATGAGTTGATGTTGAGCCACTTGAAAAATTTGACGATCATGGGACATTGACGTATTCCCATGATTTTTGGTGAGAGAACTTTCCATTAAGGCATGCAAGCCTCAAGGTACTCAAAAGGAACTCTATTCTATATCCAAGATAATGTGTCGAGGTCGATGGGGCAAGACTGTTGAAAGGCGGGCCTTAAGGAATCCCACATCAGTCAATGCGAGTTTATAAAAATATTGGTCGGACTATATATGTAAAGATATCATTAGCAACCGAGTTTATGGCAAGGAAACCAAGGCAATGCGATCATGGAAAGGGAACTTGACTAGTTTTATTGACAAGGAAAAATAACTGAAAAATAAGGAAGTGATGTGTGTGACTCAGAAAGATAGGGATGTGCGAAGTCATGATGGATATGAGCATGGCAGATGGCTTCAACACAGGAATGATCAATGCATGTTTGAAGGAACGATGGGGGTAAACATTCATGATTCAAACAGGTTTATGGAAGGTGTAGTGTAACAACAAACTTCATGAAATATCGACTCCTTCAAACTGTTAACAAACATGTTTTGTTTATGAAAAAGTTGTGATTTTTAAAAACCACTGCGGCATGGAATACGAGCGTCTTGTTCCTGCAATCAACCTTAAAACTAATCCTGCAATCAAACTTGTGAGAGCAACATAAGATGTAAAATGCAAGATTAAGTACAAATGCGAACAAGTTCAAAATAGAAATTAAATATAGTTATACCTTTTGTTCGCACTTGTTGGTTTCATCATTTGATTGTTGCCAAAGTGATTGTCAGTGTAAATTCGACCCTAACAGTATCAGGGCTCTCATCCCATGGTCCAATCAATTACCTCTAAGCGAACCCCATTCCACAAAACAACCACCCTTCTTTGAGATTGTTAAGGAAAGCCTAGCATAATGATTTGTTGTTGCAACTATTAGAATGAGTTTAGTTCAAAATTGCTAGCAATGACATTCGAAGCACCCACGATTTGGATTCCATTTGAAGATGTGAAAGAGATTGAAAGATTGAATGACCCAGAAAATTAGTTGATATAATTTGAGCTCAACATAATAAGAATATACGGTGCCATGCTTCCAGCGATTGGCAAACCAAGGTCCAACTCTCCACATGTAGAATTACATAAATGGCAAGTAGTTGTAACTATTGCTCCGGAGTCAAGATGCCTTCCATGACCATATGCAATTAATTCTCATACTACAAAGTTCACAACTATCATTGTCGAAAGTACCTATCCACCTTCCAATGCATATACATAATGATGTAAAAATTAAATATGCGTTAATTTTAATGATACCCATCAAATTGACGATTTACGAAATGATTGAACTTCATAGGTGACATGTTTATTCTCTGTCCACTTGTATTTGATGGGAAACTATAAAAACATGCATAAGTCTATCAAATTTAACCCAGGAGAAGACACGTACTTGTGTAGAGGAGCGACCATTATTGCTCTCACTTGCTGTGAGTGCGTACTGTATGATTGGATATTGCTGCAAAGTTGGAAATTGTTATAGCAATTCAACAATGTCCAGTTCCCTGGTTCTCAAGTGATCTGTTCAATATCATATTTAAGTTCATTGTAGAATTCCAATCGTTCTTTCAGGAACAATGAATGTACCCATGCTAAATAGTCCCAAGCATTCAGACTAGAATCATCCTTGAAGTAATATAAATTGAGAATGTGGCCATTGGATCTGCTACAATTGATCAACTCCTCCCGAAATGTGGGGTCAACTTCTCTCAAATTTCAATGAATAAAAATCAAGGTTTTTAATGCAACCGCCTAGTTGTGTGTCTTGGCAAGACATCTTGCAAGAGCATGGATGCAGTAGGCGATGCCGCACCAAAAATAATTCAAATATGTTTTTCTTTTGCTAGTTGTTGGACAAGAGTTGTGGTATTCACAATAGCAATGTCCAAATCATGGTGGTGTGGTTCTATTATGCATAATTATCGATTTCATAATCATAGAAACCAGAAAAGGAAATGTCTTGTAAGTTTCACACATGCATTTGCATTATAGAGTGGAAACCACTGTTTCAAAGATCCTATTTTATTGCAGAGTGGTTAACCCTTGTTTGTGGAAATTTCATGCCACATTATCAAAGAATGAGATCTAAGATTGATTATGGGAATGGCAGGAGCAAATAATCTTAGATTCCAAAAAATAAAATCTATATCAATCTCTCAGTAGCACAATGGTCAACAAACAATGGGATCGAGTCATCAACTGGAAGCTAAAAATCGACCCTAGAAAGGATTGCTCCTGAAATATTTTTGAGATCTTAAAATGTACAATAACTAATCAATCCCATAAAATTCTCACTTGCATATCATTTTAGTTACCGAAATTTGTGACAAAAATCACGTGTGGATTCTCATTCATTAGAGGTGAGGAAAAGAAAGAGGAATTGACTAATCAATTGCTTGTTTTGTTGTTTTCTATCACAGATCCAGGAGAAGAACACCGAAGTGTTTTCTTATTTCGTTGTCACAATTGCAGGTTTTGTTTTTGTTTCTAGGCTACAGATTTAGAATGGGTGGAAAATGCAATTCAACGAATTGCAAGAACAACACAGTTTCAACCAAACTTTCAGCATGATTTTACAGTTTCAACATGAAAAACACGTCACTGTATTAGCATGGAAAAATGTCACTGTATCAACATGTAAAATTTTACTATATCAGTGTGTAGAATTTCACCGTAACAACATGTAAAATTTTCGTTGTAACAACATGAAAAATTCAGTGACTATTTCAGCATAGAAAAATTTTGGTTTTGTTTTTATTCGTCTAATGTTTTATTGTGTTTATTGTTAATCATGTTTGCAAAAAAAATCATTCCTGAAATCAAAATCATCCCTATTTTCTGATCCTCGCGATCGCATGAAGCGTGGAGGAAAGCATACTTATTCTAGGTAAAAGAAAAATATGAAAATGAAAACAAAAACTGAAAATGAAAGCCTACCTACTCTATGCTAATTACATCTTAGAAATCAGTTACATGTAGTCAAATAACCAATGGAGCCAAGCACGCAATAGTAACAACAATATGTTCAATGGCAATTTTTCAAATGAAAAATAGAATTTTACAAGAATGAATGAATCTAGTTGTTGTGACTGCAAACTTTCTAAATAAAAATAAAAAAATGGATCTAATCGAGTACTTACCTGGAACCATTGCTCGATAATGATTTCATAGGCGCATTTTTCCTCACTCAGATCTTGCTATAACTCCTCTCCATCTTCCTCAATCTCCTGCTCAAATGATTGTTCGTCATCAAATATGTAGGGTTCTTCAGATGTTGAATCTGTGTGCATTTCTGAAGGAGTATTTGAATCTTTAATTGCTGTCAAGATCTCTTCTTCCTAAGAAGAGGAGATTCCGAATTTCGCGAGGATATTAGTGAGTATTTCCAATATGACACTCATTTTTAAACCATATTGAAAAAGGGGTTCTTACAAC